>OY757939.1:15278115-15503115 GCA_963585895.1 Sepioteuthis lessoniana
CATTTCTATTTCAAGCTATTCAGTTTATTCAAACTGTTCTCATTCAGATAATTCAGTTTAGTATAAGCACAGATTTTGTTTACACACAGTTAAATGTCAAAACAGTTCTATATTAAACAATTCAGTTTAGTGTAAGTACAGTTTCAATGTCAAACATGGTTCTATATCAAATGATTCAGTTTAGCATAGGCACGCAGTTTAAATGTAAGTACGGTTGAATTGTCAAAAACATTTCTATTTTAAGCTATTCAGTTAGTCAAACAGTTCTAATTCAAACAATTCAGTTTAGTATAAGTATTCAGTTTAGTTCTATTTAACCCAAATCAGGTGCTACCATTCCTGACCAGAGTGGAACTGGGAGCAATGGCCATGAATGGGCGCTCCGCATTCCCCAAAGCTCCATCATCACTGCAACCTCGCCATCGGATTGTTTAGTATCATATCCAGGACGCTCATGGGAGGGGGGCTTACCCTTCTGCAGAGGTGCAGTCGGTGTATTCTACAGCCCCAGCCGACTGGGCAAATACTTATATGGCTACAAGGAGTAAATGATCACAACGCCATAAGGACTAATCATAACAAAACAAAACCTGATAAGACTAAAAGAAAACAGTGGACGTAGGTTATGTGGTGATAGAGATGAAATAACTAATAATAATTCTTAGTAAACAACTATAGCTTTTTGTGAATATTCTCAATACTAATAATTTGCATTTGGTTTCAAACATTCCTATTTGAATACTAATCATTTATAAACAGACCTAGTTGACTAATTGGTGAGACTCTAATAGGTACTACTACTTCGGGTTTAAATGGAGCTGGGAGTAATGGCATTGATAGGGGGATTTAACACTTCCCACAAATCCAGAACCGGAGTCTCACCATTAGATGTAGTTTAGTGCCATACCCATTTTTGTGCGAAAAATAAGTTCGCATTAAAAGAAACAAGACACTCGTTCCAGCGGTTATTTCTCTGCAACAGAATCTATTTATTTTATAAGCTTACAGACTACAGTCACTTAAAAACAAATCTTGGGCACATCGGGTTGTGTAATGGCTAGCAACCCAGACTAGTAAACCTTCACGAGTGTGTTTGAGTATCATTGGGTGCCACGAAGCACAAAGCCTCGTAAATTACCACTTAAAAACAAGTCGGTCGCTTTAAGAAAATCAGGATTAACTCAAATAGATGTGTGTGGGAGAGGGAATGATGACAAACTCTTTCAAAAGTAAAATCCCCGATGGTATATAAAATGAAAGCTGTCTTTATTGGGAATCCTTTTGAGATGAGGCTTCTTAATCTGAGAATTAATTTTTTTATAGCGGACTTTTGTCTTCATCTTGGTAGTTTTTTTCTCTCACTACGTTTCAGCCAAATTTCACCTCTGGCTGTCTTCAGCATTGTCAGAAGATAGCGGTTTCAATTCCTACCCAAGCCGGCCAGAGGGTTACTTGGTCAAAAACGTGGTGCGATAGACAATAACTATGGAAGGCAGTAATTACTGGGGATGCGGTTACAAAACTCAGATTTTCTTTACACACAGTTAATTGTCAAAACAGTTCTACATAAGATAAGAGAGACATACCTGAAACCATTTAACTGTGTGGAAAAAAATAAGCGATGGTTCGTTTAAAAATAATGCTACTAACAAAAAATTCCTTTCCAATATATATATATACATATATACGAGGCTCTTTAAATAAGTTTCCTGACTTTTTTTTAGTATGGGCACTTTTATTGATAGTACACACATGAAACTTTAGTCCCCTTCGAAGTAATCTCCTTCGGCTGCAATCCACTTGTACCGTTCCAACGACTTCAGGAAGGCCCCATGGAAGTCCTCTTGTGTGAGCGTATCAATGACCTACGTCACAGCCTCTTTAATCTCCTCAATTGTCTCATAACGACAGCCTCTGAGGTTAGGGAATAAGCAAAAGTCACAGGGAGCAAGGTCTCGACTATAGGGAGGCTGAGGAACTGTCTTGGTCAAATAGTCTGTGACAAGGATGGAGTTGTGTTCTGGTATATTGTCCTGGTGGAAATGCCATTGAACCGATTTGAAGAGTGCTGGCCTCTTCCCTAGGAATCTCTTCCTGAACTCCCTTTAAACCTCAACATAGTAACCCTAACCCAAACCCTTTGGCCAATCAACTCTTGTGTATTGACTTCCTTACTCCTCCCACACCTCTCATCATTCCTCACAGACTCCCTGCCTTCCTTGAATCTCTTATGCCACTCAGTTTTTCCTTGAGCTTAGGGAATAAGCAAAAGTCACAGGGAGCAAGGTCTGGACTATAGAGAGGGTGACGAACTGTCTCGATGCCCATCTTGGTCAAATAGTCTGTGACAAGGATGAAGTTGTGGTCTGGTATATTGTCCTGGTGGAAATGCCACTGAGCCGATTTGAAGAGTGCTGGCCTCTTCCTTAAATCTCTTGCTGAACTCCCTTTAAACCTCAACATTGTATTTCTTTTATTACGTTGTTGCGCTTCCAATATAGGATTACATGCCATAGTGACGTGAAGCATCGTATTACATTTAGTGCCGTGACCGCTTTAGCATTACAATTGTGGAGGTGCCCGTGGTGTAATGGTTATCGTCGTAGGAAATGAAGACGGCGACACGAGTTCAAATCCTGGACGAGACTGATTGCATTTCACATTGCACTAATACCCTTGGGAAAAGTATGAATCCAATTATTCTCCCTCCAGCTATGGGTAAATAGTAGGACAGACTGGGTTCTTCAGCCTTGGTGAGGCAACTAGTCTAGGAGAAGGAAAACTCTCAATTGAAACCTGTTAAACTCCGCTTAAAAATTGACCTTGTGTCATATCCTGCTCGAGCGGAGGGGTTGGGTAAATAGGATTACGATTGGGGGCAGTGCAACCATATTATTACAGCCACTACGCCACTAGGACTGTCCTGAATTAGATTATGATGCACATTTATTTGAATAGCTATGAAATCAGAATTGGAGAGAAAAAATGCACACCGTGTCAACGCACAAACTATTACGATACTACCAACCACAGTGAATGGATTGAACTACTTCGGTCACGTAATTCTCTCAAACAAGGTCTTGGGTAGAGTGAAGGATCGTAAGAAACCGAAAACGTAGATGAAAATTACAGTCACCAAAGGATTATCAAAGGGATCGGAGGACATGGAAATTAGAGGATGAATGGAGCCATTCTACTACTACATTATTGAGAATGGTCAAGATACTGAGAAGAGTCCTGGAGACTTGAGGAAGCTTCAGTGAAAGATCATTAACTAAAGTTGATGGGAAAAACTCTCAAGGAGTAAATAATCACAACGCCCTAAGGACTAATCATAACAAAACAAGACCTGATAAGACTAAAAGAAAACAGTGGACGTAGGTTATGTGGTGATAGAGATGAAACGATCAATCACATAAATGAAAACAGCAAACTAGCACAGAAAGAGTATAAGACTAGACACGACTCGGTTGGCAAAGAGATCCACTAATTGGCACCTAACAAAATATTGCAATACTTTTGATTCGGGCTAGTAAACCGGCTTCAGACCCATCATGTGACCATAGAGACCGGGGTGGGGGAAGGATAAATATACCGATGCTATGTGAAGTACTGCGTATATAGGTGGTTTGTGGTGGGGTTTGAAGTAGGTTCTCACAGAGCAAATGTTGCATTTTGGTGATTGTTGCGCGCCAGTTGATGGGTGGTTTTCTTTTATTGTATTTTGCCTGTGTAATATAATGGCCGAGGGATTTCGGTTCATGCCTTTGGGTTTAGTTTGGCTGAGAACCTTTCGACTCAGAACATGGGTTAGTTAGGTGCAAACTTGATGCAGGTGTTAGCGAGTGCGCGCGCAGAGCGGACGTGTCACTCAGAGATGTCATAATAGCCCGAGATGAGGAACAGGGTGACGGAGTGCGAATGACGTTATGCACCGGAAGCGCGCGGAGGATTTTGGGTATTTCGAAGGAAATTAGGGAGTAGAAACTAGACGCCGGACGAGACGGTTGACTTTCGCTGGCTCGCCGAAGTCAGGCGAATTTGCGCGCTATGGGCACTGCACAAGATAGGAGCCAGATAATAAAGACAGCATAAAAAGATTTTTATGTCTCTCTCCTTATGTCGAAACCTTTAACTCAAAAGTAATAAAAAGGTTTCGTACCCGAACAAAGAAGTCGTTACGTGTTTTCGAATTTCGAGATTCCTATGTTCTTTATGTATACATGTTATCTAAATGAGTTATGGACAATCGATGTACATTTCCCAAATAGCCATATCATGGCTATGGTACACCTAGGTCGGTGAATGTGGCTAGCTAGGGCTCCCCAGATATCATAGTCTTCATCCCTTCCCCTTCCCCTCAAAACTTTGGGGCTTCATGCTCCCCAACATGGTAGAAAAAAAAAGGTTTTTCCATAATTTTTGAAATAAATGTTGGTGGTTGGTGGGCTGCCCCCTTTTCTCCAAAGCTTAGCGACATGCTTAGTATGTCACTTGTAACGCACGTGATCCTATTTACCCAACCCCTCCGCTCGGGCAGGATATGACACAAGGTCAATTTTTAACCGGAGTTTAACGTTTGAATTCAGAGTATTCCTTCTCTTAGACTAGTTGCCTCAACCAGGCTGAAGAACCCAGTCTGTCCTACTATTTACCCATGGAGGGATAATAATTGGATTCATACCTTTCCCAAGGGTATTAATGCTATGTGAAATGCAATCAGTCTCGTCCAGGATTTGATCTCGTGTCGCCGTTTCCATTTTTTACGACGATAACGACTACACCACGGGCACCTCCAACGCACGTGATGTAATCATTAACAAGCAGTTACTGAGTTCGATTCTCACTGGGTTCCCTATACTTCTCGTCTTGTACTATATAAAGATGGCTGGGAAGTATTCTTTTACTCGTTTAGCCTAAAGGTAATGATCAAAACAGAAAGATAATAATCAGAATAATTAATCGGGCGATAGTTCTAATTTCGCAGGTAAAAATATGGTACAACCACATCCGCTGGAATAAATTTTTTATTTAACATTAAATAATCTAATTACATTTGTTTAATTTTGTTTATATCTATTTCTTTTATTTACTATCCGCATACCACCGTAAATTGTCTTAAATGAATTTTGCGATCTTTCCCATCGATTTCATTAGCATCATCTTGTGCCAACAGCACGGATATCCCTGACCCTCTCTCGCCACTTCTCGCTTCCGTCAGGTCCTCAGGGCTACACCCTGTATCCTCACAGTATGTAGGTTCGAGTTGGTCACCCTGCTTTTGCTCGGTCATGTGAAGGAGTCCATTGGAGTACATCACTTATGAGCTCGTCCCTACTTCTCCAGCAGTTTTGGACCCATGTTTCCTTTCAATTAGGTATGCCCAACCATTTGTTGAAGCCTGTAGAATCGATCTTGTAACTGAAGCCCGATTTTAGATATCTCTGCTCTAGCTAATATATCTTCTTAAGAATGTAAATAACAAGATCATTCCATGATTTCTGCCAAAACATTGGGTTATTCCATTATATTTTTCTCTGTATGGCTTGAAAAAATATACTGATAATTTGAAAAATTTAATCCGTTTTGTTGAAAGTATATTTTATCAAGACTGAATGTCCAATTATTAAATAAAAATATTTTGTGTCCTATCTGTTGTTAGTTTAATTACTGCTACAAAAAAGAAACAAAACAAAACATCCATTAAGTGTGCAGATTTTCGTAAATTTTACCAGGGGAAAGAAAATAATCCTTTCATTCTCATATAGAAATCTTTTTCTTTCTGTTTTACCATCTATCTTAAAAAGATAGTAAAAGTGAACCCAACATGTTTTAGCCATCACTTTAACGTTATTATATATATATATATATATGTATAAAGTTGGTGACCTTAGTCAAGAGTGTCCCTAAGGCTTCCTTTTCGATAGCTACTACACCACGGTGTAGGAGAGGGTGCTACCCCTTTTCCTGGACTGCTCCACTTTACCCTTAACCCCTACCTTATATTGCCGAGCGTTAAGCAAGGAGGCATCAAGTACCATTTTTTGAGTCTTTGGTATGACTCGACCTGATATTGAACCCAGGTCTCCCGGAGCATTTGCGAACACTCTAACCAACATGCCTATATATATATATATATATATATATATATTCATCGCCTCATTCTGTTTACCTCCACTACTTGGTTTACGTAAACGTTAAGCAAGCGGAGAGGAATATTATTGAACCAAACTTAATGACACAGTTTTGTCTTTAAAGACGATATTTTATGACATTATATGAATGAAGACTGTGGCCTAATTCAGCGGTAAAAATAAGCTGAATTAATTATTTTTGTCTACAGTAACGTAATGAAATTTGATCGATGTATAAGTCACATTTTTTATGTGAATACTGCTTCGAACATATATCTCATCGCTAGCCTTGAGGCATTCGGAGTGTAAAAGGCTAACGTCGTAAGAAATGGATACTGTTGTTATATAATTAGGGAATTATCTTTTTTTTATATTAAACATTTTTCGTTAATTATATTTTATCAATTAAGTTTGGTAAGGCTTTGGAACACTCGGGTTTCTTTGTCCAAGTGAATATTCAGATGGTGCTGTCTTACGCCCACGCCCAAAGGATATGACAATCACCATTTGTCATAATAAACCCCCAGACTGGAAATGTGGCTGGAGTGTGGATGACGTCATGCCCAGAAGAGATGGTCCTGAGAATTTGAGGATTTTGAAAAGACAGTAGTTGGGTATTCTACCGTTGAAGGTGCAGTTGAGTTTTCTACCGTTGAGTCTTTCGGATCTCGACCGGCAGAGATGAATTGAGCTCTGAAACATCACAAGATGCGCCGCGCGTTGGGGTGGAGTCAGCATAGTATGGTTAGCATAGGCTTTTAAGAATTGTGTCTCTCTCCTCGTGTCACCAAGGACCGAAGCCTGAAATAAAGCCGTTCGTATCTAAAACAAAAGTATCCGCCTGTATTGTATATGTATTTGTACTATTCTTTTTATTGAGATCATCGTGATTATATAACACGGTGACGAGTTCAAATCCTACACGAGACTATTTGTATTCACACATCATTAATACTCTAGAGAAGGATATGAATCCAAATATTCTCCGGTCACCTATGGGTAAATAGTATGGCATACTAGGCTCTTCAACCTTAGTATGGTAACCAGTCAAGAAGAATGAAAACTCTGAATTAGAACCTGTTAAATTACGCTTATGTACTCTGTGGACCCCTTCACATGGACGAGCAAAGGCAGGACAACCAGCTCGAATCAACATACAGCAGCTCAGTGCCGATACAGGATGTATTCCTGAAGACCTGCCGGAAGCAATGGACGATCGGAAGGGATGGCGAGAGAGGGTCAGGGATATCGGTGCTGATAACGCGACATGGTGATGAGGATGATGAAATTCCGCTTAAAAACTGACCTTCGCTGCTCGTGCAGAGGGAGGGAGAAATATAAAACCTCCTCGCTTGCTTTGTTGGCAGGACTTGGAATAAACTGTGTCTTCTACGGATTTGCCAGTGGTAGTCTTCTGCTGTCTGAAAAGTTAGCTGTGTGGTTCTAATCGACTTTTATTCGGAATCCACGGGTTTCTATGTTAATGTCAGGAACATATCTATCGCTTGAAAATATCTGTCTACATTTATTGTACCAGCAAAACTGTAAAAGAAAGCCTGGTCACTTCTGGAAAACTTTACGCATGCAGAAGCATCTCGAAAGTGCATTCAACCGGCAATCATGATTGTCTATTGGCGAATTTAAACATCGCTTGTGCCTCGGCCGTAAAACAAAGAAAATTTGATTGATCGGTTCAACTGAAAAAAAAGTTTTATGGCAATTGTTACGACCAGTCTGACGAATACACTTTATGTGCATCAAAAATATTTTCGTTATTTCCAGATTCTTTGTTTAATGGCATATCAACCATCAAGGGTAATTTAATTTCAAAGCCACTTTTGTTGGAACACAGTAGTAATACTATTTAACCCATAGCTGAGAATAGAGAGGATATCAAACAAAATAAATACCAATTTCAGAGATACTAGGAAACTGAAGATAGATGGTTTAGAGTGGTTTGATTTCTATGTTTAATGGCATATAAATCTTCGTGGGTTATGCAATGCCAAAGCCATCATAGTAGACGAACAACTGCGGTACTATTTAGTTCATAGATGGGGGGGAAGGGTTGGTTTCTGATTTTTTGTTTAATCTTATTTACCAACCCCTCCGCAAGGGCAGGATATGACACAAGGCCAATTTCTTTAAGCGGAGTTTAATAGGTTTGAATTCAGAGTTTTCCTTCTCCTAGACTAGTTGCCTCTCCAAGGCTGATGAACCTAGTCTGCCCTACTATTTACCCATAGCTGGAGGGAGAATAATTGGATTCATACATTTCCCAAGAGTATTAGTGCTATATGAAATGCAATCAGTCAGGTCCAGGTTTTGAATTCGTGTCGTCGTGTCCTTATCCTGCGACGAAAACCATTACACCACGGGCACCTCCTCTGATTTTTTGTTTAATTGCCTGTCAACCTTTACGTGTTATGTAAAGCCAAAGCCATCCTTGTAGAAGAACAGTAGAGGTGCTCTATAACCCAGGGTTGTGGGAGATTATTGGGTTTGGTTTGATTTAGTTTTATGGCACATCAAATATCGTAAATCCTTTTTTATACATATGAACAGTTCTATTTCAAGGAATTCAGTTCAGCATGTTCGTAGTTTAGTTTTATTTGACCAATCGATAGGACCCAATCAAGTACTGTCACTCCGAATTAGAATGGAGCTGGAAGCAATGGCAATGAGGGAGTACTCCGCATTCCCCAAAGCTCCAGCATTACTGAAACCTCACCATCAAATTGTTTAGTATCATATCCAGTACACTCGTTGGGGTTTTTTTTTTTTTTTGCAGAGAAGCAGTCGGTGTATTCTACATCCCCAGCCGACAGGGCAAGATATATAGATTCCTACTTTTTCTAATGGTATTAGTCTGGAAGTGAACGTAATAGTTCGACTGGAGTTCGAACTCACTCACTAGGATGCCGCTGTCTAGCGCGTTAACCACTACAACACGGGGACGTCCATCAACTAATAGTAATATTAAACAATTGCAAACAATAATTGTTTCAAGTGTACTCAGTTGTATGGTTTTAAGTATTGCTAATTCCAATATTTTTTGCCCAGTCGGCTGGGGCTGGAGAATACACTAACTGCACCTCTGAACAGGGGTAAGACCCCCACCCAATGAGTGTCCAGGTATGACACTAAACAATCTGATGGTGAGGTTCCAGTAATGCTGGGGCTTTAAGGAATACTGAGTACCCCTTTATTGCCATCACTTCCAGGTCCACTCTGGCCCGGCGTTGTAGCACCTGATAGGCCTCTATCTATGGGTTAAATAGAACTAACAGCATACTTATTTTAAACTGAATAGTTTGACAAAACTGAATATCTTGAAATAGATATGCTTTTGACAATTAAACCGTACTTACCTTTAAACTGCGTACTTATGCTAAACTTAATCATTTGAAATAGAACCGTTTTCAACATTGAAACTGTATTTAAACTAAACTGAATTGTTTAGCATAGAACTGTTTTGACATTTAACGGTGTGTAACCAAAATCTGTACTTATACTCAACTGAATTAGAACTGCTTGACTATACTGAATAGCTTGAAATAGAATTTTTTTCACAATTAAACTGTACTTACATTTAAACTGCGGGCTTATGCTAAACTGAATTGTTTGAAATTGAACTGTTTTTGACATTCAAACTGTACTTACACTAAACTGAATTGTTATATATAGAACTGTTTTGACATTTTACTGTGTAAACAAAATCTGTACTTACGCTAAACTGAATTATCTGAATTAGAACTGTTTGAATAAACTGAATAGTTTGAAATCGAAATGTTTTTGATAATTAAACTGTGTACCCATGCTAAACTGAATTGTTTGGAATAGAACTGATTATTTACATAAAAACAGATTTGGAGTTAATTAACCTACAAAGGTGGATATGCCATAAAACCCAACCAACCAAACAACCAATATTTTTCAATATTTGACGTATTAATCGGTCCCTAACAGGTAATACGACTCCGGATGAGAGTGGACATAAGATGGTTTGGTTTGTTTGGTTTTATGGCATATCAACCTTTGTAGGTTATTTAACGCCAAATCCATTTTTATGTAAATATTCTGTTCTATTTAAAACAGTTCAGTTTAGTATAAGTACACAGTTTAATTGTCAAAAAACATTTCCATTTCAAACTATTTAAGCAGTTATATGTAATAATTCAGTTAAGTGTAAATACAGTTTTAATGTCGAAAAACAGTTCTATTTTAATTTAATTCAGTTAAGCATAAGCACGCAGTTCAAGTGTAAGTACGGTTTAATTGTCAAAAACGTTTCTATTTCAAACTATTCAGTTTACTCAATTCATTTTAGCAGAGGTATGCTGTTAGTTCTATTTAACCCATAGATAGGGCCTTATCAGGTGCTACTACTCCGGGCCAGAGTGGACCTGGGAGCGATGGCAATGAAGGGGTACTCCGCATTCCCCAAAGCTCCAGCACTGCTGGAACCTCACCATCAGATTGTTTAGTGTCATATCCAGGACACTCGTTGGGGGGGGGTATTACCCCTCTGCAGAGGTACAGTCAGCTGACTGGGCGAGTGGACATAAGAGTAATGGCAATGAGAAGGTACTTCATACTCTCCAAAGCTCTTGGGTCCTGTCGGCTGAGGCAGCGGTAGAATACACCAACTGAATTTGATAGTGAGGCTCTCTTCCTGAAGTATTTGGGAATGCGGAGTACCCCTTCATGGCCATTGCTCCCAGGTCCACTCTGGCCTGGAGTGGTAGCACCTGATAGAGTCCTATCTATGGGTCAAATAGAACTGTTTGACGTGTCAACTGTGTGTAAATAAATGACTTATGTTAAATTGAATTGTTAGAAACGGAACGGTTTTTATATTTAACTGTGTGAAGACAAATGACCGCTTAATTGAATTGTTACTAATACATAGCAACAATTGGAAGAATTTTACTGGGTGCTAACGAATGAGACATGTTAAATATAATTATCGTTAAATAGAAATGCAAAACTCTTTAATTGTAAATCTTAATCGAAGTATTGGTATAACACAGCAATATTTAGAACTGTTTAACTGTGTGCAAATGAATAGTGTTAAAGAGAGTAATTTGGTTGAAATAGCAATAATTATAACCACTTTACTGAGTGCAAATAAACGATCAATATCGAATAGAATTATGAGTCCGGGCCATTGATTTAATTAGAATTGTTCACCTGTGGTCTGCGAGACCGGGTTAAATTTCAGGTCGAGGTTCAATCTCTAAGACTCAATAAATGGTAATGTTATATAATTGCGGAAGGATTTTTTTATATTATCATTTTTCGTTGGTTATATCTCTTATTTCGGTTTAGTTAGGCTTAGAACTATTCGGCTTAGTGAACGGGTAGGGGCACACATTGAGTGCAGGTGTTCATGCTCGCGCGGGGAGGATGTGACAATCACAGATGTCATAATAAAAACCCCGCATAGGAAATATGACTGGGGATGTGAATGACGTCATGTCCGGAAGCGATGGGCTGAGGATGTTGAAAGAAAAAGCAGTGAGTTGAGATTTGAAGCTGGACGAAGCGAGTTGATTTTTGGACCTGGGCGAGGCCAGTCCAGTTATGGACTACGGGATGCGTTGTTGGGTCAGATGGAACTGTCAGTATAGTAAAGATTGTGTGTGTGTGTCTCTCTCTCTCTCTCTCTCTCTCTCTCTCTCTCCTCGTGTTGAAAACCTAAAAGTCAAGATGGTAATAAAAGTTTCGTACCTGAACTACCGAGAGTCGTCAGTGTTTCGAGTGTTTTTCGGATTCCTATTCATATGAACGTTTGAGATAACCCTGCATATGGGTATGTTACAATAATTGATGCCGCCTTACTTAACAGTACTAAACGCAAGAAGTTGCGCCCTCCCCTACACATCGGTGTCGTAGCTATTGAAAATGGAGCCTTTGGGTCACCCTCACGTATGGTTGCAAACTTTACTTACTTTCTTATATATATAAAGGTACGTATCAACGGTAGGTGGAGGTAACCGTGGTGTAGTCGTTATCGTCGTGGGAAATGGACACGGCGACACGAGTTCAAATCCTGGCCGAGACTGATTGCATTTCACATAGCACTAATACCCTTGGGAAAGGTATGAATCCAATTATTCTCCCTCCAGCTATGGGTAAATAGTAGGACAGACTAGGTTCTTCAGCCTTGGTTAGGCAACTAGTCTAGGAGAAGGAAAACTCTGAATTCAAACCTGTTAAACTCCGCTTAAAAATTGACCGTGTGTCATATCCTGCCCGAGCGGAGGGGTTGGTAAATAGTATCAATAACTTATTAAGTAATTTCCTTCCTGGATATCATCACCTCTATTTATTATTTTCGAGGTGCCCGTGGTGTAGTCGTTATCGTCGTGGGAAATGGACACGGCGACACGAGTTCAAATCCTGGCCGAGACTGATTGCATTTCACATAGCACTAATACCCTTGGAGAAGGTATGAATCCAATTATTCTCCCTCCAGCTATGGGTAAATAGTAGGACAGACTAGGTTCTTCAGCCTTGGTTTGGCAACTAGTCTAGGAGAAGGAAAACTCTGAATTCAGCCCTGTTAAACTCTGCTTAAAAATTGACCTTGTGTCATATCCTGCCCGAGCGGAGGGGTTGGTAAATAGTATCAATAACTTATTAAGTAATTTCCTTCCTGGATATCATCACCTCTATTTATTATTTTCGAGGTGCCCGTGGTGTAGTCGTTATCGTCGTGGGAAATGGACACGGCGACACGAGTTCAAATCCTGGACGAGACTGATTGCATTTCACATAGCACTAATACCCTTGGGAAAGGTATGAATCCAATTATTCTCCCTCCAGCTATGGGTAAATAGTAGGACAGACTAGGTTCTTCAGCCTTGGTTTGGCAACTAGTCTAGGAGAAGGAAAACTCTGAATTCAGCCCTGTTAAACTCTGCTTAAAAATTGACCTTGTGTCATATCCTGCCCGAGCGGAGGGGTTGGTAAATAGTATAGTATCAAGGGTAAAGTGGAGTAATCCAGGGAATGGAGTAGCGCCCTCTCTTACACCTCTGTGTAGTAGCTATTGTAAAGGGAGCCTTCGGGTCACCCTTGACTAAAGTCGCCAACTTTAAAACCGTGTTGAAACAAAAGCAATGTTAGTGTGCAAACGAATTAGTTATAGCTCATTTAATAATGAAATGACTTACAAACTTACAAATCATATGTACATTCATTTTAATTGGCATAAATAAATGATTGATGTAAGATTGTTACCCTATTTACCAACCCCTCCGCTCGTGCAGGATATGACACAAGGTCAATTTTTTTAAAGCGAAGTTTAACCGGTTTGAATTCAGAATTTTCCTTCTGTAAGATTGTTGCTGTCACATAGCAGTACAGGAAATCATTTAACTTTGTGCAAACAAATAATTAATAGTCAATAGGATTATTCATATTAGATAGAAATTCTTGAAACCATTTTACTGTGTGCAAAAGAATTAGGTTAGACTCATTCAAAAACGTTTACAACAAAATGTGTCTACAAATCATATATTTGTATAAAGATTATTTGGCATTGAATAACCTACAATGGTTGGTATACTATAAAACCCAACTAAACCAAATCCTCTATATTTAATATATATGTATAAAGAAGATTTGGCATTAGATAACCAACTAGTGTTGATATACCATAAAACCAAATCAAACCAAATCCTATATATTTAATATATTTGTATAAAGAGGCATTAAATAATCTACAAGGGTTGATGTGCCGTGAGACCAAACCATGCCTAAACAAACCAGAACTTTCGAACTGGGGCCCCATAACGCGATACAGTTTAGTGTCATACCTCACACAAACACAAAACACATATACGTATGTGACGGTTTTTAATTTTCATATATAGAAATGTTATTCACAAGATAAAAAGGCGTTCTGTTGTTCCTACAAATGCTGTTAGAATTTGAGTTAATTTAAACGATTGCGCAGTCAGATGTGGGTGTAGAATACACCGACTGCACCTCTAGAGAAGGGTAAGACCCCCCCCCCCAACAAGAGTGCTGCACATGACACTTAGTAATCTGATGGTGAGGTTCCAGTGATGCTGGAGAATTTAGGGAATGCGGAGCACCCCTTCATTGTCATTGCTTCCCGGTCCACACTGGTCCGGAATGGTAGCACCTGGTAGGGCCCTATCTATGGGTTAAATAGAACTAACTGCATACTTATGCTAAACTGAATAGTTTGAATTAAAGCTCTTTGAATAAAATGAATAGGTTGAAATAGAAATGTTTTTCGACAATTAAACTGTACTTACATTTAAACTGCGTACTTATGCTAAACTGAATTGTTTGAAATGGAACTGTTTTTGACATTGAAACTGTACTTACACGAAACTGAATTATTTCATATACAACTGTTTTGACATTTAACTATGTGTAAACAAAATCTGTACTTATATTAAACTGAATTACCTGAATTAGACCTGTTTGAATAAACTGAATAACTTGAAATAGAAATGTTTTTGACATATAAACTGTGTACTCATACTAAACAGAATTTTTTGCAATAGAATTATTTACATAAAAACGGATTTGGTATTAAATAACCTCCAAAGGTTGATATGCCATAAAATCTCACCAAACAACCAACCAACCAATCATTTGAACGAGTATTGGTCAAATTATTAGGTTTCGAAATGGTATTAATTTTTTGAAACAATCTGTATATCTCTAATAATATCAATTTTTTAAAAGTCATCACTATCTTCCTAGGTTATTTCATACCAAAGCTGTTCTCGTTGAAGAACAGTAGTAATACTATTGAATTCATAGCTGAGGGATAAAAGAATTCATGCCTTTCTCAAGGGTATTAATCAGGATTTCGAACTCGCTTACAACACTGTCACAGTCCAGCACGTTAGCCACCACATCACGAACATTATCTCCATATTATTTTGAAGATTTAGACTGTTATCCTCATCTTAGTTGCTATACACACAATGAGTGTGGCGTAACGGTTAGAATCGTAGAAAGTGGACTCGACAAGCAGTGTTCAAATCTTAGAAGAGGTCGTTTGCATTTCACTTCGTCTTAATACCCTCGAGAAGGGCTCGAATCCATCTCTTGTACTTTCCCTTACAGCTATGAGTAAAATAGCAGGGATTGACTCGGCTCTTCAGCATTGATTCGGTAACCACTTTAGGTGAAGAAAATCTCTCAATTTAAAGCATCTGTACCTCATTTTAAAAAAGAAAATGCTCCTTGCATTGCATCCTGGCCATGACTGAGGGGTTGTGTCTGTGTATATACGAGGATCATTAAATAAGTTTCTAGACTTTTTTCGTATGAGCACTTTTATTGATAGTACACGCATGAAACTCTTGTCCCCTTCGAAGTAATCTCCACCGGCTGCAATGCACTTGTTGTACCGTTCCAAAAACCTCTGGAAGGCCCCATGAAAGTCCTCTTGTATGAGCGTGTCAATGACCTTCGTCACAGCCCCTTTCATCTCAATTGTCTCATAACGACAGCCTCTGATGTTTTCCTTGAGGTTAGGGAATAAGCAAAAGTCACAGGGAGCAAGGTCTGGCTTATAGGGAGGGTGAGCAACTGTCTTGATGCCCATCTTGGTCAAATAGTCTGTGACAAGGATGGAGTTGTGGAATGGTGAATTGTCCTGGTGGAAATGCCACTGACCCGATTTATGAGACAATTAAGGAGATGAAAATAAAACCTCTTTCATCTTCTCAATTGTCTCATAACGACAGCCTCTAAGGTTTTAGACAGCCTTTAAGGTTTTACACTGACGAAGGTCATTGGCACACTCACACAAGAGGACTTCTATGGGGCCTTCCAGAAGTTGTTGGACAACAAGTACAACAAGTGCATTGCAGCCGGAGGAGATTACTTCGAAGGAGACAAGAGTTTCATGTGTGTGCTATCAATAAAAGTGCCCATATGAAAAAAGTCTGGAAACTTATTGAAGGCCCCTCCTATATATATATATATATATATATATATATATATAAATGAGTAAGATATTTCAAAAAGTTATGATTCTGAGATCGAGAAAACTAGAGCCGAACATTTTTTTGCGGCAATGCACTACCATTTCTTATAAAACAAGAACAAGGAGATTTTTCTTGTTTTATAAAAAGTGGGAAAATCTGCCACAGCAAAAATGTTTAAAGATGCTCGTCTTTCTGGGTGAGGCATAAAACTTTTTGAACGACCCTCGTATTAACCTTCTTGTGTCATTTAATGCCAAAGTTATTCTACAAGGACAATCCCGAAAAGCCAAACATACATAGAGGTTAATTCTAAGTGTTTTAAAGGCCTTGTAAAAGTCATTGCTGTTTCTACAGCTTTTGGATTACCATTTGTATTTTCAGGACCAAGAGAGATTTTTAAAAAAAAGCTATCTTTCGACATTTTACAAATTAAGGAGCTGAATCTCAATGTGGTGTATAGCAAAGACAACAACACTGATGTAGAAACATATAACCAACTTCTTTTCTTTTTTTAATACCCAAAATGTACGGTAATATAAGAGAGGGTCGAAGACGGTTGAACAACACAAACAGGGACCGAGGTAGGAATCATTAGTGAAATTTCTTCGGCCTTTTTCACGTCGGGCCGAAATGTTCCTGGTTATATAACATCCCAGAAACACATTTCACATCGCACTAATACCCTTGGGAAAGATATGAATCCAATTATTCTCCCTCCAGCTATGGGTAAATAGTAGGACAGACTAGGTTCTACAGCCTTGGTTAGGCAACTAGTCTAGGAGAAGGAAAACTCTGAATTCAAACCTGTTAAACTCCGCTTAAAAATTGACCTTGTATCATATCCTGCCCGACCGGAGGGGTTGGGTAAATAGGACAACATCCCAGAAACTCTCGTAAATTCTTGTGGTCTAACTTCCTTCAACCCGCCACCTACACATTGCACCTGGACACAATTCCTTCTAGCATGTCTACCACGCCATTTACTTAACATTTCCACCGGGGACACATACGTCCCATTTAGTTTAGGTAACAGATGAATATCCCCATATCTTTGTTCCCTGTGACGGACTCTCGCGGCTGCATTGTGAGATGTAAAAAGTCGTCTTCAAGTAAATACCCAACACATGTACAGAGTGCAGAAACAAAATTAGGAATATCCTAGTATAATAATAAACGACATCATTATAAAACAAGATAAATTTTAATTTAAAAAATTAACAAAACAATAAGATAGACACAAAAGAGTAAATTTACTCAATATGGCCGCCATTTTTTCCATTATTGTATCAACACGACTTCGAGATGATTTGCATGCCTTCAGAATGAATTATTCTGACATTTTATTTAATTCCTCCTCAGTAGCAGTTTTAAGCGAACCAATATTTGGATGGGAAGTTGCATTTATTTTGTTTTCTTAAAGGTCCCATATAGCGTAATCAAGGGGGTTTTAGACCTGGGCTTGCATTTTTTTTACTGTTGTTTTCATATTTTTCTTGTGGGCTTTCAATTCACTAACGTGCTTTCTTATTGACGTTGTGTGGTCTTTCTTAATTGCCACAGTGAAAGCAGTTAAAAAGCCTTCTTTTCGGTTTTTTTTTTATGGTTCAGTCCTCCATTCCCCCTTTTCCTAAAGCTATTTTTCTGTAAAGATTTTTTTTTGTTTTGTATACGGTTGACAAAGGAACTTTGATTTTATTTCGACGTAAAGCAAATCATAGATTCTTTGTTTTTTCTTTTTTTGCTCACTCATAATAGGTGGAATTTTAATAAGAAAGAGCTTGAATGATAGAGCTAATCATAAAAAAATTTACATTTGTCGCGTTTGTTTTAAATTGGTCTAATCTAAAAAACATTTTAGAAATTATTCCATATTTTGGCTTCCGCAAAACGAATTGGAAAAGTTTATCGTCTTCTGTAGCGTGAGTTCAAATCCTGGATTAGTTTTTTGCGTTTCTTTTTCACGTTAATACCTTTCGAAAAACATACTTTCACCTCTCCAACTTTCTCATGTTCCGCTATGTCTAAATAGCCGGATAGACTGGCTCTTATAGGATTTACACTCTTATATTTTAAAAGCACGTAATTAACGACGCCGACTACGCCGATGACGTAGCGATACTGGCAAATACGCCCAACCAAGCCGAAGCACTACTGCATAGTTTGGAACGAGCCGCCACGGGCATTGGCCTCCATGTCAATGCACACAAAACTGAATATATGTGCTTTAATCAAGCAGGCGACATTTCCACACTAGAGGGAACCTCTCGGAAACTGGTAGACAAATTCAACTACCTAGGAAGCAGTGTCTCATCAACCGAAAAAGAGATCGACACGCGGCTAACGAGGGCAAGGACAGCTACCGATAAGCTATCAATCATATGGAAATTAGAACTGACTGATAAAATGGAACGCAGTTTCTTCCAGGCAGCAGTCGTATCGATACTGCTGCATGGATGCACCACTTGGACGCTAACAAAACGGCTGGAGAAGAAGCTAGACGGCAATTACACAAGAATGTTGCGAGCAATATTGAACAAATCCTGGCAGCAACACCCGACAAGGTACCAACTATACAGCCACCTGCCCCCCATCACGAAAACTATCCAAGTTAGACGAACCAGACACGCAGGACACTTTTGGAGAAGCGGAGACGAGCTCATAAGTGATATACTCCTATGGACCCCCACATATAGCCGAGCAAGAACAGGATGGCCAACTAGAACATACATACGGCAGCTCTGTGAGGATACGGGATGTAGCCCTGAAGACCTGCCAGAGGCGATGAATGATAAGGAGAAGTGGCGAGAGAGGGTCAGGGATATCCGTGCAAGCGGTACGACATGATGATGATGATATTTTAAAATGGCTGTTATGCCACATGTTCCCGAAACAAAGATGGCGGACGTCGGTAAACTAACCCGTCTCGGGAAACTATTGGCCAGGAAAACCATGTGGTTAGTACTCACAACTTCGTCCGCAACTTCAATTTTGTCCCGCGTTTTTGGAGAGTACTGCATGACAAGGATTGTCTATAAATGCTTTCATATTTCAACACTTCTCTTTCACATTTTCACTTACGGGGTCAACACACTCTTTCCAGTATGACTTCCAGAGAGAACACTCTCACTCTCTCCATTTCGACTAACAGAGTCAACACTTCTTTTTTACATTTGACTTCCAACAGTCAACCGCCACAAAAATGTATACTCCATGCAACCATTCTCTTCCTTGTTATACTTTTTAGGTGAGAATTTTTCCAGCCTCGAACATAGAAATTTTGCCAAACCACAGAAAGAAATAAACAGTAGAAATACTTAGTCAACACGCATAGGACTCTTTTGCTAAATAGTCCTTTTTTCTAGTATTAGTGTTATTTACACACACACACACACACACACACACAAACACACACACAGGAATATTTAACAAACAGTATCAGAACACTAGTAAAAGTAAAGTTGGCGACCATAGTCGAGGGTAACCCGAAGGTTCCCTTTTCGATAGCTACTACACCAATGTGTAGGGGAGGGCGCTACTCCTTCCCTGGATTGCTCTACTTTACCCTTGATCCGTACCTTATAATGCTGAGTGTTAAGCAAGGAGGCATCAAGTACCATTTTTTGAGTCTTTGGTATGACTCGACCTGGGATTGAACCCAGGTCTCCCGGGCCACTGGCGAACACTCTAACCCCTAGGCCAATGTAATGTTTTAAAATATTTCATTGAATGTATTTTTGATGTAAAAATTTGAATTTGTTTGTACTGTGATAACACCCTTGTCCGGCCGGGCGACCCTCACCATACCAGCTTCCTTAAACCAAACTACATATGGCTAGTGATTCATCTAGTGGTTTCTGACCAGGGGCATTACACATTTCTTTACAGATACACAAAGCACAACCGACAGAGTTGAAGAAAAGAACAAACGAACAAACACGGACTTGGGTCAGCTCCAAGTGCAAGAAGGGGGAAGTCTATGTGACACTTTTTGTGCAGTTCTCCGTGCATTTGCAGGCTATCCCGGACGTGTATTTTGCGCGAAACTTCCACAAAGCCACTAGGAATGCTAACTCATCTTTGACTGTCTTCTCTGAATGCCTCCTTTTGCCGACCGTGTCCTTCTCTGAACAGCTATCTCAAGCCGACTGTTCTCTTCCGCCTTCCTTTGTCAACTGTCTTCTCTGAGACCTTCCTTCCCTCGTTCCGGTCTCGCGGGAGATCCTACGCGCAGGCCCTTTGTGTGGGTTTCGCGCCAAAACAAAGAAAGAGATTCTCTGACCGGCGCCAACTCGAACGGAAATGAATGCCACCCATTGTGTCACAGTACTGCTTTATTTTATGTTCTTTTTGTGCGCGTCGTTTCACACATCTTTACTTCGTTTGCCTTTTTTCAAATATAAATTGCCCAGAATACACTGTAGAATATAAGACCCCCCCTAACGAGTGTCCTGGATAGGACACTAAACAATCTGATGGTGAAGTTCCAGCAGTGCTGGAGCTTTGGGGAATGCAGAGTACCCTTTCATTGCCATCGCTCCCATGTCCACTCTGGCTCGGAGTGGTAGCACCTGATAGGGCCTTATCTATGGGTTAGATATAACTAACAGCATTCTTATGCTAAACTGAATTGTTTGAGTAAACTGAATATCTTGAAATAGAAATGTTTTTGACAATTAAACCGTACTTACATTTAAACTGCGTGCTTATGCTCAACTGAATTATTTGAAATAGAACTGTTACATATAACTGCTTGAATAGTTTGAAATAGAAATATTTTTGACAATTAAACTGTGTACTTATGCTAAACTGAATTGTTTTAAATTGAACAGATTATTTACATAAAAAACATTGATTCTTAGTTAAAGGCATATCAACCTTAGCGGATCAATTAATGCATAAGCCATTCTTGCAGAAGAACAACCGGGGTAGTATTTAACCATATCAACCATTGTAGGTTATTTAACCTACAATGGTTGATATGCCATAAAACCCAGCAAACCAAACCATCAAATATAAACCAAACTTAAATAGTTGGGGAAATAATAAATAAACACCATCAACATGTCAACCCTATAAATTGGGGGACAAAAATATTCACCAAACAACGCCCCCCTTACACTCTATAGCTTTGATAGGATAACCGTTCTAGGAGACAGTAAATTCCGTATTCAAACTGGCTTTAAAAAATTGACATTGTCCCATGCTCTTCAGCGGAGGGATTAGGTTGATACAAACGTTGAGATAAAACAGTAAAGAGAAACTCCTCGTGATAATATGGTTAACGTGATATTGTAGGGAACGAATAAATAAATAAATAAAATGTAAATTGAATTTAAAAAAAAAAAGGAAAACTTAAATTTGCAGAAACTCCCAGAGGTCCCTGACGAGAAAAAGGGATGACGCATGCGTAAAGAAAAAAGGCAACCTCTTGACAAAGAGGAACAGGCTTTCTTTCTCTTTCAGGCAGTGACCAGCGTTTTGACAACATCGTTGCTGACGTGCGTCTGGGCGCCACGCCATACGTCTTTAGACGAGGCGTTGGTTAGTCCCTTTCACCCAGTGGCAGCTCTCTCTCTAGGTCAGCATTATGCTGAAATATAAAAGATCCACAAATGAACTACAAACTAACCCTTACCGGACTTTGACAAACATCCAAAAGAAAGCTAACCCTTATGGAAGCCCGAAATACCAAATGAGGACAAACACATGCATGAAACGATTAACGTATTTTTGACATTTTAACTGGGGGATTCAACCATTTCAATGTCTTCAGGAAAAACTCCCTCATCCATGGAATGGTTGTTAGACCCAGTAAATAAAGGAAAGTATAAAAGAAACGTCTTCGTCTCTTATCTGTTGCTGTCTTTTCTTTCGTACAATTATTTTCGGGCTTTTCTTGGGCAAGGCGTTACACCGACTAGCCAACGTGGGGGTAAAATAAAATAACCAAAATATGGAGTCAGATATCAAACGGCAACACAGCCTTGCCCATTGCCCGTCACCTTCAGCCTCAAACCCCACAATATTATCATACGTGAGTTCGAACTGCAATCAAGCTATTACGTTCTCTTTCGGACGAATACTCTTGGGAAAGGCATGAACCTCCTTATTCCTCCAGCTATGGGTTAAATACTACCCCGATTGTTCTTCTGCAAGAATGGCTTATGCATTAATTGATTCGCTAAGGTTGATATGCCTTTAACTAAGAATCAAATCTAACCAGACTCTACAACACTGAAAGCCTGTGAGGTAAAAATAAAATTGCATTCAAGTGTGTTCTTATTTTTAGACTGTTACATATTCATATTCTAGTTTAGAGAGTTTCAATACAGTAAATTTTGGTTGTAAATAATACCTAATAATATCCGTTTTGATTATGTAATCTTCCACGCGAAGTAATATCTTGTTATGTTTGGGTTGGAAGAAAATTAATTTGGTTTGTTTTGGTTTAGTTTCTTTGTTTAATAGCGTATCAACTTTCGTGGGTTATTTAATGCCAAAACCATCCTGGTATGAGAACAGTTGTGATACCGGTTAATCCATAGCTGGGGAATAAACGTGCTCATGCCTTTTCCCAGAGGATTAGTCGGAAAGTGAGCGTAGTAGCACGACTGTGGTTTGAACTCACTTACTTTGAAGTGGCAGTCCACTATGTTAGCTACTACACCACGAAGACTTCTCAAGAAAATGAAGATTCTATATGCAAATGCTAGGAGTGTACTTATTTGTGAGCGATACTGGAGACTTATCTGAGTCGTTCCCTATGTAGCAGTTCGTTTGTTTTTTTGTGTCCGTGAATATATCAAAGCTTTTTACATACATCAATAACGTGTCCAGACATTTTGAAAATATCAACAACTGGTTGGGCAGCCTTGCTATAACGTTGCAACTAATTGGAGGGGAACTTTCTGCTTTAAGCTGAGTTTTTTTTTTTTTTTTTGTAAATGACCTTGTGATTAATTTTTCTCGTGGAGGAAGGGTTGGGTAAACATACACACACATACTCACATCTTTTAATTCTTTCTTTCTTTTTAATCAATCAATCATTCTCAGTCTTTTCATCTCTCTCTCTCTCTCTCTTTATTGAGCTATCAATCAATTTATCTCATCGACTTCATATCTATCTATCTATCTATCTATCTATCTATCTATCTATCTCATTCTCTTCATCTATCTTTTTGTTTAATGTCTCTCTCTCTCTCTTTCTCTTTAAGTATCACTCTCCCTATTCTTCTCTCTCTCCCTCCTTCTCTCTCTCTCTCTCTCGATATATATATATATATATATAATTTGTTTCCTATCTATCTATCTATCTATCTATCTATCTATCTATCTATCTCATTTCTCTTCGTCTATCTTGATGTTCCTCCATCTCATTTGTTTGTTGTCTCTCTCTGTCTTCTTTCTTTCTTTCTTTCTTTCTTTCTTTCTCTCTATATATATAATTTGTTTCTTATCTATCTGTCTATCTATCTATCTGTCTCATTCTCTTCATCTATCTTGATGTTCATCTGTCACATTTGTTTAATGTCTTTCTCTCTCTCTCTCTCTCTCTCTCTCTCTCTCTCTCTCACTCTTTAAGTATCAATCTCCCTATTCTTTCCTCTCTCTCTCTCTCTCTCTCTCTCTCTCTATATATATATATATATATATATATATATATACACTTATACTTATATATATATAATCTTTTCTTATCTATCTATCTATCTAATTTTTTTTTCATCTAGATATTCATCCATCTCATTTGTTTGATGTATCTCTCTGTCTAAAAGTATCACTCTCCTTCTTCTTTTCTCTCTCTCTCTCTCTCTCTCTCTCTATATATATATATATATATATATATATATATATAATTTGTTTTCTATCTATCTATCTATCTATCTATCTATCTATCTATCTATCTCATTCTCTTCATCTATCTTTTTGTTTAATGTCTCTCTCTCTCTTTCTCTTTAAGTATCACTCTCCCTATTCTTCTCTCTCTCTCCCCCCTCTCTCTCTCTCTCTCGATATATATATATATATATATATAATTTGTTTCCTATCTATCTATCTATCTATCTATCTCATTTCTCTTCGTCTATCTTGATGTTCATCCATCTCATTTGTTTGTTGTCTCTCTCTGTCTTCTTTTCTTTCTCTCTCTCTCTCTCTCTCTCTCTCTCTCTCTCTCTCTCTCTATGTATATATATATAATTTGTTTCTTATCTATCTATCTATCTATCTATCTGTCTCATTCTCTTCATCTATCTTGATGTTCATCTGTCACTTCTCTCTCTCTCTCTCTCTCTCTCACTCTTTAAGTATCAATCTCCCGATTCTTTCCTCTCTCTCTCTCTCTCTCTCTATATATATATATATATATATACTTATATTTATATATATATAATCTTTTCTTATCTATCTATCTATCTCATTATTTTCATCTAGATATTCATCCATCTCATTTGTTTGATGTATCTCTCTGTCTTTAAGTATCACTCTCCTTCTTCTTCTCTCTCTCTCTCTCTATATATATATATATATATATCATCATCATCATCATCATCTCGTTCTGGCAGCACGGATATCCCTGACCCTCTCTCGCCACTCCTCCCTATCGTTCATCGCCCTAGGTAGGTCTTCAGGACAACAACCTGTATCCTCACATAGCTGCTGAATGTACGTTCGAGCTGGTCGTCCTGCTTTTGCGCGGCCATGTGTGGGGATCCATAAGAGTACATCTCTTATGAGTTCATCTCTGCTTCTCCAGCAGTGTCCTGCATGTCTGGTTCGTCTAACTTGAATAGTTTTCGTGATAGGGGGCAGGTGGCCGTACAGTTGGTGTCTTGTGGGGTGTTGCTGCCAGGACTTGTTCAGGATTGCACGTAGCATTCTTGTGTAATTGCCATCTAGTTTCTTCTCCAGCCGTTTTGTTAGCGTCCATGTAGTGCATCCATATAGCAGTATTTTTTGTTTCCTATCTATCTATCTATCTATCTATCTATCTATCTATCTATCTATCTATCTAATACTATATGAGTAAAATAACCTGACAGATTGGGCAACTGGTGTAGAAGTAAAGACTGTATTAAAACTGTTGAAAACATCTGTGACATACCGGAGCACCATTGTTTCGTTATCAACTCTTCTTCTACTACTGTAAAGAAATCACCATTTCATTTCATTTGCTGAGATTCAGCTTTCTTTTCCTTTCCATCTGTTGGCACAGCCAAATCCAATTACCAGTATCAGTTGTTCGTATCTGTCTGTTTATTTCAAGAACATTCTGTTTCAGGCCAGTGATTGAGCTCAACTGAAAACATTAGGAATACCAGTTCAACATGATCTTCCTCACATTCGGTATATTTGTGTCTATATAAAATCCTCGATCAATTACTGTTTCACTCAGTTTGTAATCTATTCGTTCGACAGCGGATGACATGGATTAATTCTTACTATAAATCATCAAAAAGAATTTGGATTTAAAGTTTTAACATTTCCTCTTCGTCTGTCGATCAATCTATTCTTCGCTCTCACCTGTTATCTGCTAAAACAACCTCATCAAAAAGTATTCTTTGTTTTTCTTTCTTTCTTTTTTTTTCTTTCTTTCTTTCTTTCTTAGAAAGATGCTGTTTTTCTTTTTTATTCGCTTCATTCTTTCATGGAAAGTCGATATTCTTCTTACTTTCTTTCTTTTTTTGAGAATCTCAGATCTTTCTTTCTTTAAGGGTCATTGTTCGACTTTCTTTTTTCGTTTTTTCAACGATCATCCCTATTCTTTCTTTCTTTCTTTCTTTCTTTCTTTCTTTCTTTCTTTCTTTCAATGAGAACCACAGATCTTTCTTTCTTTCTTTGATATTCACTGTTTCTCCTTTTTTTTCTTTCAAGGATAGTCCACTTTCTTTCTTTCTTTCTTTCTTTCTTTAATAGTCCCCTTTCTTTCTTTTTTCTTTCTTTCTTTCTTTCGACTTATTTCCAATTTATTGTTTCTTTATATGTTCGTCTTTCTTTCTTTTTTTCTTTTAGAACCCCCACCACCACTCTCTTCTTTGGATTCAAGGTCACGAAGTAAAGTCTCGTGCTAGTCACGCGCTCACGATAACGGAAAGTGATGATAACAAAAAACCAATATGATAATATTAGAGGAGACGCTACCACTGCATTTGGCGCCAAAATGTCCTTGGCCCTCAAGTTAAGAACATTAGAGAGAGAGAGAGAGAGAGAGAGAGAGAGAGAGAGAGAGAGAGAGGTGGGGGAAAGAAAGGGGAAGTAGCTTGTGTTTCAAACTGTCTTCATCGCAACTTTCTCTTTATTTGTGATACGGATTGCTGACTCGTGTGGAGCGATAGGAAGTGGGTTCGAGGGGAAAAAATAAATAAAAGATAACTAAAGATAGCATGAAAAAGAAAAAAAAAAAGAAAATTTAAATGTTGCCAGAGGCAAAACCGGTCGCAGAAGCCTGTTGAGTCCGGTAAGGATGCATGAAATTGGATGTTTAGAGGTTAAGAAAGTGATAATTTGATAGTTTTTAACCACTTGTCTTTGAAGTACAAGAGAAAAAGTATATATATATATATATATATATATATATATATATATATATATATATATATATATATATGTATATATATATTTATATATATATATATATATATATTCAGGGGTTAGACAAAATAATGGAAACACCTGGAAATTTCTAACAAATTTATTTTAATATAGTTTTCTGATTGCAGTCCTCCCGTGAAATCCGGCTTTGTGCAGGTCCCTTGTAACAGTTTTTGATGACACTAGCTTCTAGAGATGGTTATTAATCTCTGCTGTAATTTTCTGAGCTTTATTGTGATCCTTCCTACCAATCCGCGTAAGAATCTGACGGTTCCTATCAGACAGCTTTAGCTTTCTTGCGGAGTTTTGCTACAGTGAGGAGGTTTTTTCCTTCTTTCTCAACTGCTGTCATTATTTTCGAGGCAATACTAACTATACACCAAATAATCCTGCGGTTTTTGCCACACAAGCACCTGCCATACGAGCACCAACCATTTGACCTCTTTTAAAGTCTGATAAATCTGCCATTTTCATGAATTTTGATTTATTTCTTCTTCTGATATCTATAAAAAAAGACAACAATCTTAGTAAAATAAGGCGAGAAAAATTGATTATGAACCAAAAGAACATAAAAATAACAGTCGTTTGATGGTTTTATTGGAGTTTCAAAATTTTGATACAAAGATTCACGTTGTTTCTATTATTAATGTTTGTTTTGTCTTTTAATGGCATATCAACCTTCTTGGGTTATTTAATGCCAAATCTATCCTTCAAGAAGAACAGTAGTGATACTATTTAACCCACAGCTGGAAAGATAAGGAGGTTCATATATTTCCCAAGGATATTTGTCCGAAAGGGAACGTAATCGCGCGATTGGACAATAATTTTGTCCAACCCCTACATATGTATATATATATATATATGTGTGTGTGTGTGTGTGTGTATGTGTGTGTGTGTGTGTGTGTGTGTGCGTGTGTTTGTTTATAAATATAATAAAATAAGGTATCCAGACGTTACGGTTTTTACATAAAACCATCATTAGGGCAGTTAATAAGTGATGTTGTATCTTCTGAATTAGATCTAATTCTATTTTAAAGATAAAACGAAAAAATGGGTAAGCTTATATATCTATCTATCTATCTATCTATCTATCTATCTATATATATATATATATATATATATATATATATATATATATATATATATATATATATCATGAAGGTGTGCCCGCAGCACATATTCCATTGAATCTCCCTCGCTATCTGTCTCTATCGACCATCACTCTTGGCAAGTCTTCTAGAGGGCATATAATGTCCCCACAGAGTTGGTGAACGGAAGTTTTGTTGGTCAGTCAACAATAGTGTTTGGTTTGGTTTGGTTTTATGGCATATTAACCATTGTTGATTATTTAATGCCAAATCCTGTTTTTACATATATATCAAATACATGATATATATCAAATACATGATTTGTAAACGCATTTTGTAGATATGCTCAGTTAAATGATCAAGCAATTCTGTTTCTAACAATTCTATTTAGCACAAGCCAACAAAGTTAAACAGTTCTGTGTATTGCTATGTTTAACAAACAATTCAATTAAACATCAATCTTTTGTTTACACACAATGATCAAACAGTTCTATTTCTAACAATTCAGTTTAGCATAAGTCCTTTGTTTGTGCCCAGTTTAAATGTCAAACAGTTCTCTCTGACCCACAGATCGGACTCCATCAGGTGTTACCACTCCGGGTCAGAGTGGACCTAGAAGCAATGGCAATGAATGGGTACTCCACATTCCCCAAAGCTCTAGCATTATTAACGTCTCACCATGAGATTGTTTAGTGTCATATACAGGACACTTGTTGGTGGGGTCTTACCCCTCTGCAAAAATGCAGTCGGTATATTCTACAGCCTCAGCCGACTGATGTGTCCTTGCGTGGGAGTCCAAAGGAGAATGTTACTTATGAGTTTGTCCTTCTTCACATGTCTTCCTCGTCTTACTTGAATGTTTTGTGAGATGAGAGGTAAGTGGCCGTACAGTTGCAGTTTTGTAGGATTCTTTTACTAGGTTTGTTTAAAAAGCACGCAGGATTCTTGCGTTCTCCGCCGAAATAAATTTATTATGACGGCTTAACCGAGTTTGAGTCTCCATTTAATTATACTATATATATATATATATATATATAAAGATTTTGTGGTTCTTACAGGAATTGGACATTGTTTGTAAAAACGATTAAAATATTTAAATCTCTTAAGAATTCAAGAATTTTAGAATATTTTGATCATTTCAAAAATATATTATTAAACTTAATTTCGCACGCATTTAAAGCAATATTTATATATATATATAAAATACATCACTCAATAAGTCCCTGGCCAGACATGTAGATAGCAACACTAATAAAAAAAAAGCATGTTTTTTATAAGGTACTAACCTTCAGATGGCACGTGTCAAAATTTCTGCACAATCGAATAATTACCCCCTATCACGAAAATTATTCAAGTTAGACGAGCCAGACATGCAGGACACTGCTGGAGAAGCAGGGACGAACTCATAAGAGATGTACTCTTATGGACCCCCACACATGGCCGTGCAAAAGCAGGACGACCAGCACGAACATACATTCAGCAGCTATGTGAGGATACGGGATGTTGTCCTGAAGACCTACCTAGGGTGATGAACGATAGGGAGGAGTGGCGAGAGAGGGTCAGGAATATCCGTGCTACCAGCGCGATATGATGATGATGAAGTGAAGCTACAGTTGCTAATTTTCAAAACAATGGAAAAATCAGAATTTCGTGTGTTGATAAAGCATTGTTTTCTGATGGGAAAATACTATTCAAGCTTGACAAGTGTTATTCGGGCTCTGCTTCGTTGTAAACAGCGGTTTAGAAGAGGTATGCTGACTTTGAACGCAGTTGTACAAACACAAATGATGCTGAACACACAGGTCACTCAAATTCGGTAGTTATCACGGAAAACATGAAAAAAAAACCCACAAGCTTGTTTTGGCCGATCATAAATTGAAGTTATGTGAGGTAGCAGAGGAGTAGAACATATCAGAAGACGGTGTATTCACCGTTTTGCATGAAAATTTTTCAATCAGAAAGCTGTGTTCAAAGTTTGTTCACAGTCGATTAAAAACAACAATATTCAGTGCAATAAAAAGAAGTTTTTGCGTAAATATGTTGTGATACACCCCTTCGGCCGCCCCGAATACATCAACTTCTTAAAACCAATACAATTCATGGCCCGTGATTCATCCAGTGGGTTCCGACAGGGGCATCACACATTTCTTTACGGCCACAAAAAATACAACCGAGGGAATGGAGAAAAAGAACAAATGAACAATATGGACTTTGGTCAGCTTCAAGTGCAAGAAGGGTAGTTTTGTGACACTTTTTTGTACAGCTTTTCGTGCATCTTGTAGACTATCGCTGGGAGTGTATTTTTCGCGAGACTGCTACAGAAGCCACTAGGAATGCCAACTCATCTTTGACTGATCCCTCACTGCCTCCTTCTGCTAACCGTTGTCGGCTGCCTCTCTGCGTCTCCCTTCGCCAACTCACCCTCTCTGGGTTCCTTTGCCAACTGCTCTTCTCTGCGTTCCCTTGACCCTCTGGCTTCTCTCGGACCTGCCTTTCCTCCCCCACTTCCGGTCTCGTCGGAGATCTCGAGTCCAAGCCCTTTGTTTGGTTTCGCGCCAAAACAGACAAAGGGATCTTCTGCTTGGCGGACCACCCACATGGTGTCACAATGTGACAATGGATGAAACAACTTACAATTTCAAATACAAATAAAACAATTGGTTTGGTTTCTTTGTTTAATGGCATATCAACTCTTTTTAGGTTATTTAATGCCACAGCCATTCTCCTAGAAGAACAGTAGTGGTACAATTTAACCCATAGCTGGGAGGATAAGGGGGTTCATACCTTTCCCAAGGGTATTTGCCTGAAAGTGAACGTAATAGCGCGACTGGAGTACGAACTCGCGTACTATGATTCCGCAGTCCATCGCTTTAACCATTACACTACGAAGACACCCCTAATAAAACAAATACCTAATGTAATTAATTATCATCCTTATTTATATTTCATATAGATAAGATGCATAAAATAATACAAAAGAAGAACCAGAAAATTATGAGAAGATTAAACCAGTAAAAAAAATGAATTGAACCATCAATGTAATTGCCGACCGAGAGAATGCCAATTGGAAAACAAATGTCCCACAAAATATGTAGCCTACAAAGGAGAAATTAAGAGATGATCACGAACAGGAGCTCATATACATAGGGTCAACTGATTGACCGTGGAAAAAACGTTACAATAATCATAAATCTTCTTTTAAGAACGAACAAATATGCAAATCACCCAAGACTAAATACATCTGGGAATAAAAGAAAAACATTGAGGGGAACCAGAAATTAAGTCAACAATTTTAAAAAGGGTATTTGCTTGAAATGAGAAGGAATGTTTGCCTAAAAATTATGGCTTCGAAATTCGACATATACACGAGAGTATTCGGCAGTTTTTTCTCGATGACTATGGAATCTCGATTTAACGAAAATAACTATGAAATGCTTATTAGAATCGTTTACTTCATTCCAAATAGAAGCGGGAATGTCATAAAAATTCTCCGTTAGATCGATTATTTGCTTAAAAGTTAAGTTTTCAGAATTAGACATATACACAAATGTATTCATCCGTTTTATTTGCGATATAACGGAGATAACTAAAGAATATTTATCCTTCACTCTATTCTGAACAGAAGCATCAATATCATCATGTAAAAAAAAAGTAAAGTTGGCGGCTATAGTCGAGGGCGACCCGAAGGCTCCCTTTTCAATATCTACTACACCAAGGTGTAGGGGTGGGCGCTACTCCTTCCTCTTGGTTTCTCCACTTTACCCTTGATCCTTACCTTATAATGCTGAGTGTTAAGCAAGGAGGTATCAAGTACCATTTTTTTAAGTCTTTGGTATGACTCGGTCTCGGAACATTGGCGAATACTCTACCCACTGGCCAATGAGCCGGTAAACGAGTATTTGCCAAAAAAAGTTAAGTTTCCAAAATTCGACATACAGTCGAGTGTATTCGGTTGTCTTTTGTTTGATTTGTGTGTGTATACGCGTGTGTATATGTGTGTGTGAGATAGAATCAGAGATAGATTGCTTGATAAAAACAGAAGAAGCGAACGTCTTAAAAAATTATCACTTTATTGATGGCTCACATTTTATCTCTCAGAATATTACTTATTAAACATTGAGACGGTGTGAGTGACAATGAGATAACGCGGATTTAGATATTTGATTAATATTAGATAAACCGGATTATCGGTTACCTCTTATCCTTCTGCCTCTTGGGTTGTGGCAGAATAAAGATTTATTCCTTTGCATAATCCTATATAGAGTTCAACTGAAAATTAAGTTCCAAGTTGCTAGACACCCAAAAGATTATAATCACTATATAACAAGGAACTTTATTCAAAAGTTAATATAAATGAAACTATAAAAGGATGAATCAAAAGTTTTGCAATAATTCTCATGCGGGCGAGTGTGCAGCGTGTATATCATGTGACCGAAGCAATTCAAAAACAATATTTGGAGCAGAATTAAGGTGTCTCTTAGATTCTTTTCAGCAAGGAGTAATTTAGAGGTTATAAATATATTTGTGGTGAAATTCTTTTCAATAATTATGAGCACATTGAATGCTTTATCACTTTTTGGACAAATTTGCATTGCTGGGGCTGTAGAATACACCGACTGCTTCTCTGTAGAGGGGTAAGACCCCCCCCACAACGAGTGTTCTCGATATGACACTAAACAATCTGATGGTGAGGTTCCTGCAATGCTGGAGCTTTGGGGAATGCGGAGTAGCCCTTCATTGCCATCGCTCCCAGGTCCACTCTGGCCCGGAGTGGTAGCACCTGATATCTATGGGTTAAATAGAACTAAACTGTTCTTCTTTCACTATACTGATTTTTTGCATTTAAACTGCGTATTTATGCTAAACTGAATTGTTTAAAATTGAACTGTTTTGACATTGGAACTGCGTACTAGTGCTGAACTGAATTGCTCAAAATAGAAGTGTTTTGATGTCTAAACTGTGTTCTTATGCTGAACTGAATTATCTGAAATAAAACTGTTTGACATTTAACTCTGTGTATTTCCCAGTCAGCTTGGGCTGTAGAATACACTGACTGCAGAGGGGTAAGACCCCACTTAACGAGTGTCCTGTATATGACACTAAAGAATCTGATGGGGAAGTTCCAGCAGTGCTGGAGCTTTAAGGAATGCGGTGTACCCCTTTATTGCCATTGCTCCCAGATCCACTCTGGCACGGAGTGGTAGCGCCTCATAGGGCCCTATCTATGGGTTAAATAGAACTAACAGCATACTTATGCTAGACAGAATTGTTTGAGTAAACTAAATAGCTTGAAATAGAAATGTTTTTGACAATCAAACCGTACTTACATTTAAACTGCGTGCTTATGCTAAACTATTTGAAATAGAACTGCTTTTTGACATTAAAACTGTATTGTAACTGATTTGCTACATATAACTCCTTGAATAGTTTGAAATAGATATGTTTTTGACCATTAAACTGTGTACTTAAGCTAAATTGAATTGTTAAAAAAAACCCAGATTACTTACATAAAAATGGATTTGGCGTTAAAAAACCTATAAAGATTGATATGCCATAAAACCCAAGAAACCAAACAAAACAAATTTGCACTGTTCAATTCAAATGCCCATGAAACGGCCAATTTAACTCGACTGTGAATACTTGGGAGGCTCATCTTACATACTGCAGTTAATTTGATAGGAAATAGGTGGTCAAAACTTGTGGCCTTATGCCAGACTAAGCTGAATTCATAAGTGAATATTATAGATAAGAACTTACTACGTTAAAAATGGGGTTGTTTGGTTGATTACGTTTCATGGCATATCAACCCATAGCGGCCGCCTAATGCTAAGTCTTGTATATATATATATATGTCATCCACAGACAGATCTGTTGCGTTCTATCAGAACTCATCAGTGTGGCTAGCTGGGATCGAAACCCGGTTGACTCAAACGCCAATGCCAAGACTCTACCCCTCAGCCACGAGGAAACCAGCAGCAGCGAAGTAAATTTTAAACGGTTATGAATCACAATTACTATTGTTTACATACATCCGCTTAACGGCTACCGAGACCTCAATTCATATGAAGAGCCTTGCATATCGCTAATGGCAACACGATTATTTCATTCGCTAGAGAGCTCAACCCTACGGGGATAGGGGAGCATATACATATGCATATGTACGGGAGCATATATATATATATATATATAATTAGATATTATAGCTATCCTTTGTCTACATATTTTTATTTAGATCCTTTCAAATTGCAGTTAGTATGCTATGATATCCGGCTGGAATTGGTTTATAGATTTCTGTATTTAATTGGTTGCAAAATATTTTGGATGCCTCTTAGGCTTATGGAATTTCCAGGTAATTTATGTTATTTGTTATCTGACTCCATTCTGGGTTATTCTATTTGTATCCCACGTTATCTTGCTGGCTTAACTTCTTGGATATGAAAGCTGTAAAGGAATTATATGAAGAAGACTGGAAGAGAAGATCGGAGGCCAACATATCTTTTATATTTTACCTTTATTTCTGGGTTCAACAACCATTCAATAGGTGAAGAAATTCTTCCTGAATACAAATGAATGGTTGCGTCTACCAGTCAAGGTGTTAAAATGTGTTAGTCGTTAAGTCCGTTATATGGTGTCTTAATTATGATTCTGACGAGTCCATTATTTGGTGTTTTTAGTCGTGAGGCGTTGGTAAAAGAGGCGGCTGCTTCTAGTGGAAAGGTTAGCCAGCGGGTCGTCAAGAGACGGACGCATGGCGCATTCCACCAGTAACAAGAAAGATTTTGGTGTTGTCACACTGCTTCACACTGCTGAAAAAGAACAAGCTTCTTCTGTTTGCCGGGAGTGTTACTTCTTTGCGCATGCGTCGCCCCTTTTCTTGTCATGGGCTTCTGGGAGTTTCTGCCTTTTTGCATTTATTTTTAATTTAATTTTGTTAATTTTAATTAATTTATTAATTCCCACATGCCATCATCATAGAATTTGTTCATTGCAAAAGTACAATACAGATTTTTATCTATACTGGTGTAACTTTAAAAACATATAGTTCTATAAATGGCAGCAGTTGGTCAAGATATTTAAGTACTGTTATAACCACGGTGAATTTAGGATAGGTGCCTAGGGGAAGACTTGGTACCCGGTAGTCATAACACAAAAATAAGTCGTACGCAAAACAGTCAAATAAAAACAGGTTTGTAAATACGAAGGCAAAAATAAAAATAGTAACCCGTGGCAAAAAGGGAGTGACCATAAGTCCGTTATATGGTGTCTTAATTGTGATTCTGACGAGTCCATTATTTGGTGTTGTTAGTCGTGGGTGGTTGGTAAAAGAGGCGGCTGCTTCTAGTGGAAAGGTTTGTATATACTAACCTAAATTTATTTACAGACAATGTACAGGAGGCATATAATGGCAAAAACCAAAATAGTAACACGTGACAAAAAGGGAGTGGCTATAAGTCCGTTATATGGTGTCTTAATTGTGATTCTGACGAGTCCATTTTTTGGTGTTTTTAGTTGTGGGTGGTTGGTAAAAGAGGCGGCTGCTTGTAGTGGAAACGTTTGTAAATACTAACCTGAATTTATTTCCAGGCAATGTACAGGGGACGAGGAGGCATATAAAGGCAAAAACAAAAATAGTAACACGTAGCAAAAAGGGAGTGGCTATAACCAACATGAAATGTATTTTGGATTAAAAATTAGAAAATTATTCAAAGTCTGGCCTGTCAAAACAAACGCAGTAAAAACCTGAATAAAAAGTTGGATACAACAAGTAAGAAGGTCACCTGTATGTTCCTTTATCCCGGGTAGAATCGTAGCGCCGTCTTAGTCTGTTAGAGGCAGGAATCATTCTAACTAAACTCCCAAAGACACAAGCGTCACTTGACCAAAATAGTTGTAGTCTCAACTCAAATGACAAAGCCAGAAGGGGAGCTGAGGGAACAACAAATAATGATTCTTGCAAGATAGTATTTAAAATGACCCAGATCAAAAAGCAAGGAAAGGTTCATTCTTAGTTCACAGAAGAGACATGAAGTCTGCTCCCAAGGCCAAGTTGAAGAGGAGGCCCATAGGAGATAACAGTACATTAGTACTGGTTTCAAAGTTAATTTTTTTGAGGTTGAGACTTTTATTTCTAATGTGTAGGGCTTCAAGAATCTTTGTTTGCTATTTGTTGTTCCAATATTGTTGCGCTGTATAGAACTAAATTTAAAAAAAAGTTACACCAAAATAAATAAAACGCTTTATTGTACTTTTGTAATATACCCCCACTCCTGATAATGGTCTGAGAAGAGCCCAAAAGTACATGGGAACTAGTTAAATACAGAAAATTTATTAGCTAATTCCTGCCGGATATCAAAACATCTATACGGTGATTTGAAAGGATCAAAAAAATATACATAGATAAAAGATATAATATTTAATCAAATATGTCTCAACGAAGAAATGCTGCCAAAATACACAAACACACACACACACACACACACACACACACATATATATATATATATACATATATGTGTGTGTGGTTTGTAAATAAATAGTTTGAAGGTAAGATTATTTTTAAACGAGGCAGAACTCATTCGTTTACATAGTTAAATGGTTTCAACTATTGTGGTTTATTGTTTGCACACAGTTAAATGGTTTCAAGTATTGCTATTCAACATTAATAAATCTTGATAATATTTTCCCTTTCTTTACACACAGCTAAATAAATTAAAAGATGATGACTAATCATATTAGAAATACACCCCAATACCTATTAATGGTATGGTTTCGTCTCTTTGTTTAATGGCATATAAAACTTCGCGGGTTATTCAATATCAAAACAATCCTTGTAGTAGAACACCAATGGTAATATTTAACCCATAGTTATAGGTTAAATAGTACCATCTTTAAGGAGACTAGGGAATTTCCAACTTTTCGTAAGTTTCCAACTTTCCAAATGTGTCAGCTTAGACTGTGGAAAGCGCCAACTGCACCTCTGCTGAGAGGTTAAGACTCCCCAACAAATGTTCTGGGCATGACACTAAACTACATCAGTCTTGGAGCTTTGGTGAATGTTTAGTTCTCCTTCATTGCCATTACTCCCAGGTTCACTCTGCCTGGAAGTGGTAGTACCAGCTAGGGTCTTATCTAGGGGTCAAATAGAAATGTTCAACCATTTATTAAGGATTATTATTACAAGTTATTCGAAACCATACAGCTGTAGGCAAATTATTTGTATTAAATAGGAATACTTGATAAATAGAATTACTAATGTTAAATGAGCAATACTTGAATCCATTTAACTATGTGCAAACAAATGATTTATACAATAGAGAATTATCATTGTTAGATAGTATTGTGGTCTTCAAATAAGATATGGAAATGAACGTCAGAATTTTTGGTGTCCAGGCTCAAATGGCTAGATGGCCCGGTCGGCTGGGGCTGTAAAATACACTGACTGCATCTCTGCAAAGGAGTTAGACTCCTCAATAAGTGCCCAGGATATGATACTAAACAATCTGATTGTGAGACTTCAGTAATGTTTGAGTTTGAGGAATGCGGAGTACCCCTATAATGCCGTTGCTTCCAGATCCATTTTAGCCCAGTGTGGTAGCACCTGATAGGGTCCTATTTATGGGTCAAATAGAACTGTTTGACATTTAAACTGAGTACACATGCTAAACTGAATTGTTAGAAATAGAACAGTTTAGTCATTTAACTGAGTGTAAGCAAACGGCTGATATTTAATTAAATTGTTAGTGATTCATAGCAATACTTGAAACCATTTAACTATGTGAAAAATGAGCTCAAGTTCTTTTAAAAATGTTATCTACAAAATGTGTTTAGAAATCATATATTTAATATATATGAATAAAAAGGATTTGGCATTAAGTGACCAACAATGGTTGATGGGCTATAAAACCAAGCCAAATCAAATGGCTCAGTCTGACTTCTTGTGTGGCTTAATGCTTGACAAAGTTTTAATGCAAGAGACTAACAATCTTTCAAAGGCAATACAAAATTCTCAAACTTCTGCTATTGAAACTGTTATGGTCTTCAGATAAGACCGATGCAAGAACAACTCAAACAACGGGTGATAGGTAAACGTTATTGCATTAGCAGAAAAAGGAAGTCATACAAAGGAAGTACTAGCCGTGCTCGGCTTGCAGTCTCCCTTTATTTCCTGCTAATTACAGGAAGGCACAAGGCCTTAAGTTTTGGGGGGAAGGGGAAGGTTGTGGTCTTACATTGACTGTGTTTTTACTAAGGGGACCTAGCTAGCCACATTCGCCGACCCACTCAACAATACAATATATAGTCATTCATCCGTCGCCATGCGCGCTGCTACCACCAAAATACCACATTTGCTCGATGAAGAAAAACCTACTTAAAAACCCGAGAGTGGTGCATGATCTCGGCTTGCAGTCTCCCCCGAGTGGGCTAAGCTCGGAGAATATGTTTAGGTTGGACGAGTCCATCTTTGGGGTATGGTAGGATATGTCCCCATAATAGATAGGAATACATGAAAGCATATATGAAAGCATTTAACCCTCTGCAAACAAATAGGCTCTATCTACTCTTTTAAAAATATTCCTTTCACAAATTATATATATATATATATATATATAGTTGTAAGTTGGCCGACTGTAGTCGAGGGCAACCCAAAGGCTCCCTTTTCAATAGCCACTACACCGAGATGTAGAGAAAGGTGCTACTCCCTTTCGTGGATTGTTCCACTTACCCTTGATTCATACCTTATAATGCTGAGTATTAAGCAAGGAGGCATCAAGTACCATTGTTTAAGTCTTTGGAGTGACTCCACCTGGGATTGAACCCTGGTCTCTCGGACGATTGGCGAACACTCTAACCAATGGATTTCGCATTAAATAACCCACAAGGTTTGATATGCCATAGACTAACCAACCACCAAAAGTGAAGATAATAATGTAGGTGGAGTTTGAACTCGCTTACTACGATGTCGCAGTCCAGTACGTTAGCTACTACACCACGGGTACTTCTAATATCAACAGAACATAGTTCTGCTTGACCCCGATCAATTTTTGAATGACTTGTCTTTTGCTGAAAGAACAGGCTTAAGCTTAGAGAAGATATGTGATTTCGATTCTCACTGGGTGTCAAAAACTTCTGGCCTTGTACCATCAATAAGCCAAACTTTGCAAATAACTCAGATCACATACTCCCTTGATGTAATGGTTGAGGAGTTAAATTATCAGTTCGAGTTTTACAGAGCGCTCCATATTTCTGGTCTTGTGCCACAACTAAGAAAAATAACTTGGTAAAGATATTGTTGCTTTGCGTTTCAATGTGGAAATGAATAAAGAAATATAGTAACCAAATGGAGAAAGTCATTTTGATTGGTGAGTTGGTTGTATTTTATGGTACATCAACCCTTGTAGATAATCTAATGCTAAATCCACTTCACACACACACACACACACATATATACATATATATATATATATATGATTTGTAAATTTATAGTTTGTCGATAACAGAGTTCATTTGTTTGCACACAGTTAAATAGTTTTAGATATTTCTATTGAGTTATAATAATCCCATTCAGCATTAACTCACTCATTTGCACACAAATAAATGGTTTCAAGTATTGCTATATAATCCTAACAATTCTATTTATATCAGTTATTTGTTTCCACATACTTAAATGGTTTCAAATACTGAAAATGATTTTCTATTTCTATTTGACCCATAGAGAAAACCGTAACAGGTACTACCACTCCGGGCCAGAGTGGACCAGGGAGTAATGACAGTGAAAGCTCCATGACTAGAGCTTCACTCTCAGGTGGCATAGTGTCATATCGAGAACAATCATTAGCGGGTGGGGTGATAACCCTCTTCAGAGATGCAGTCAGCGTATTCTACGGTCCCAGTCGACTAGGCTTCTTATTTCATGTGGTATTAGCCAAAATCCCCAAGAAAGAAGACCGTATCTATTAACAAGCTGACGAGAATAAATATCTACTTACGGCATGCTGCAAGAAAGCGAGTTAATTTTGATACCTTCTTTCTTAAATACCATATGACAACCAAATGTGATTGATTGATTTTAACGGCATGTCAATCGGTCTTAGGCCATTTTATGACTAAAATTTAGAATTTGTACATTTATATCAAATCTTTTATATAGTTGTTTTTTAAAGATTTATTGCATACAGTTATATATCAAATATTCCTATCAAATACGCAGCCTAGTCACCTGGGGCTGCAGAATACACCGACTGCTTAACTGTAGAGAGGTAAGACCCCCACTACCAACGAATGTCCTGATATGACATTAAACAATTTGATTGTGAGGCTCCAGTAATGCTGGAGCTTTGGGGAACGTGGAGTACTCCTTCGTTGTTATTACTGCCAGGTCCACTCTCACTCGGAGTGGCAGCGCCTGATAGAGTTCTATCTATGAATCAAACAAAACCGTTTGACATTTAAACTGAATGCAAACAATTGAATTGTGCTAAATTGAATAGTTAGAAATAGAGCTGTCGAATAATTTAACTGTGTGTATCTACAAAACGTGTCGAGAAATCGTATGTATAATATATATGTAAAAACAGGATTAGGCATGAAATAACCAACAATGGTTGAAATGCCATAAAACTAAAAGAAACCAAACATATCTAATACAATTAATTTGCATATAGTTATGTGGTTTCAAGATTTCTTCTTCCATTCTAATGATTATATGTTTTTAAGTAATAATAGTCATTTGCTAGCATACAAGCACATGGTTGCAAGGAACCTAAAACAATCCTTTCTAAACAATTATGGCTTTCAATAACTATTCGTAATACTGTGACGTTACGCCCTCGGCCCCCCGATACGTCACTTCTTCGAACCATTTCACTTTACAGCCGGTGATCAACTAGTGGTTCCGATAGGGGTATCGCACATTTCTTTACTGCTACAAGAAATACAATCAAGGGAGCGGGAGAAAAAAAGAACAAACGAACAATATGCTTGGGTTAATTCAAGCGCAAGAAGGGAGTTATGCAACACTGCCTTTCCTGTGTGCATGTGTAGACTAACGCTAGCGTGGATTCTAGCAAAATTTCTACAACGCTACTGGAATGCCGACTTATCTTGACTCGTCTTCCCTCACTGTGGCTGGACCCTCTCTCATGCCGACTCGTCTCTCTGCTCTGGTGTCGACTGGTCACTCGCGTCACCCTTCACCAACTGCCTTCTTCGAGCTCCTTAGTCCAACTCTCTGACCGACGTTCCCTTCCTACATCCAGTCACCCGAGATCTCGAGTCCAAAAACCCTTTGTCTGGTTTCGCGCCAAAACAGACAAAGGAATCGTCTGCTTGGCGGACCACCTACATAGTGTTACAATACAAACAATTTACTGTCACATGGTATCGAAGTATTCCTATCAAATACGAACTGTTTTTGACGTCTAAACTGTGTACATATGCTGAACAGAATTATCTGAAATAAAACTGTTTGACATTTGACTCTGTGTATTGCCCAGTCGGCTTGGGCTGTAGAATACACTGACTGTACCTCTACAGAGGGGTAAGACCCCACCTAACGAGTGTCCTGTATATGACACTAAACAATCTGATGGTGAGGTTCCAGCAGTGCTGAAGATTTGGGGAACGCGGAGTACCCCTTCATTACCATCGCTCCCTGACCCGGAGTAGTAGCACCTGATAGGGCCCTATCTATGGGTTAAATAGAACTAACTGCATACTTATACTAAACTGAATTGTTTGAGTGAACTGAATAGCTGGAATAGAAATGTTGTTGACAATTGAACCGTACTTACACTTAAACTGCATGCTTATGCTTAACTAAATTATTTGAAATAGAACTGTTTTTCGACATTAAAACTGTATTTACACTTAACTGAATTGTTACATATAACTGCTTGTATAATTTGAAATAAAGGTTTTTGACCATTAAACAATGTACTAATGCTAAACTGAATTGTTTTAAATAGAACAGATTATTTACATAAAATGCATTTGGCTTTAAATAACCTACAAAGGTTGATATGCCATAAAACCCAACCAACCAATAAACCAATTCTACTTACTCAATTTATCAGTTATTTCTTTGCACATAGTTAAGTGGCTCTTAATATTGCTATGAAAAGCAAAGTAAAGTTGGCGACTGTCGTCGAGGGCGACCCGAAGGCTCCCTTTTCAGTAGCTACTACACCGAGGTGTAAGGGAGGGCGCCACTCCTTTCCCTGGATTGCTCCACTTTACCCTTGAACCGTACCTTATATAACTGAGTGTTAAATAAGGAGATATCAAGTACCATTTTTAAGTCTTTGGTATGACTCGACCTGGGATTGAACCCCGGTCTCCTGGACCATTGGCGAACACTCTACCCCCTTGGCCAATTAGCCGGTATATTTACTATGTAATACTAATAATTCTATTAAGCATTTATTTGCACACAGTCAAATATAGAAAATGATTAAATTGTTTTATTTGACCAATATAGATAGGATCCTTATAGTTACAACTACTACGGGTCAGAGAGTAATGGCAATGAAGGAGTACTCTGTATTCCCCAGAGCTCCAGGACCTGAACCTTACCATAGTGACATACGCAGAACACTCGGTAGAGTGGTGAGTCGCTCACTATTTTGGTAAAGTTGATATGAAGAATTTGTATCTTTTGACTCATTTTAAATTTGGGATAAATTTGTTTTATTCATTCTAAAAATCGACGGTTTGCTACCTATGTAAGAAGGCAGGTGTTTTCGCTCAGTTAAATAGGAATAGTGTGAGTCTTCTGGAGAAAGTTTTGTGTATTATTATTTCTTTCTTTCTTTTTCTTTTATTTACTTTTTACTCACCAGCTACTGTCAGCTGTTTTTCTTTCATTGACGTCATTCTTCTTTTTTTGTTTTTCAAACCATCTCCAGAATGAAGAAGAAGAAGAAGAAGAAGAAGAAGAAGAAGAAGAAGAAGAAGAAGAAGACTGTAGAATAAACCAGATCTTCCCCCAATTAGTGTCCTGGATATGACCTTAAGCGATCAGATGATGAAGCTTGGTCAAGGAGTAGTATATTAGCTTTTTGTTTAGCCTTTTCGATGGGAAATGTTAAATATCCCTTCAAGGCCATTACTCCCAGGTTCACTCTGACCTGTTAGGATTCCTTCTATATCGTAAATAGAATTCAATCATTTTTTATACTAAAAACTATTCAACTCCCTGGAAACAAATGATCACAATTAAATTGAATTATTAAGTATATGATGGTATTACTTGAAACCATTTAACCATGTACGAATACAACTATTAGTGTTTGATCGTTATACTTGAAACTATTTAAAATTAAATAGAATTATTAGTGTTAAATAGCAATATTTAAAATCACTTAATTGCGGCAAATGGAACTATTGGTGTTTGATAGCAATATTTGAAACCATTTAACTGTGTGCAAATAAGACTTAGAGTTAGCAATACTTAAAGCCATTTAACTATGTACAAATTGAACTATTAGTGTTAACAATACTTGAATCTATTTAACTGTGTGCAAGCAAATGTGCCCTGACTCGTGTAAAAATAGTTACCCACAAACTATTCGTTTAGAAATCATATATATCAAAAGTATGAGTATAAGCTGGCTTTGGCATTAAATAAACTACAAGAGTTGATATACCGTAAAAATAGAACCAACCAACCAAAAACTAAGCAACCAACCAACCAAAAACTAACCAACCAACCAACCAACCAAAAACTGACTAACCAACCAAAAACCAACCAAAAAGTAACCAACCAACCAAAAACCAACCAACCAACCAACCAGCCAACCAAAAACCAACCAATCAACCAAACAAAAAATCAACCAACCAAAAACCAACCAACCAACCAACCAACCAACCAACCAATCAAAAACCAACCAACCGACCAGCCAACCAACCAACCAACCAAAAACCACCAACCAACCAACCAACCAAAAACCAACCAACCAATTAAAAACCAACCAACCAACCAATCAAAAACCACCAACCAACCAACCAACCAACCAAAAACCAAACAACCAACCAAAAACTAACCAACCAACCAACCAACCAAGAACCAAAAACCAACCAACCAAAAACCAACCAACCAAAAACCAAAAACCAACCAACCAAAAACCAACCAAAAACCAACCAGCCAAAAACCAAAAACCAATCAACCAACCAACCAACCAACCAACCAAAAACCAACCAACCAAAAACCAACCAACCAACCAAAACCAACCAACCAACCAACCAAAAACCAAGCAACGAACCAAAAACCAACCAAAAACCAACCAACTAAAAACCAACCTACCAACCAACCAACTCATGTTTTTATGAAGGTAATTAATTTACAGAGAGAGAGAGAGAGAGAGAGAGAACAATAAAGCTGATAATAAGTGTTTTTAATTGGATGGAGATGCGGGGGGGTAAGTGGAGAAGATTGGTTTTTGTTTAAAAAAAAAGAAAAAGAAAGAATAGAACATCTTCCCAGAGAGAAGCAAACAACAGAATCGCTTGCACCCGCGCAACACAAACATACAAACATACACGCCTGCACACACACACACACACACACACACACACACACACACACACACACACACACACATTCACGCTCTGGAAAAGGCTGTTTGTGTTTTACTTCTTGCTGGAAAAAGGCACGAATCAATCTGTTTTTTCTCTCCATCCAACAATGGGTAAATAGTAGGGCAAATTGGATTCTTTAGCCTTGGCAAGGCAACTGTTATAGGAGAAGGAAATCCACACACACACACACAGATTCTCTCTCTCATACACACACACATATATATAATTATGCATGTATATGTATATAGGGTGTTTTAGAAAAATTGACGTCATTTCGTAATTCAATTACTTGATCAATTCACGAGTGAATGCGAGTCTCACTGGGTGCCCTATTCACATGGCCGGGTGCCATTTCTACTACTTGATCATGTCAAATGATCTCAAAACAACTCAGAAATTTCTTCGGTGTTTTTTTTTTTTCTTTTCTGGTACAGAAAGGCCATTCACAGGAAAAGAAAAGGCGAAATATCAATTTTCCTGAAACACCCTGTACAACTCAAATTATATAAAATTTTTAAAAACCATATGAATATATATTAATAATATAGCAAGGAAGTAGATACGAATAAAGAAATATGGGAGGGGGTTCGAAAACATATTTTTTTTAAAATTCCGAGGATGTATATATCTATATATGAATAAGCTGACGTCTACGTTTCGGTTTTTTAAACCATCTTCAGAACGATGGTTTAAAAAAAACCGAAACGTAACAGTTGGTTGGTTGGTAGGGTGGTTTTATGGCATATCAACCTTTGTAGGTTATTTAACGCCAAATTGTTGTTGGTAACAACATAGCGTTTGTTTATGTCACGTTCCATGATGATCAGTTGAGCCAGAGTTGAAGATAGTTGAAATTTTCCAGATCTTTGTCTTATTTTTCTGTGAGAAGAATGACCGCTGATTCTATAATATAGGATGTTAGATGGAGTTTATTTTTAATTTGGTTTAATTCAAGGAATTCTAAGAATAAACATGGTAGAATTCCACTTAAATGGGAACCCATCTATGGACCAAATATTTGTTTATAGAATTTTTTGTTGAATGTGAAGAAACATCGCTTGGGACAGTGTTTATATATTTTTATGATTTTATCATTTTATAATGAGAATTTTATTTTTGATTTATTTAGATAACTTTTAGGAGATTTAAACATTTATTGATAGGTATGGCACAGCGGATAGAGTGTTCACCAGTAGTTCGGGACACCTGGGTTCAATCCCAGTTTCCGTCATACCAATGACTTTAAAAATGGTATTTGATACCTCCTTGCTTAACACTCAGCAATCAAGGGTAAAGTGGAGCAATCCAGGGAAAGGAGTAGCGCCTTCCTTTATACCTTGGTGTAGTAGCTGTTGAAAAGGAGCCTTCGGGTCATCCTCGACTACGGTCGCCAGTTTTACTTTACTTATATTGGTATATAGGGATTTTATATCTAAACTGGAAATCAGACCTGACCGATAAAATGAAAAGCAGTTTCTTCCAGGCAGCGGTTGTATCGATACTGCTGTATGGATGCACTACATGGACGCTAACTAAACGGCTGGAGAAGAAACTAGACGGCAATTACAAAAGAATGTTGAGAGCAATATTGAACAAGTCCTGGCGACAACACCCCACGAGACACCAACTATACGGCCATTTGCCTCCCATCACGAAAACTATACAAGTTAGACGAACCAGACACGCAGGACACTGCTGGAGAAGCAAGGACGAGCTCACAAGTGATTTTCTCCCATGGACCCTCACATATGGCCAAGCAAAAGCAGGACGACCATCTCGAACTTACATACAGCAGCTATGTGAGGACACATGATGTAACCCTGAAGACCTGCCAGAGGCGATGACTGATAGGGAGAAGTGGCGAGAGAGGTCAGGGATATCCGTGCTGGTGGCACGACATGATGATGATGATATCTAAACTGGCTAATTTTACATTGATGTTTTTTTTTATTTTGATATGAGGACACTTGAGTTTTTAATGTGTGAGGGGCTGGTTTTCCCTAAGAGATGGTTAGTAAATTTGTTATAGCTTTTGCTATTTGGTGTTGAGCGATATTAATTCCTGGGATGATAGATCACGTCAGACTATTTGGTTTATGCGTTTTTGGTAATCCATACGTTTGGTATATTGGGTTCGTAATTTATTAAAAATTTCTGCTTTGTTTTTGCCTTGAAATATTTTTTGAAGGATTAGTTTATTGCATATCAACATTAGTAGGTTATTTAACGCCAAATCCATTTTTGTGAAAATAGTTCTATTTCAAACAATTCAGTTTAGGATAAGTACCCAGTTTAAATGTAAGTACAGTTTAATTGTGAAAAACATTTCTATTTCAAGCTATTCAGTTTAGTCAAGCAGTTCGAATTCAGCTAATTCAGTTTAGCACAAGTACAGGTTTTGTTTACACACAGTTAAATGTCAAAACAGTTCTATATTAAACAATTCAGTTTAGTGTAAGTACAGTTTCAAAGTCAAAAACAACTCCATTTCAAATAATTCAGTTTAGCATAAGCATGCAGTTTAAATGTAAGTACGGTTTAATTGTCGAAAACATTTCTATTTCAAGCTATTCAGTTTAGACAAACAGTTCAGTTTAGCATAAGTATGCCGTTAGTTCTATTTAGGGCCCTATCAGGTGCTACCAAACCGGGCCCGAGTGGACCTGGGAGCAATGGCAATGGAGGGGTTCTCCGCATTCCTCAAAGCCCCAGCATCATTGGAACCTCACCATCAGATTGTTTAGTGTTATATTTAGGACACTCATTGTGGAGGGTCTTACCCCTCTGTAGAGGTGCAGTCAGTGTATTCTACTGCCTCATATTTCTTTATAATATATATATATATATATGCATGTGTGTTTGTGTGTGTGTGTCTGGAGAGAGAGAGAGAGAGAGAGAGAGAGAGAGAGAGAGAGAGAGAGAGAGAGAGATTAAAATTTGCAGACGTTCGTAGTAATTTTACGGGGTAAATTCCACGTTTTTTCAGACGGATAAAATGGCATGATAAATTAAAATCCATTATCAAACATCATGTATGTTGCGTAGATGAAATGCAAGGTGAACTTCTTACCGCCTCTGACAATGGTATTTGCGTTTGTCGATTGAAGAGACAATGTCTAGTTTGTTGTGTCTTAAAAAAAACCCCAGAAAGTGAAACGTTCTGGCTAGCATGGGAATTGAACTCACAACCTCCAGGTTATGAGTAATGTTTTTTTAAAACTCTCACCACTCATAGTTGGAATGGTTCGGCCAGTGGAGAATTGTCAATGCCAGGGCAATTGCACAAGTCGGGATTTTTCCGCGAAAAAAGGCCTTGTACCACACTCGACCGGTAGGTCGAGTGTGGTACAAGGCCTTTTTTCGCGGAAAAATTACGATTTCTTTCCGCGGCAGGTGAATCAGTCTTTGTCAGACAGGGCCCAGAGCGATTTGTCTTTTTAAGGGAGAATAGTTTTATTTTCCAGTTATGTGAGGAATCACCTGGACTTACCTTCTCTACCGGGAGCTGCGAGACTTTATGGCGCTTTTAACATAACCATCAACAGAAGACCGGACTTTCATATTTCGCTTAAAGTAGTATACTCGGTATGATATATATGTGTGTGTACATGTATTTACCTCTCCCCAAGGGTAGGATATGACACAAGGTCAATTTTTGAACAAGTTTGAATTCAGAGATTTCTTTCACGTAGACTGGTTGCTTAATCAAGGCTGACGAATCCAGTCGGACCAACTATTTACCCCATAGCTTGAGGGAGGATGACTGGATTCCTACCTTTCCCAAGGGTATTAGTGATATGCGAAATGCAAATAACCTCGACCAGGATTTGAACTCATATCGCCGTGTCCATTCCCTACGACGATAACCAATACACCACGAGCTCCTCTACCTCCGAATATATATATATATATATATATATATATATATATATATATATATATATATATATATATATATATATAAGGTAGCGGCGCGGCCATAAAGATTCTCTTTGTGAGTCTCAAGAAAGAGGATTAACATGTCAAAGAAAGAAACATTAAAAAATATTTCAGACAAAAAAAACAAAACAAAACAAAACAAAAGAATATATACCCCAAATTAAGACAAGTGGAGGCTATACTAATGTTGAAAGTAGCGGTCAACGTCGACGGGTTGGTCTAGCGGGCAAATTCGCTCAGACAAGACTAACAAAAAAAACAAAAAAAAAAACAAAAAAACATTGCAGTCTTTGTGGTTGACAAACGAACAATGAGGATTATCAAATCCACAAGACTTGGTCAGGTAATTATTGACGAGTCTGAAAATAAATGTACAAACTGTAACAGTTTTTTGCGACGTACTATTGACCACCATAGAAGACAGCGTGGAATCGAGTGTTTCATGATGACCTTTGACAGAGCTGTCATATTCAAGTTGTGTAAATAGGAAGACAGCAATATGTGGGTGTAAGCAGATCACGTGGGTTGATAGCCGGAAACGAATCAAGTAGGTTGAAACTGGAAATGATTAGGCTTTATGAAATTATATATATACACTGGTATCCACAGAGTAACGATCAGTCTTTTAGTCGGTAGTCAGAAGAAATTCGGGAGTCTACGACAATTTTCAATGCCTCTACAAAAAGTCTGGAAACTTATTTATGTAAACAGTGTAAACAAATGACTGATGTTTCATTGAATTGTTAGTTATACATAGCAATACTTGAGACCATTTAAATTAGTTGACTTATACTAAGTTAAATTGTTAGAAATGGAACTGTTTTATCATTTTACTGTGTGTATCTACAAAATGTCTTTTCAAATCATATATGTAATAAATATGTAAAACAGGATTTGGCATTAAATAACCAATAATGGTTGATATGCCATAAAAATAAAACCAACTCAAACCTGATAACTACCAATGATGTGTACATGATATATGGTTTCAAGTATTTCGGTCTAATAGAGTGGACCTGGGAGTTATGGCAATGAAATCTTGATGTTACACATGCGTTCAAAAATCGGATGTTCTGCTTTTAGAAGACTTGTAAGTATATGGATCGTTTTCTGATTATTTTTATTATTTTTATCTTTATTCAGGTCTTCATCTTCTTCAGTAGCGAAGAACAGATGTATTTTGATTTAAACCTGCATGTGTACCATATTTTCATATCTTATGGTTTTTTGATATCTTTCAAGAAAGCCTAATGACGCAAGCAGACAAATATAAGCGGTAGTTTGGTTGGTTGGTTGGTTGGTTGGTTGATTGCTTGCTTTGTTGGGTTTTATAGTGTATCAACCTTTATAGGCTATTTCATACCAAATCCTGTTTATGCACGAATATATTATATATGATGTGTAAGCAGATAGTTTGTAGGTGACATTTTTTAACGAGCCAGAGCTCATTTGTTGACACACAGTAAATCGTTTAAAGGATTAAACACTTCCTTTTGACCCACAGATGAGAGCGTAACAGGTACTACCACTCCAGGTCAGAGTGGACCTGAGAGTAATATATAACACTATGATTAGTGTCAGAGGATGACGGGCGATATTAGATTAAATATTAGATTAGATATGGAGAGAACATATGAAAGGTAATTACAATACTTTTGATAAGTAAAGTTGGCGACTGTAGTCGAGGGAGACCCGAAGGCTCCCTTTTCAATAGCTACTACACAGAGGCAAAGGGGAGGTTGCAACTCCCATCCCTGGATTGCTCCACTTTACCCTTGATACGTACCTTATAATGCTGAGTGTTAAGCTAGGAGGTATAGTGGGTAGAGTGTTCGCCAATTGTCCGGGAGACCCGAGTTCAATCTCAGGTCGAGTCATACCAAAGACTTAAAAAAATGGTACTTGATACCTCCTTGCTTAACACTCAGCACACAGGTACGTATCAAGGTTAAAGTGGAACAATCCAAGAGAAGAAGTAGCACCCTCCCATACACCTCGGTGTAATAGCTATTGATAAGGGAGCCTTCGGTTCGCCCTCGACTAAAGGGAGACAACTTTACTTTACAATTAATTAAGTAGTGCAAAAAAAAACCAGAATCGTCATGAGAATTATTAAATAGTTGAAATTGTCCTTGATACAATTTCGGGGTCTTTTGGTTTGATTATTAAAAGATAACAATTCTGAAAAGATCATTGTTTTGATTTTGATTTTAGGTATACGGAAATGATCCGTTTGAAATGTCAGGGTTGAGCTAGGGTTAGAATGATTGAAGCTTGAAGTAAAGGCATGACACAAGTTCATGATACAATTATAGAATATTATTGATTTGCTTGCCAATCAAAGAAAAGAGGGATAGAGCTTTAATCCGCTCTCGCCGAGATGTGCAAAACAAGGCTATAGTTTTAATTGGCTGACCAATCAAATGTGGGCCCCGATGGCTTTTTCTTCCCCTCTTCGGTGATTACGATACGAGGCCATTGGTCCTGGGTTTTAATTGGCTGACCAATCAAATGTGGGTCCCGAAGGATTTTTCTTCCTGTTGGGTATCACCTACCTTTTCAGCATAATGAGCTAGGCCATCTACCATATATAGCAGTAGCTCTAATACCAAGAGGTTCCAGTCCAAATCATTTTGGCGACAGATTGATTTTGGTGCTAGGCAGCACTTTGGCCGGCCGTGTTGTCGGGGCGCGGATCTGGCCGAGTGTGTCTCGGTGCCTGGAGATTTCCTTCGGCCTCAGGGGGCCTTCCCCCAGGCTTTTACTCCCTTCGGGGAGGTTGAGTTTATCGCCCGGCGCCTGAGGCGCCCCTAATAAGGGGAATGCCGACGGGGCCGTAGGCATTTTTGGGAAATACCGGGCGCGTGTGGGCTACGGCCCAGCTCCCGAACCCACCTAAAAAGGCCTTGTCCCACACTTGCCTGTTATGTGGGGCGTGCAACAAATACTCCAGTGCAGATCAGTCTGAGATGATTCTACGAGTCAGACCAGAATAGCCGTTCCTATTGTTGAAGTATATCCTTAATCTATCACTAATACTATTTTCTTACTACTAACAGTCCCTCTCTTGTAAATACTCTTCCTGTAAATATAACTATTTCCTCACATATCGTGGTTTGTCGAATTATTACTACTACTTGTGTTCATTAACCAGAACACAACACTTCCTCTCTCCGGTGGTCCAGGTCCATTGGTCCAGGGTTTTTATTGGCTGGCCAATCGAAACTGTGCTGTAGTAGGTTTGGACCCGCATAAAAGAAGACCTCAAAAGAGGAAGAAACAGATCAAATGTTGGTTCCGTTGCTAGAAGACCAATGTCCCAGCAGCCGGCTTCACCACCAAGAGTCCTGAACTTGACCATTCAACAGGAATTTTCTTTGAAATCACCTAGATAGAGGACTGACTTGAGGCTAATTAGCCTTATACATTATCACCAGTCAAACTGTTAGCTTCAACCAAAGTATACCCCCAGTTTGGGTTTGGTTTCATTGTTTAATGGCATATCAACCTTTGTAGGTTATTTAATGCCAAAGCTATTCTCCTAGAAGAACAGTAGTAGTACTATTTAACCCATAGCTGAGAGGATAAGAGGGTTCATACTTTTCCCAAGGGTATTTGCCCGAAAGTGAACGTAATAGCGCGACTTGACTATAAACCCGCTTACTACGATTCCGCAGTCCATTGCTTTAACCATTACACCACGAGGACACCCCCAAGTTTGTGAGATTCCTGCTTTGAAATGGATATTCTTTGTTAAGCATACATTATTGTAATTATTATATTATAAATACAGGTCTTGTTTTATTTACACCTGTTAACAAGCAATTCTGAGTTACTGAAGGAGTTAACAGCACTGGTGAATTTGATCCTCAACAAACCCAGCAAGAACTGAGAGGAATCAGAGCCAACTCTTCCACGACTCTTAGTTGATTTTTTTCTGTGAATCTAGCTACACAACGTGGGCGCGGAAAGTTTGGATGAACAGGCTTACTAGAGATAGACCAACACAAAATTAGCCCTCAGCGCTACACGCACTCATTGAATCACGTTTGGTGCCTTCAGACGCAGGATTCGATCCTAAAAACACACAGCATAGTCAGACGCAGGATTCGACCCTCAAAATACACGGCTCAGCCACGCAAGCAAGGTGCAGTTGATTTCGAATCTTCGTTACGGTTGAACACAAGATAGGGACCCACCATAAAAAGGCCTTGTGCCACACTTGCTCGTTTGGTGGGGCGGCCAACAAATACTCCAGTCCCGATCATTTTGGTGACAAATTAATTTTGGACTGGACCTCTCCAGGTGCTGGGTAGCACTTTGGCCGGCCGAGTTGTCGGGACGCGGTTCGGGCAGAGTGTGTCTTGGTGCCTGGGGATTTTCCTACGGCCTCAGGGGGCCTTCCCCCTTCCCCAAGGTGTTACTCCCTTCGGGGATTTGGGTTCATCGCCCGGAGGAAGATAGCGGCCGATACAAAAATGAAAAAAAAAAAACAGAACTCAATTCCATAAACTTGCCCAGTCAGCTAGGGCTGTAGAATACACCAAATGCTTCTCAGCAGACCCTCCCAAATGAGTGTCCTAGATATGACACTAAACAATCTGATGGTGAGGTTTCAGTAACACTGGAGTTGAGTACCCTTTTATTGCCATCACTCCCAGTTCTACTCTGGCTTGGAGTGGTAGCACCTGATAGGGTCCTATCTATGGGTCTAGAGAAGTAGGATAAGTAGCGTTCTCTTCTTTACATGGACACACCAGTGTTGGCCGATAAACAAAAACTTACATTCAGCAGCTCTATGCAGACACTAGGTGCCGTCTAAATGTAATATAATGGCCGAGAGATTTTGTTTTATATATCTTGCCTTTGGGTTTAGTTAGGCTGAGAACCTTTCGGCTCAGCACATGGGTTAGTTAGGTGCAAACTTGAACGCAGGTGTTAACGTGCGCGCGGGGAGGATGTGTCGTTCACAGATGTCAAAATAAAAATCCCAGGACCAGGGAATGTGAATGACGTCATGCACCGGAAGCGCGCGCGGAGGATTTGGGGGATTTTGAAGAAAGTCAGTGAGTTGAGTCCGGCCTCGGAAGAAGACGGTTGACTTTCGCTTGCTCGCCGTGGCCTTGTAGCGAGTGCTACACGTGTTGGGGTGGAGTGGGGGTGAGGGCAGATGGAAAAGCCAGCATAGAAAGATTGTGCCTCTCTCCTTATGTCGAAAAACCTTTTAACTCAAAGGTAATAAAATGTTTCGTACCTGAACTAAGAAGTCGTGTTTTTCGTGTTTCGGGATTCCTATGTTATATATATATGTGCGTTATGGATATCATGGACGTTTTATGTACCGGTATGAATATGTACGTTTCACATAAAGTACTTCACAAAAGCGATAACTGATTAAGGCAGATGAGGAGAGAGAGAGAGAGAGAGAGAGAGAGAGAGAGAGAGAGAGAGAGTGAGAGAGAGAAAGTGTTGTTGGCCTTGATGATTGTACTTCATCCTCTTAACTAATACCCACTTTTTTCGTTTTTCGTTATCGTACTGGATATGTCAGCTGGGAACTGTGCCTATCAGAAAAAAAATAAAGAGAACCTGGGTTCGAGTCTAACCTTGAGCTAATTCTTTATTCATATATTGGAAATCTTAGAGACAGGGAAGATATTAAGTCATGCCTCCACTCTCGAAGGATTAATATCGCATTAGTATATCCGTAAGACTTAACACAACCGCTGGGGCAGGATATGACACATGGTCATTTTTTAAGCGGAGTTTAACAGGTTTGAATTCAGAGTTTTCCTTCTCCTCGACTAGTTGCCTCACCAAAGCTGAAGAATCTAGTCTGCCCTACTATTTACCCATAGATGGAGGGAGAATAATTGGATTCATACCTTTCCCAGTGCTATGTGAAATGCAATCAGTCTCGTCCAGGATTTGAACTCGTGTCGCCGTGTTCATTTCCTACGACGTTAACCATTACACCACGGGCACCTCGGACACTTAACACAACGAAGAGAAAGAAAAGATAAACTCAATCATACATACAAGACATTTAATCTTTCATATACATAATATTCATGCTGGTGACGTTGCAAGGAAAAACACACAAACGTGTCTCGAGATAAAATTATAAACATATTCTTCCATGAACGAGCAGTGTGTGGAAGGGTTTGGTTTGGTCTGATCGGGTTTTATTGCATATTAAGCTTGTTGGTTATTTAAAGCCATATCCTGTTTTTACATATATATTGAATATATATGATTTATAAACTAATTTTGTAGATAACGTTTTTAAACGAGCCTGATCTTCTTCTTTTGTAGACAGTTAAATAGTTTCAAGTTTTTGAAACACGAATATTTCTATTTACTATTAACTATTTGTTTGCCTACAGTTAAATGGGTTCCAAGTATTGCTATGTATCAGTAACAATTCAAATAAACACCAGTCATTTGTTTACACACAGTTAAATGATCAAACAGTTCTATTTCTAACAATTCAATTTAGCATAAGTCAACAAAGTTAAATGGGTTCCAAGTATTGCTATGTATCACTAACAATTCAATTAAACACGAGTCATTTGTTTACACACATTTAAATGATCAAACAGTTCTATTTCTAACAATTCAATTTAGCATAAGTCAACAAAGTTAAATGGGTTCCAAGTATTGCTATGTATCAGTAATAATTCAATTAAACACCAGTCATTTGTTTACACAGTTAAATAAAAAAAACAGTTCTATTTCAAGCAATGAAATTTTGCATCAGTTATTTGTTTGCACTCATTTTAAACGTTAAACAGTTCTATTTGAACCATAGACAGGAACCTATCAATTGCTACCACTCCGGGTTAGAGTGGAAGCAATGGCAAAGACGGAGTACTCTACATTCCCCAAATCTTCAAGGCTGGAGCCGCGCAATCAGTTTGTTTAATGTCATATCCAGGACACTCGTTATTGGTGAGTCTTACCCCTCTGAAGAGATACAGTCGGTGTATTCTAAAATCCCAGTCGACTGGGCTGAATATGGAAAGTTTGTTAGCTTATTTGTTTGGGGTTTATGGCATATCAACCTTTGAAGGTTATTTAATGCCAAATCCATTCTTTTACGAAACAGTTCCATTTCAAACAATTCAGTTTGGCATAAATACGCAGTTTAAATATTAAAACTGTTATATTTCAAACAATTCAGTTTAGCATAAGTACCCAGTTTAGTTCTATTTGACCCATAGATAGGACCCTATCAGGTGCTACCACTGCGAGCCAGAGTGGACCTGGTAGCAATGGAAATGAAGGAGTTCTCCGTATTTCCCAAAGCTCCAGCATTATTGGAACCTCACCATCAGATTATTTAGTTTTATATGCAGGACACTTGTTGTGGGGGGCATCTTACCCCTCTGCAGAGAAGCAGTCGGTGTGTTCTGCAACCTTAGCGACTGGGCAAGTATGTGGAAGAGGAACTCAGTAGAAAAAGTTTTACTTGATGATTGAGTGAATTTAGCCAGTCTCGAACTGTCATGTGACACTCCTCGGGTCTCTAAGAAACATGTAAATTATCTACAGTAGATAATTATTGTCTCCCTACTCTTGATTTGGTTGTATGCTGTTCCATATATGGTCCACCATAGCCGTCTTTTCAATCTCACCTCGTACTACTGCCTTCAACAAGATCAAGAACTGTGTTTACTCCATCCCTTGCATTTGTGGTAAAATATACATAGGTGAGACAGGTCGCCCATTAAAAGTAAGGCTAGAAGAACATCGGAAGGCAGTAGTATGAAGTAAGATTGAAAAGTCGGGTATGGCGGATCATATATGAAAGGAAAAGGGAAACCATCTGTCCTTATGGGATAAAGTTGAAATAATTGATAGGGCTGAACATTGGAGGATTAGATGCCTTAAGAAATCTGCCCTTATGTTGGGCTACAATGACCTGCTGCGTAGACCAAGTATAGAGTTGAATACAATATGGGAACCGATAATTAAAAAGGTTTGAGGAAATAAAATCTGAATATGACCACAGGTAAAAAAATCATACATAATAGTTGTAATCCTAGTCCAGTAACAAAATTAGGTTTATAAGTCCCCAAAATTCACTCTTAACTGTCCAGCAGAACACATAGCGTAACGGTTATAGGCGTTGGTTCCCTAAGCTTCTAAGGAGACAATCATCTGGGTAGTTTCAGGTTCAATCCTGACTGCAGGCGAGTAACAATACAGGAATATGTACCCGGTTATGGGTACAACAGAATCAGAACAAGCGACCAATAAAGGTCGTAGTTCGAAGTTCCATGAAGGTTCCTGAGTTCGATAAACACCGGAAGAAGGTCGGAGGACATATCGGCCGAAACGTTGTGGAAATAACTATAGTTCGAACACTCTCAATGATAAAAATAATCAAGCTTTGTCTCAGAAATTTTGACAAATTATAAATAACCTTGATAAACTTTCATCAACGAAAGGTTTTAATGAAAGGTTTTAAAAAATTATTTCTGTAATTTCCGGATATGTGCAAAACTCGACCAAATAGTACGCAATGGCATCTCAGAGACGACCGTGTAATCTCACGAGAGCTTGCACATGAGCATTTCAGTCACCATTTCGATTCCCTGCCATTGGTGGGCCGAAAGTACCTCTGGACTGCGACATTGTAGTGTAGGAGTTCCAACTCCAAAGGCGGAATTACGTTCCTTTTCGGAATAATACCCTTGGGAAAGGCTTTGAACCTCCTTTAGCACACCAGCATTTGTTTAAGTAGTATCACAGCAGTTCTTTTACAGGGATAGCTTTGGCATTAAATAACCCACGAAAGTTGATATATCATTAAAACAAGGAAACCTACCTGTACGGTTGTTAACAAAGAAGGTTTTTTTTCGTTTGTGCTTTATTCTACAACAATCATTTTTATTCCGATTCTTCTTCTTTTATTTCTTTTTTAGTTTTTATATTTCTTGGTTACGGTTTTTTTTTTCTTTTATCACTATTTTCGTCTTTCTTCTTCTTTGTACACTCATTCCTCTATAATTCGTCTTCTTTTCCTTTTTACTTTTTCTTCTTTACCTTCTACTACATCCCCCTCTTCCTTTTCTTCCTTTTTCTTTTTTTCACTCTTTCGATTGGCCCAGCGGTTAGAGTGTTCGCCAATGGCCCGGGAGACCTGGGTTCAATCCCAGGTCGAGTCATACCAAAGACTTTAAAAATGGTACTTGATACCACCTTGCTTAACACTCAGCATTATAAGGTACGGTTCAAGGGTAAAGTGGAGCAATCCTGGGAATGGAGTAGCGCCCTCCCCTACACCTTGGTGTAGTAGCTATCGAAAAGGGAGCCTTCGGGTCACCCTCGACTATGGTCGCTAACTTTAACATTCACCTCTTCCTTCTCTTCCTTTTTCTTATTTCATTCTTCTTCTTCTTCGGTTCTTCTTCTTCTTCTTCTTCTTCTTCTTCTTCTTCTTCTTCTTCTTCTTCTTCTTCTTCTTCTTTCCTTTCTACTTTTTCTTCTTTACTTCATACTACATTCACCTCTTCCTTCCCTTCCTTTTTCTTTTTTATTCTTTCCTCTTTGATTCTTCTTCTTTTCCTTTCTACTTTTTCTTCTTTACCTCCTACTAAATTCACCTCTTCCTTCTCTTCCTTTTTCTTTTTTACTCTTTCCTCTTTGATTCTTCTTCTTCTTTGCTTTCTACGTTTTCTTCTATACATCCGACTACATCCACCTTTTCCTCTTCTTCCTTTTTCTTTTTCTCACTCTTTTCTCTTTGATTCTTCTTCTTCTTTTCCTTTCTACTTTTTCTTCTTTACCTCCTACTATATTCACCTCTTCCTCCTCTTCCTTTTTTTTCCTTCTTTCTTCTTTGATTCTTTTTTTCCATTCTACTTTTTCTTCTTTACCTTCTACTACATTCACCCCTTCCTTCTTTTCCTTTTTTTCATTCTTTCATCTTTTATTATTCTTCTTCTTTTCTTTCTACTTTTCTTCTTTACCTCTTCCTCCTCTTCTACTTTTTCTACATCCGCCTCTTCCTTCTCTGCCTTCTTCTTTTTTCACCCTTTGATTCTTCTTCTTCTTTTCTTTCCACTTTTTCTTCTTTACCTCTTACTACATCCACCTCTTCCTTTTTCTTTTTTCACTCTTTCTTCTTTGATTGTTCTTCTTTTCCTTTTTTCTTGTCTCCTACTCTCTCCTACATCGCCTTCTTAACCTCCTCTCCCATTCTTCAACTTGTCCACTCTGCTACTTTGTTTTTTTCCTTTTCCTTCTCTTCTGATTCATACACTCCTTCCCTTTCATTCTTTTCCCCTTTTTCATTTGATTCTTTTTCTTTTTTATTTTCCCTCTTTGATTCTTCTTCTTCTTCTTCTTCTTCTTCTTCTTCTTCTTCTTCTTCTTCTTCTTCTTCTCTCAGCTCCTCCTCACGCTTTTTTCTTTTTCCTTCCAATTATCAGATCCGTAAATCCTTCGAAATATTTCTTCAGAATTTCTTCACAAGTTCCACGCTGCTTATAAAGGTACGTTTATCTCTCCCTCCCCAAGTCCTTCATTCCGGAACATCATAAGATTTTCTTTTGATTCCATGCCTGGTTCTTTTCGATTCCCATTAGCAGCTTCGAAGAATCTCATTTCAAATCAATTCAACCTTCACAAAACTAGAATCTTCTCTCTAATGGCGTCTTCCTCCAAGACATTGAAATAGTTGGTGCCAATTTGACCTCCTCACCGTTAGCTATACCATTGCCAAGCCGAGAGTCAATGCACAAAGAAAATTCCTGAAATCCGTTTCTATAAGTTCTCGAAGTGATCATGGGCTTTTCTTCCCAGATTATGTTTTTCCCGCTGTGATATATCTGTCATCAAATGAAAAAGATTATGCCTAGAGTAATGGTCATAATTATTTGCACAAATAAGCAAATTACTTCTACCTATATATATATATATATATATCACAGAAGTACCACACATACGCATATATATATATATATATATATATATATATATTGGAGAAAAATGGAAATAAATCCGATAGCATGTAAATATAGAAATATAGAAAAATTCTGATCAGATGACAATAAAGATGGTTTTATACAATGTCGAAACGTGAAACGTCGTATTTCATCATATATAAATAAATACTACCCCTGGTTTTTTCATATATATAGTCATCCTCAGACAGATCTGTTTCGTTCTATCAGAACTCATCAGTGTGGCTAGACATACTAGCTTCCCGTAGCTGGAATCGAAACCCGGTTGACTCAAAGGCCAATCCAAGACTCTACCCCTCAGCCACGAGTAACCAGCAGCAGCGAAGTAAATTTTAAACGGTTAATGTTCACAATTACTACTGTTTACATACATCCGCTTAACGGCTACCGAGAGCTCAATTCATATATGAAGAGCCTTGCACAAACGCTAATGGCAACACGATTACATCATTCGCTAGAGAGCTCAACCCTACGGGGGTAGGGGAACACACACACACACATATATATATATATATATATTTATGAGTGAGCTGGATTGAACAAGTCCTGGGGCAGCATCCCACAAAACAGTAGCTGTACGGCCACCTACCACGCATCACGAAATCTATCAAAACAAGACGAAACAGACATGCGGGACACTGCTGGAAAAGTAAGGAGGAACTTATAAGCGATGTACTCCTGTGGACCTCTTCACATCGACAATCAAAGGTTGGACAACCAGCAAGAATCTATCAATAGCAGCTCTGTGCCGATATAGGATGTAGCCTGGAAGACCTGCCGGTGGTGATGGACGATAGGGACGAGTAGCGAGAGAGGGTCAGAGAGGTCACTGCCAGCAGAACGACATGGTGATGATACCACACTTCGTTGCAACATTTTATTTCAAGGTGATTTTTTGGTTTTTGATTGTTTTTAAAGGTTTGTCAACCAATATAGGGTTAATTAATACCCACAGGTTATGGAATCGGTTCCAATGTACATTTGTATTTACATTTTCTGAATAATTGTTTATTTATTTTCTTTCTTTCTTTCTTTCTTTCTTTCTTTCTTTCTTTCACTATTTTTCCTTATTCCTTTTCATCGTCTTTCTTTCTTTCTTTCTTTTTTTCTTTCACTATTTTCTGTTTTCTTTATTTCTTTTCATCGTACTTCTTTCTTTCTTTCTTTCTTTCTTTCTTTCTTTCACTTTTTTCCTTATCCCTTTTCTTTCTTTCTTTCTTTCTTTTCATCATACTTCTTTCGTTCTTTCTTTCTTTCTTTCACTATTTTCTTTTTTCTTTATTTCTTTTCATCGTACTTCTTTCTTTCTTTCTTTTTCAGTTTTTATTTTGGCTTCTTGTTTATTGAAACTTCCATTTGACATTCTCGATTTATGAACGCATGCGCAGTTGTGATGTCAAGCCATAACGGCTACCTGCGTTCATTTTGTGAGCTGATTTCCATTTTCGATTCCGATGTTTCATAAAGCGGGAAAAATCAGTCATTAGGTCATGTGATCTGCTAAAAGCCAACTAAAGACAGACGAGAAAGGATAATGGCATGTTTGCTTCCTTTAAGGACGAGACAAGGCGGGTAAGCAGATTAAAATGGGTGGAAGAAGAAGAAGAGGAGGAGGAGGAGGAGGAGGAGAAAGTGGGTATTAAAGAGTGAAAAAAGATTTAAATGAAAGAATTGACAGAAAGAAAGAGAGCGGAAGAAAGGAAGCGATTGGGAGGACAAAAGAAGATAATATAAAAGGAAAATGAACAAAGAAGAAGAAGAAAGGAAGAAACATATGAAACAACGGGTAAAGTGATACAAAGACAATGAACAAAAAAATATGTTAGAAGACAGAAGGATGTGATGACGTTTACGGAAGAAAAAGAAAAGTAAAAAGAATGAAGGTTGAGAATAAAGGTAACAAGAAGGAAAGAAAGAAGGAAAAAAAAATCAGAAAACCAAAGAAATGAAAAATACAAGTAAATAATTATTTCCTCTGGTCTATTTCTTTCGTCATTTTTGCACTTCTTCTTCTTCTTCTTCTTCTTCTTCTTCTTCTTCTTCTTCTTCTTCTTCTTCTTCTTCTTTTGCCCAGTCGGCTGGGGCTGTAGAATACACTGACTGCACCTCTGCAGAATGATAAGAAGCCCCCAATAAGTGTCCTGTAATGACACTAAACAATTTGATGGTTAGGTTCCAGTAATGTTGGAGCTTTGGGGAATGCGGAGCACCCCTTCGTTACCATTGCTCCCAGGTCCACTCTGGCCCGGCGTGGTAGCACCTGTTATGACCCTATCTATAGCTTAAATAGAACTAAATGCATACTTATGCTAAACTGAATAGCTTGAAATAGAAATGTTTTTTGACAATTAAACCGTACTTACATTATACTAACAGAATTACTTGAAATGGAACTGTTTTTGACATTGAAACTGTACTTACACTAAACTGAATTGTTTAATATAGAACTGTTTTGACATTTAACAATGAGTAAACGAAATCTGTACTTATACTAAACTGAATTAGCTGAATTAGAACTGCTTGACTAAACTGAATAGCTTGAAATAGAAATGTTTTTACAATAAAACTGTACTTACATTTAAACTGCGTGCTTATGCTAAACTGAATTGTTTGAAATTGAACTGTTTTGGACATTGAAATTGTACTTGCACTAAACTGAATTGTAACATATTAAACTGTTTTGACATTTTTCTGTGTAAACAAAATCTGTACTTACGCTAAACTGAATTAGCTGAATTAGAACTGTTTGAATAAACTGAATTGCTTGAAATAGAAATGTTTTTGACAATTAACCTGTGTACTCATGCTAAACTGAATTGTTTAAAACAGAACTGATTATTTATATAAAAATGTATTTGCCAATAAATAACATACAAAGGTTGTTACATAAAATCCAACCAACCAACCAACCAACCAACCAATTCTTCTTCTTCTTCTTCTTCTTCTTCTTCTTCTTCTTTGCAGTAAACCTTATCCTCTTCCTTTTCTTCGACTTCCAAATTATCACGTTCTTACTTCCAACAAATTGCAAAGAAATCAGATCGATGGAAATGAATTCACGAAGTTCACGTACCTCAGAAGCAGCATCTTATTTACTGAAAATTACATCAAAGTGTGACTAGCGAAGGCATGAAATGCTATCAATACATTATTTTTTCCAAGCATCGGTTGTGGCGATTCTACTTTACGGATGCACCACATGGACACTGGCTGAGGGTATTGAGAAAATGCTTGTCGGGAATTGCACATGAATGCTCCGAATCCTACTGAACAAATCCTGGAAGCAACATCCCAAAAAACAGAAGCTGAAAGGTCACCTACCTTCCATCTCTAAAATCATCCAAATAAGACGAACAAGATATACAGGACACAGCTGGAGAAGTAAGGATGAACTCATAAGCGAAGTTTTCCTATGGACCCCTTCGCACGGACGAACAAGAGTTGGACGTACAGCTAGAATGTATCTACAACAGCTCTGTACGGACACAGGATGTAGTCAAAAGGACCTGTCAGAAGTGATGGATGATGGAGATAAATGGTGAGAGAGAGAGAGAGAGAGAGAGAGAGAGAGAGAGAGAGAGTCAGGGAAATTCATGCTAACAGCATGATATGATGATGATGGTGATAACATATATATATGTATATATATATATATATAGAGAGAGAGAGAGAGCGAGAGAGGGGGAGAGGGAGAGTAGGAGAATGGGAGTGAGAGACGGACAGACAGACAGAGGAAAGACAGACAGACAGACTGACAGACAGACAAAAAGAATCCATTTTCAAACAGTGCTAATGCTATTAGGAAAGGTGTGAATCCAAATATTGTCCCTCCAGCTCTGGGTAAAGAATAGAGATGTCTAGACTCTTTTTTTAGTTGCCCTGTCGGCAGGGGCTGTAGAACACACCGACTGCTTCTCTGCTGAGGGATAAGAGCCCCCGCCACAACATGTGTCCTGGATATGACACTAAAAAATCTGATAGTGAGGTTCCAGTAATACTGGAGCTTTGGGAAATGTGGAGTACCCCTTCATTGCCATCACTGCCTGGTCCACTCTGGCCTGGAGTGGTAGCACCTATTAAGGGTTTATCTTAATAAAATAGTTCTTAAATAGTCTTATCTTAATAAAATAGTTCTTAGAACTAAACTGTGGTTTGCGTTTACTATTCTTTGCATTTAAAATGTGTAGTTATGCTAAACTGAATTATATGAAATAAAACAATTTTGACATTAACTCTCTATATTGCCGATTCGGGTTGCGGGCTGTAGAATACATCGACTGCTTCTCTGCAGAGGGGTAAGACCCTCCCCAACGAGTGTTTTGGATATGACACTGAACAATCTGATGGTTAGGTTCCAGTAATACTGGAGCTATGGGGAATGTGGAGTACTCCTTCAGTGCCATCACTCCCTGGTCCACTCTGGTCCGGAGGGTCCTATCTGCGGTTTGAATAGAATTAACAGGATACTTATGCTAAACAGAATTGTTTGAATTAGAACAGTTTGACTAAACGGATTAGCTTGAAATAAAAATATTTTTGACAAATAATCTGTTCTTACATTTAAACTGTGTGCTTATGCTAAACTGAATTGTTTGAAATGTAAGTGTTTTTGACATTGAAACTGTACTCACACTAAACTGATTTGTTTAATATAGAACTGTTTTGACATTTTAACTGTGTGTAAACAAAATCTGTTGTTATACTAAACTGAATTAACTGAATTATAACTGTTTGAATAAACTGAATTAACTGAATTAGAACTGTTTGAATAAACTGAATAGCTTGAAATAGAAATGTTTTTGACAATTAAACTGTGTACTCATGGTAAACTTAATTGTTTGAAATAGAACTATTTGTTTCAAAATGGATTTGGGGTTAAATAATCAACAAACGTCGATATGCCATAAAACCCAAGCAAGCAAGCAACCAACCAAACAACCAATCTTTTTTTAGCAATCCAGGGAATGGAGTAGCGCCCTTCCCTACACCTCAGTGTACTAGCAATTGAAAAAGAGCCTTTGTGTCACCCTCGTCTAAGTTCGCCGACTTTCGCTTTTTTAAAAAGCTCTTTTAGTGTTGTATAACAACCGATTTATGAGAAGGAAAAATAGGAATTCAAACGTGTTAAATTCCGCTCAGAATTGACATTGTGTCGCATCCTGCTCATACAGAGAGGTTCGTATACACACACACACACACACATACACACACACATATATATATATATATGTGTGTGTGTGTGTATGTATACCAACCTCTCTGCAGTGTGTGTGTGTGTGTGTGTGTGTGTAATGCAATAGTTTGATATGAAGATGCTGGTATATATATGTAGAGAGAGAGAGGCGGGGAATGAAAGTGAGAGATAGAGACAGTGAGGGAATCTTTACATATATATATATATATATATATAAGTGTGTGTGTGTGTGTGTGTGTGTGTGTGTGTGTGTGTGTGTGTGTGTGATATATATGCTCATATGTATGTATGTATATATGTATGTATAGATAGATATGTAAAGAGTGTGATCGTTGGACATGAAGAGCATGATATATATGTATATATATATATATATATATATATATATATATATATATATATATATATGTGTGTGTGTGTGTGTGTGTGTGTGTGTCTGTGTGTGTGTGATATACTAAAAATGACTCAATGGGGAATATATATATATATATATATATATATATATATATATATATCGATAGACGCTCTGAATAAAATAGATACGATTAAGATCTGAATAAAATGCAAAATCAGATAGATTGATAGATAGTTCACGAGAGAGAGAGAGAGAGAGAGAGAGAGGGAGAGAGAGAGAGAGAGAGAGAGAGTGGGTGAAGTTTTGACTGAGTAGTTAAAGAAAAAACACGGCGATAAAAATAGAGGCATCATCTTATGCAATTAATTAAATTTTTTTGTTTTACTTTTCCTAAAGCCGCCATCTTGCTGGAATTTATAAACCCACCACCTCTGTTATGAATCATTTCACTCTTTCTCTTCCTCCTCCTCCCCCTCATTCTTCTTCTTCTTCTTCTTCTTCAGACATACAATATTTCAAGCGAACTTCCTACTGCCCTCGCGATTCCCTTCTTATGTTAACATGTTTTGAACTGGTTTTTCTATCAGACTGTTACCATTATATGGGCATTGTTTTTATGCTATCATCTTGAAATCTACCGATGTCAATTCTTCTTGTCATTAACCTTTTCGTTGCAGAAACAAATATGGAATTTAAGGTTTTGTAAAGCAACGTGTACTACGCGCTCGTTGCTCGCCCCCACAAAAACAAAGCCGTCACCAGACTGTCAGATCCTTGTAGAAACTTTGATAATCAGGTCTGGAGAGTAGGAAGGACGATTGTTGACAGGGTACGACCTTTGGAGTGACACCGGGGTTACGGGAATGGCATAAATACTGGCTGCCAGGCCCGACTCGTTACTTCTAACAAATCACTTATACAATGTCTTCAAAATCCGACGCTTGTTTTAACCAGCTGCTTTCAGTCTTTCTGACTATTTAACCCAACAAAACGTGCGATTCTCGTTAGATCATCGAATAACATAATTTGTAACAATCCTATGATATCAAGCATTACCTGAAACTTTTAAAGAATTTCATGCGTTTTATTTTCTAGGACACATTCAGATTTGTAAATTTACTTTTCGTCTGCATAGTTAAAATGAAGTTTTGTGCACAGTTCCCAGTCGGTCACCTTTCCTACCTTATTATACGTAGTGCATTCAATAAGTTTCCTGACTTTTTTGTACAGACCTTTAAAATTGCTGTAGACTCTTGAAAATTTACTATATTATTGCTATACATCTTATGAGATGACTGACCAATTTTTATGATTTCAGCTTCAAATGAACAGTTACAGAAGGAATTGGAATACACCCTACTAAAGCCTGATTGTTACAGCTGGTGAATTTCAAAAATGCAATCTGGACGTGAGGACACTTTAGAAGAACGATATGCAATAAAATTCTATTTTAAACTTGGAAAAAATGCCACAGAAATGTATGGAATGCGTTGCTATGCTATTGGACTATCCTGCATGAATCGAGCATCAGTTTTTGAATGGCATAAGAGATTCAAGGAAGGCAGGGAGTCCGTGAGGGATGATGAGAAGTGTGGGAGGAGTAAGGAAGTCAATACACCAGTGTTGATTGGCCAAAGGGTTAGAATTAGGGTTACTATGTTGAAGTAATCTCTTCCAGCAGCAATGCACTTGTTCTACCGTCCCAACAACTTCTGGAAGGCTCCATGGAAGTCCTCTTGTAAGGGAAGATGCCAGCACTCTTGAGGTTTTAAGGGAGTTCAGCAAGAGATTCCCTGGGAAGAGACCAGCACTCTTCAAATCGGATCAGTGGCATTTCCACCAGGACAATGCACCAGTTCACAACTCCATCATTGTCACAGACTATTTGACCAAGATAGGCATCAAGATAGTTCCTCACCCTCCCTATAGTTCAGACCTTGCTCCCTGTGACTTTTGCTTATTCCCTGAGCCCAGAGGTTGTCGTTATGAGACAATTGAGGAAATGAAAGAGGCTGTGACGAAGGTCATTGACACGCTCACACAAGAGGACTTCCAGAAGTTGTTGGAACAGTACAACAAGTGCATTGCAGCTGGATGAGATTACTTCGAAGGGGACTAGAGTTTCATGTGTGTACTATCAATAAAAGTGCCCATACGAAAAAGGTCTGGAAACTTATTTAATGATCCTCGTATGTAGTCTTGTATTCTTTTTGGGCTTCTTTTCTTTGGTGTGTGATTAACTGTGTCATTCGGTCACCACATGATATACACTTGCAATTCACCGCGTATTATCAATTTTTTCTTTGATATAATTTATTCTTACATCATTATTTTGCGCTACAATTAAAAAAGATATAGCTTTCTTTATCACAGGCTTCCTTTTGTAAGCACTTAGACGGGCCAGACACGCGGGACACTGCTGGAGAAGCAAGGACGAGCTCTTAAGTGATGTACTCCTATGGACCCCCACACATGGCCGTGCAAAAGCAGAACGACCAACTCGAACTTATATACAGCAACTATGTGAGGACACAGGATGTAACCCTGAAGACCTGCCGGAGGCGATGAATGATAGGGAGAAGTGACGAGAGAGGATCTGGGATATTCGTGCTGGCGGCACATGATGATGATGATGATTATCAATCATATTATCAATTTTTGCTTTTATATAATTGGTTCTTGTGGAATTATTATTGTACTGCAATTAAATGAGATTCGGCTGAGGCTGTAGACGGGAAAGATTCCCTCAACGAATATTCTGGATATGACACTAAACACTCTGATGGTGAAGCTCCAGTAATGCTGGATCTTTGGGGAATGTGGAGTACCCTTTATTGCCATCGCTCCCAGCTCCATTCAGGCCCGGAGTTGAAGCACCTGATAGGGTTCTCTCTATAGGTCAAATAGGAGTGTGGTAATGATACTCAGCAATACTTGGAACCATTTCACTTTGCTTGAAATAAAATTGTTTTGACATTTCAACTGAGTACCCACGCTAAACTGAATTGTTTGAAAGAAAACTGTTTTTACATTGAAACTGCGTAATTATTCTAAACTGAATTTTTTTTTACATTTAACTGTGTGTAAATAAATGACTAATATTTAATTGAATTATTAGTGATACATAGCAATACTTGGAACCATTTAACTTTGTTGACTAAACTGAATAGTTTGAAATAGAACTATTTTTGACATTTAAACTGTTTACTTATGCTAAACTGAATTGTTTGAAATAGAATTGCTTTTACATATAGCTGTTTATAAACCAAAAATATACTTATGCTAAACTAATTTGTTTGAAATAGAACTGTTTATATGCAAAAAAAAAAAAAATGAAATTGCCATTAAATCATCAACAATGGTTGATATGCTATAAAACTAAAACTAAACTAAAAATGTCTATTTTCTCCTTTGTCAATATTGTGGGAGCCTTACCCATCTCACCATAATGGATTCTTCTCACCGTTATTAGTACTGAGAGATTTCGCTGCCAGAGAGGCAGATCAATATCGGTGTTATCCGAACAGTACGAGACTTCTTACCTTTTCTATGTAACTCTATCTTTCTTGTGTAATATAATCTGTTATCTAATATCCGTGTTTGCGTTTTCATTAGTGACCCTTTCCGGGGTCACAACAGTCAACAAATAACATACAGTTGCTATTATTCTATGTATTGTTAATTTTTTGCTTTGGGATAATTGTTTCTTATGACATCATTTTGTGCTGCCATTGAAAGCGATTCAGTTTGTCAATCACAAGCTGTCCCATTGTCACTATATAACCAAGTCTTACTATTGTCCAGTGTATTATCAATTTTTGCATTGATACGATTGGTTCGTTTGGCATTATTACGTTCTGCTATAAAAAGAGATTCAGTTTATCTATTAAAGGTTTCCTTTTTGTCACTAGATAACCTACACTTGCTATTATCGCGCGTATGATCAATTTTTCCTTTAATATAATTGTTTCTTATGGCATTAGGTGATAAGTTTTTCTTTTCAGATTTTCCCTCAGTCACCACATAAAATATACTTGCTGTTGTCCAGCGTATTATCAATCTTTCTTTGACATAATTGGTTCTTATTGTATTAAGTTGTGCTGCTATAAAAAGAAATTCAGTTTGTCTATCTGTTGTTTAGGTGTTCTCTACCATGGTATCACCGTAACCTTCACGTTCTGTAGTTTCTGGATAATTTTACTCTCACTAGGTTTGGTCGACTGGCCGAGATCAGAAAACCCGTTTATATCCCAAAACCTCAGAGAATTTTTTGCATCTCATTTTCCAGGACTGATTTCGGGTTGTACATATACTATTTGAAAGTATGGTCAAATTTAACTTCTTGCACAATTCCCAGTATATCACTTTTCCCACCCAGTCATGTCTAGTCTTATACCCTTGTTGCGCTTATTTACTGCATACGCTTGTTATGTGATTGATCGTTTCGACTTTATCACCACATAACCTACATCTGCAATTTTGTAGTGTCTTGTCTATTTTATTCTATTATTATTATTATTATTATTATTTACTCATTGAAAGTTTTTCATATCATCGTGAGCTAATTGTCTTTCACTGGAGTTTGAGTGAAAGCAAGTCTCCTCAAGTTTCCAGGACTCTTCTTAGTATTCTGGCCGATCTCAATAATGTAGTAGTTTGAATGATTTCCTCTCATCCTCTTATTTCCAAGTCTTCCAGTCCCTTTACCAATCTTTCGGTGATTGTACCAAGAGCACGAATTACAATGAATATAATAGTCACTTTCATGTTCCACAGTTTTTTCAATTCCCTAGTAAAGTCGAGGTACTTATCCTTCTTTTCGCTCGTTGTCAATTTTACGTTCTGGTCAGCTGAGACAGCAAAGTCCACAATTGTGCAACTTCTTTTTTTTTGTTGTTGATTCCTGGCGGCAACACCCCACAAGGCACCAACTATACGGCCACCTGCATTCCATCACGAAAACTATCCAAGTTAGACGAACCATACATGCAGGACACTGCTGGAGAAGCAGGGACGAGATCGGAAGTGATGTACTCCTATGGACCCCCCATATGGCCAAGCAAAAGCCGGACGACCAACTCGAACATACATACAGCAGCTATGTGAGGATACGGGATGTATCCCTAAAGACCTGCCAGAAACGATGTACGATTAGGAGAAGTGGCGAGAGAGGGTCAGGAATATCCGTGCTAGCGGCACAACATGATGATGATGATGATTATAAGGTTGTTTATCCTAGATTCGGTGATCCGTTTGTATGTCAAAATCCCAAAAGAGTTTGTGTGTCTCATTCTCCAGAACAGATGCTGGGTTGTACATATATAATATAATGGCGGAGGGATTTCGTTTTATATATCTTGCCTTTCGGTTTAGTTAGGATGAGAACTTTTCGCTTAGTGCATGGGTTAGTTAGGTGCAACATTAACGCAGGTGTTCACGTGCGTGCGGAGAGGATGTGTCATTCAGAGATGTCAAAATGAAAATCCCAGAAAGTAAATGGGACAAGGGATGTGAATGACGTCATGCCTGGAAGCGGGGACTGAGGATTTGGGGATTTGAGAAAAAGCAGTTAGTTGAGTTCCTGCGTTCGAACGGGGGAGTCGAGATTGAGACTTGGGCGAGGCCAGACGACTTTGTGCGCTACGGGTGCCGCGTGTCGGTTGGGTTGAGAACTGACGATGTAAAAGCAGCCAGCATAGAACGATTGTGTCTCTCTCTCCTCAAGTCGAATAACCTTTAACTCAAAAGTAATAAAAGTTTCATACCTGAATCAATTTCGTGAATTTCGTGTTTTTGGATTCCCTATGTCTATTTCACACATCCATATATTATGGCTATGTAACACATATACCGTTTGTTCGAACGGTCAAATTTAAATTTCTTGCACAATTCCCAGCGGATTACCTTGACCACCCAGTCGTATCTAATCTTATACTCTTTCGGTTCTAATTTTCTGCATTCGCTAATCATGTGATTGTTCGTTTCGGTTCTATCACCACATAACCTACATTTCTTGTTTTGTTGCGTCTTATCTATTCTTGCTTTGATATGATTGGTCCTTACGGTATTGTTTTGTGTTGCTATTAGAAAAGATTCAGTTTCTCTCTTAAGGTTTCCTTTTCTTAGCCATGTCCGCGTTTTCTTGTATGATATGTTGCTTGTTAGTTGCTTAAAGCGTTCATAAAGTTGTTTTTCTTCCCATTTTTGTTTTCTGCTTATTTTCGTTCTATTAGTTTTCGTGTTGTCAGTATTGTTTCTGATGGCTGTAATTAGTCCCTCTTTGCGCTTTTCTATGTAGTCTTCAAGTCGTTGCGTCGATGTATCAACGCTGTCTTCAATGCTGGTAAGTTCTCTTCCTCCTTTTCTTGATACGTATAGACTGTCAACGTCATCTTCGTGATGTAATGCCTTATTCATAGTCATTAGTTTTCTTGTTTTTCTGTCTATTTGCTTAAGTTTTTCTCTGGTCCACTTCAAGAATGGTCCCAAATATCTTACGAGGTGAACATCCCAGATATTTATCTCTTTGATAAGGTTTCTGTTATATAGTTTTGTCTCGAATAGCTTTCTGTTTCTCCTGAGATACTCTTAGAGGCGCATTTTTTAATGCCAAATTCTATCTATGTCCTGATTGTTTATCCTTACTGCAGGTATTGGAGTTTTCAATTCTTTTTTATTTTTTGTAAATAGTTTGTTGTCGTCCATATATATTTGGTGATTAATCTTTTCGTGCGATTTACTAAGTTTGTATCCGGCATTGCATTTTCTGAGTATGTGGTTGAGTGGTATCATCACTATCATAAATAGTAATGGTGATTGGGCATCTTCTTGGAATGAAACTTTTTGGATCTTTGCTTTAGTTATTCTTTTCCCTCCAGCTGTTAATTCCACTCCCCAGGTTTTCATGGTTTTCGAGATAAAGTTCATGACTTCGTCTGATATTTTGTACATTTTAGGCAGTTTATTATCCAGCTTTGCGAGACAATATCATATGCCTTTTTGTAGTCAATCCAGGCCATAGCTAGATTTTTCCGTCTCACCGACGCCTTGATCAATGTAGAATAACTTTCCTGTGCCTTTGGATCCTTTGCGGCATCCTTTCTGTTCCTTTCTATTGTTAGCGAATCATGAATCTCTTCCCTTATTTGTATTGTTATTATTTTCCACATCGTACGTAGGCACGTTATGGGTCTGTAGTTTTTTTTATGAAGGGCAGTTCTTTTGAGGATGTCTTTTTGGACCAATGTGGTCCTTCGTCTAGTCTTCCATTCGGGTACATGTGCTTCTTGTTGGTATCAGTTCATTTCGAGTGCTAGTCTGTCATGGATTGTGGTGAATTTCTTGAACCAGAATCCATGTCTTCCATCATGGCCCGGGGTTTTCCAGTTTGATATTTTTTAGTCTTGTCCTGAATAAATTTATGTGTATTTTCGCTTTCGGTCCTTCTTTGAGTCCTTCTAACTCTTTTGCCATATTGCTTATCTATTCGGCTTTTTTTTTATCAAGTTCTCTTGGTTGCCATATTTTATTCCAAAATTGTTCAGCTTCTCTTGCAACTGGTTGTTGGTTTGTTTTCGTGCCATCTCTACTTACTTGGTAGAATTTTCTTTCGTTGTTTTGGAATATCCTGTTTTATCTGTATCATTTTACCCTTTGTCGATATCTTTTTAGTCTTCCTTCTTTCGCCAGTAATTTCTGGTTTATTTCCTCAAATTGTATTGTTGTTTTTTCTTGTGTTTCTGTTTCTTTTTTATCCTAATATTGTAACATATTGACCCTCGACCGAGCCGTCAATCAAGAGACGCACCTGAGTAAATAAGCGGGAGAACAGTGAAATAGGTGCATTCGGTCGAAGATATCGGAATATCACCTTGACGTGTAGACATGGTTGAATTCTGTGATGGTGGCAGATGCATACGCCCAACAGGAAGTAGGTGAACGTAAGATAATTATATAACCAGGTGCCACAGACGGTTTGGGTCTGTTCGAGTTGCAGTTCCAGTTGGAGATAGGATGCCAGCAGAGTGTGAACCAGCTCCAGACAGAGGGCTTGGACCCTCAGTAACCCACGGTTTAAAAGCCCAGCCAGAATGAGGAAGACGTGCTGCTATGGTCAGAAGAACTTGTGGTCAATATGTAGCATCTGTCCCCGTCTCCAACTCACCTCTCACACACAAGAAACATAACCCTTTCAAGAATAAATTGTGGGAGGTACATTTTTATAAAGAAGTGTGTTCGTTCGTTCATTGAAGTCGTCATTATTGTGGACTATATTTCCACTTATATTTCTATATGTATTGTGTAGTTGTATGTGGCTATACAACAACATGTTCCAGCGCTTTTCCTTTGTTTTATCATTTTTGCCTATTTTCGTAGATTTCTAATCTGTATTTCCAGTCAAATTTCCCATCCAGGTTTTGATTTTTTTTGTTCGTGTCCTTTAAGGAAACCCCGATTTTCTCGCAAACTAATTTCGTTCCTGCATAGATTAGTTCATTTCATTCTGTTGTTTTTTGTTGTTATATATGTTACTACTTGATTTATTTTTCCGTTTCCGTTTTGACTGTTCTTCATTCTAGGTTTCTTTGTGATGGTAAGGTACTATTTACCAACCCCTCCGCTCGGGCAGGATATGACACAAGGTCAATTTTTAAGCGGAGTTTAACAGGTTTTAATTCAGAGTTTTCCTTCTCCTAGACTAGTTGCCTCACCAAGGCTGAAGAACCTAGTCCGTCCTACTATTTACCCATAGCTGGAGGGAGAATAAGGGGGTTCATACCTTTCCCAAGGGTATTTGCCCGAAAGTGAACGTAATAGCGCGACTGGAGTACGAACTTGCGTACTACGATTCCGCAGTTCATCGCTTTAACCATTACACCACGAGGACACCCCAATGGTGATGGTAAGGTAGTCTTTTTTTTTTTTTTATCCATGATTCACTTTAAATTTTGAAAATTTTTTTTTGTTCTTACGTTAGTATTTGCTCTGTGTTCTTTGGATGTGTGGTGTTTCTATTTTCAGAAGTTGGCGGTTCATTTCGGTTAGACTGTTTTTGTTTGTCAATATTTGGTATGTCTGATATTGTATTAGTGCCTTGTTCATTATTTGTTTTCTGGCGTATTTCTTGTATTTCAAGGCCAGAAAACAAAACTTTCTTTATTATTGTCCAAACTTGATCTGCGAGTCTTTGGCTTGTTGTCTGAAAACTCGTACATTCTTGCCAGATCTCTATTATTCTTTTTCTATATCCTCTTAGTGTAAATAGCAGTGCGGTGCAAGTTGGTTGTTTTCCCTACTTCATGTTTTGTGCTGACATTTCTGATTTGTGAGCTTACTTACGAGGATCATTAGATAAGTTTCCAGACTTTTTTTTCATATGGGCACTTTTATTGATAGTACACTTAATTGTTAATTGCAACAACAGAAAAGATAGTAAAATTCATTCAACAAGGAAAACCCCATTGGAAATTGGCGAAAGACGTTGACTGTTTTCAATGAAAAATTAAAACATTTTACGAGGATCATTAAATAAGTTTCCTGACTTTTTTCATACGGACACTTTTATTGATAGTAAAAGTAAAGTAAGTAAAGTTGTCTCCCTTTAGTCGAGGGTAACCCAAAGGCTCCCTTTTCGATAGCTACTACACCGAGGTGTAGGGGAGGGCGATACTCCTTCCCTGGATTGCTCTACTTTACCCTTGATCCGTACCTTATAATGCTGAGTGTTAAGCAAGGAGGTATCAAGTATCATTTTTTGAGTCTTTGGTATGACTCGACCTGGGATTGAACCCCGGTCTCCCGGGCCATTCGCGAACACTCTAACCGCTAGACCAATGTCCGGTTATTGATAGTAAAAAAAAGTAAAGTTGGTGACCATTGTCGAGGGTGACCTGAAGGCTCCCTTTTCAATAGCTACTACAGGGAAGGGCGCTACTCCTTTCCTTGGATTGTTCCATTTACCCTTGAGCCACACCTTATAATGCTGAGTATAAAGCAAGGAGGCATCAAGTACCATTATTTTTTTTTTAGTTTTTGGTATGACTCGACCTGGGATTGAACCCCGGTCTCCCGGGCCATTCGCGAACACTCTAACCGCTAGACCAATGTCCGGTTATTGATAGTACACACATAAAACTCTAGTCCTCTTCGAAGTAATATCCTCCGGCTGCCATGTACCTGTACCGTTCCAACAACTTCTGGAAGTCCTCTTGTGTGAGCGTGTCAATGACCTTCCTAACAGCCTCTTTCATCTCCTCAATTCTCTCATAACGACAGCCTCTGAGCTTAGGGAATAACCAAAAGTCACAGGGACCAAGGTCTGGACTATAGGAAGGGTGAGCAACTATCTTGATGCCCATCTTGGTCAAATAGTCTGTGACAAGAATGGGGTTGTAGACTGGTGCATTGTCCTGGTCGAAATGCCACTGACCCGATTTGAAGAGTGCTGGTCTCTTCAACGGGGAATCTCTTGCTGAACTCCCTTAAAACCTCAACATAGTATTCCTTGTTGACTGTCTGTCTAGTGGGAACCCAATGTATGTAGATCATGTCAGTGCTGTCAAAAAAAGGGATCATCAAAAGTTTGTGGATGGATTTGCTCTGTCTGGCTTTCTCGGATCTGGAAGAGCCAGCATGTTTCCACTGGGAACTCTGTCTCAGGGTCATAGCAGTAGATCCAGCTTTCATCGCATGCATTTCTACTAAGTTTAAAACAGAATCTTATTGCATATCGTTCATCTAAAGTCCAGATTACATTTTTGAAATTCACCTGCTGTGACAATCAGGCTTTTGTAGGGTGTATTCCAATTTCTACTGTAGCTTTTCATTTGAACCTGAAATCATAGAAATTGGTCAGTCAACTTATAAGATGTATAGCAATCATCATCATCATCATGTCGTGCTGGTAGCACGGATATCCCTGACCCTCTCTCGCCACTTTTCCCTATCGTTCATCGCCTTAGGCAGGTCTTCTAGACAACATCCCGTATCCTCACATAGTTGCTGAATGTATGTTCGTGCTGGTCGTCCTGATTTTGCACGGCCCTGAGTGGGTTCCATAAGAGTACATCACTTATGAGCTCGTCCCTGCTTCTCCAACTGTGTCCCACATGTCTGGTTCGTCTAACTTGAATAGTTTTCGTGATAGGAGGCAGGTGGCCGTACAGTTGGTGTCTTGTGGGGTGTTGCTGCCAGGACTTGTTCAAAATTGCTCGCAGCATTCTTGTGTAATTGCCGTCTAGCTTCTTCTCCAGCCGTTTTCTTAGAGTCCATGTAGTGCATCCATATAGCAGTATCGATGCGACCGCTGCCTGGAAGAAACTGCGTTTCATTTTATCGGTTAGGTCTGATTTCCGAGTCTATGACAATTTTAAAAGCTTGTACAAAAAAAGTCTGGAAACTTATTGAATGTACCATGTAGACCGCCGTTTGTGTACCTGAAAAAATAAAACAGCCAGAAAATTATTATTATTATTATTCCTTTTTGACTAAAATTGTCGCAACTTTGCACCGACCGTCTGTCAATGGCAACAAGGCAACATCTCAGTCAGGAAATAAAGGATAAACATTCGGTGAGATTTGAACCTAACGTCCATTTGGGTTAAAGACACCAGCTGATCTTACCATTGCAAGAACTGAGAAATTTCAAAGAACGAAAAAATCGATGACAATATACAAAGACATGGTGCCTTCGGATAACCTTGCTTGAAAATTGTTATAAAAGAAAAGGGTTCAAAGGGAACGTGTCAGCATTGAGGGTTGATTCAACTTTTATTCTCTGGAGCTCGAGTGGACATGACGACATCAAACAGTAAAATTACCAATTGATCATGACAGGTAAAACTTGCGTTAAATACTGTCAGCCTGTGGCAGGGTGGCGAGTATGCAAAGATTAGAAAGTCGGTCTTTCAACTGTTCTGAGTTCAGTATTTATTCAAAATAGTTGATCTGAATAAGTTACGCTTGATCAACTGTCGGTCCGTGGGCTCTACTTCCAAGCTAATACGAAAAATTGATATAAAATTCTATGGTTTCAAATAAGTATTCTTCCATAATGATGTGTCAAGTCAGTTAGGGTTGCAGAATACACCGACTGGTTCTCTGCGAAGGGGTAAGACTCCCCCTACGTGTGTCCCGGATATGACACTAAATAATCTGATGGTGAGGCTTCAGTAATTCTTAAGCCTTGTGGAATGTGGAGTACCCTTCATTGCCATCGCTCCCAGGTCCACTTTAGCCCTGAGTAGTAGCACCTGATAGTGTCCTATATTTGGGTCAAATAGATCTAAACTGTATTCTTATGCTAAACCGAATTGCTTGAAATAGAACTGTTTATATGTAAAATAATGTATTAGGTATTAAAAAAGCCTACAATAGTTGATATGTCATAAAACCGAACCAAACGAAACTTACATAAATATAATAATTATTATAATCCCAGCGGACCATCGAGTAAAAAAAAAAACGAAAAGAGAGACAAGTGCTTGAATATTACCAGGGAACTCAGAAAGCTATGAAACATGAAGGTGATTGTTGTACCACTTGTAATTGGCGCGCTTGCAAAGGTCCCCTTAGGATCGGAAAGGGGACTCGAAGAGTTAAAAATCGGAGGACGAATCGAGACCACCCAGACTACAATATTGTTGAAATCGGCCAGAGTATTGAGAAAAGTCCTGGAGTCCTGAGGACATGTGCTATCACTCAGGCTCCTGCGAAAGACCATCAGCTAAAACTGGAGTAAAAAAATTGCACAGAGTAAAATAATAATAATAATAATAATAATGATAATAATTTGGAAATCAAAGGACGTGCAGAGAGTATCCAGACTGCAATATTGTTAAGATCTACCAGAATACTGAGAAGAGTCCTGGAGACTTGCTGTCACTCAGACTTATTTAAAAGACCATCAGCTAACCTTAGTGAGAAAAACTCGCAAGGAATAATAATAATAATAATAATAATTATTATTATTATTATTAGACGCCTATATCATCAAAGAAGCAGAAATGAAATAAAAATAAGAAAATTTCTTCCACCTAAGAACGAGAAAGATTCTTGAAATTAAACGATGTAGCAGATATCTCATCAAAGGGACAAACACTTGGTGTAATATAATGGCCGAGGGATTTCGTTTTATGCCTTTGGGTTTAGTCAGGCGGAGAACCTTTCGGCTCAGTGCATGGGTTACTTAGGTGCAACATTAACGCTGGTGTTTACGCGCGCGCGCGAAGCGGACGTGTCACTCAGAGATGTCACAATAGCCCAGATGGAAAACAGGGATAGAGAGTGTGAATGGCGTCACGCACCGGAAGCGCGCGGAGGATTTGGGGAATTTTGAAGAAAGTTAGTTGAGTTGAGACTAGACACCGAACGAGAAGGGTCGACTTTCGGGGCTCACAGAGAGCAGACGAATTTGCGCACTACGGGCGCCGCACAAGATCAGGTGGGGTGGGGGGCAGATGGAAAAGTCATCAACGAAAGATTGTGCATCTCTTTTCCTTATGTCGAAACTTTTAACTCAAAGGTAATAAAAGGTTTCGTAACTGAACTAAGAAGTCGTTACGTGTTTTTCATGTTTCGGTATTCCTATGTTCCATCTTTATGAACATTTTATGTACGTTTCACGTATCCGTATCTGGCTATGATACATTAGGCTCTCCTCTCTGGTAAGATCTTCTAGACTATTCCTAAAATGAACCAGGGAAGAACAACTTGACTAAAGGACAAGAAAGTTGATGACAATACAGAAGCGTTTACACCCGAAAGATGAAATAGACTGACTGTGTCAAGAAAAGAAGGAGAAAATAGACTCGTCAGCATTGAAAATTGAATCGATGCTTCACTGCAAAGACTCGAGGACAACATTATGAAGAAGAAAGAAGGTTAATTAGAGCTGCCAATTCCAGAATTATTAATATAAGGAGAGACTAAAAGAAAACCCCAAGAAAAAGACACGGAAAAACACAAATATATGGATATTTTAAGCGATAAACTCGCAATTTTGCCCTCTAGAAAACGTGAATATGGCTACTACAAAAGGGAAAACTAAAGAGAGGAACTAAATCTATAAATAACAGCACAAAACAACGTTATAAAGACAAACCATGTTAAAGCGAAAATAGATAATTTGAAACAGAATACAAGTGTGCGTGTGTGTGTGTGTGTGTTTGTGTGTGAAAAGGAGTTTATTCCGTCTGGGAAAGGCCTGGTCGGCTGGGGCTGTAGAATACACCGACTGCAGAGGAGTAAGACTCCCCCAACGAGAGTCCTGCAAATGACGCTACACAATTTGATTGTGAGGCTCCAGTAATGCTGGATCTTTGAGGAGTGCAAAGCGCCCTTTTATTGCCCTCGCTCACAGGTCCACTCTGACCCAGAGTGGTAGCACTAGATAGGGTCCTATATATGGGTTAAATAGAAGTAAACAGGGTACTTATTCTAAACTGAAGTGTTTGAAGCAGAACTGTTTTTAAATTTAACTGTGTAAACAAAAAACTATACTTATGCACAACTGATGTGAAGAAAAAGATGAAACTGTGAATACCATAGTAAGCGAATGCAGAAATCGAGCACAAAAAGAGTACAAGACTTGGTAAGATTAAGTTGGTAAGATGGGTGATCCACTGGGAATTATGCAAGAGATTGAAATTTGACTCTACAACAAAATTGTTCATACAAAAAGCAGAATCTGTTCAAGAAAATGAAACGCAAAAAATTCTTTGGGAATTTACAAACGGATAACGTAAAGTTCAGACCTTGTGCTTATTAACAAAAGAAAAAGAATTTGCCGTCTTGTTGATTTTTCTTTTCTTTTCAGGCTGACCACATAGAGGGGAAATAAAAGAAACCGAAAAGAGTGACAAATACTTGAACCTTGCCAGAGAGCTAAAAATGCTGTGGATCATGAGGGTGACAGTGGTACCAATAGTAGTGGGTGCACTTGGAACAAACCCCAAAAGCTAGGAAAGGAGACTGGAAGAATTAGAAATCAGAAGAAAAATCGAGACCATCCAGATAGTAGCATTGTTAAGAATGGCCAGAATACTGAGAAGAGTCCTGGATTCCTGAGAAGACTTGCTGTCACTTTGACTTCAGTAAAAGACGACCAGAAAACGCTGGTGAGAAAAAGTTGCGTGGAGTAAAATAATGATAATAATAATTATAATACTTTGTACACAATAGTACGGTATTAATCATTAAACCGGACATTGGTGTAATGGTTAGAGTGTTCTCCAATGGCCCGGGAGACCTGGGTTCAATCCCAGGTCGAGTCATACCAAAGACTTTAAAAATGGTACTTGATGCCTCCTTGTTTAACACTCAGCATTATAAGGTACGGATCAAGGGTAAAGTGGAGAAATCCTGGGAAAGGAGTAGCGTCCTCCCCTACACCTTGGTGTAGTAGCTATCGAAAAAGGTGCCTTCGGGTCATCCTCGACTATGGTCGACAATCATTCTTACTAAATACAAATTATTTTCGAACAGATCATTTTGATTCATAGATTCACTTTAACCGGTACAACCGCTCCAGGTCTAACATAGGAAAAATAACAATGAAAAAGTATTCTTCACATTCCCCAGATTTCCAGAGCTTGAGCCTCACCATCCGATACAGATAATTTTCATACCAGGACACCCTTTACAGAAATACAATCAGCGTACCTAAGTCCTGTATTCAATATATATATATATATATATACCTAAGTCCTGTATTCATATATATATATATTGACAGATATCTACAGAAATACAATCAGCGTACCTAAGTCCTGTATTCAATATATATATTTATATATATATATATTGAATCCAGGACTTAGGTACGCTTATTGTATTTCTGTAGAGGATGCCCTGGTATGAAAATTATCTGCATCGGATGTCCGGTTTATTAATATATGTCCGGTTTATTTAACCGGACATTGGCCTAGCGGTTAGAGTGTTCACCAATGGTCCGGGAGACCTGGGTTCAATCCAAGGTAAAGTCATACCAAAGACTCAAAAAATGGTACTTGATGCCTCCTTGCTTAACACTCAGCATTATAAGATACGGATCAAGGGTAAAGTGGAGCAATCCAGGGAAAGGAGTTGCGCCCTCCCCTACACCTCGGTGTAGTAGCTATCGAAAAGGGAGCCTTCGGGTTACCCTCGACTGTGGTCGCCAATTTTTCTATATATATATATGTGTGTGTGTGTGTGTGTGTGTGCGTGCCTTTGTGTGTGTGTCACTGTGTGTGTGTGTGTGTGTGTGTCACTGTGTGTGTGTCACTGTGTGTGCGTGTGTTTTTGTGTGTGTGTGCGTGTGTGTCTTTGTGTGTGTGTGTGTGTCTTTGTGTGTGTCTTTGTGTCTTTGTGTGTGTGTGTGTCTTTGTGTCTTTGTGTGCATGTGTGTCTTTGTGTGTGTGTCTTTGTATGTGTGTGTGTGTGTGTGTGTGTCTTTGTGTGTGTGTCTTTGTGTGTGTGTGTCTGTCTGTTTTTGTGTGTGTGTGTGTGTGTGTGTGTGTGTGTGTGTGTGTGTGTGTGTGTGTGTGTGTCTTTGGAGTAGACAAATGTGTAAATGATTGAACCAAACACTGATCTACGAAGTAATGAATTTTATTTGTTTAAATTGAGTAAAAAGTTTGTTGAAAAACAAAAGTTAGCAAGTCTTAATCTTGTAAGAAAAGATAATGTTAGTCAAAGCGTAAATATTTTAGGAGAGAAAGTAATGTTCATTCATAAAATGTATCAGTTTGAAACTCTCATTTCTGTTGTATATTTTGTATGCGTAAAAGATCTTTGTGTGACTAGATCTTTACACAAGAGAGAAAGTGTATTCATGCGTTAATATGTAAACAGCAGCAGCAACAATTTTCCCCTTCAAGGAAAAGATCTTTCGTCTGAACATGTTTATGTAAACAAACTGTTTTCATTCAATTTGAAATAATTAAGCGACGTTGAAATTAAATGCATTCTTGTAGGAACAGAAAAATAAAATTAAAAGTTTTTGGGTTGTTTTCTGAATAAATCCGTAAAACCTATAAAGATGTATTTATCTTATCCCAATTTATGAGGTAGGCTTGAAATTCGATAAAAAAAGTTAATTATGATTATCTATGATTCTTATTAGTTAAAAAATGTTTTTTCAACATTCTAGGAGGAAAAAGATTTTAAAAATCATTTTGGGTTTTGATCCTTCAAATTTTGTCGTCTACATGTACCATAGCCAGATATCCGGATATGTGAAACGTACATAGAATGTTCATAACACATATAAATAGAACATAGGAATCCCTAAACACGAAAAACACTTACGACTTCTTAGTTCAGGTACGAAACTTTTTGTTTGGTCTTTTTGCTTAATGGCATATCAACCTTTCTAGGTTATTTAATGCCAACGCCATCCTCCAAGAAGAACAGTAGTGGTACTATTTAACCCATAGCTGGGAGGATAGGGGGGGTTCATACCTTTCCCAAGGGTATTTGTCTGAAAGTGAACGTAATAGCGTGACTGGAGTACAAACTCGCGTACTACGATTCTGTAGTCCATGGCTTTAACCATTAGACCATGAGGACACCCCCTCGAAACTTTTTATTACCTTTGAGTTTAAAGGTTTTTCGACATAAAGAGCATAATCGACATTGAGTTTAAAGGTTTTTCGACATAAAGAGCACAATCGACATTGAGTTTAAAGGTTTTTCGACATAAAGGCACAATCTTTCTATTCTGGCTTTTCCATCTGCCCCCCTCCCCCAACACGTGTGGCACCCGCCACAAGGCCACTGCGAGCTAGCGAAAGTCACCCTTCTTCTTGGGACCGCAAGACTCAACTAACTGACTTTCATCAAAATCAACAAAATCCTCCGCGCGCGCTTCCGGTGCATGACGTCATTCATTTCCCCAAGTCACCATTTTCTATCTGTGATTTTTATTTTGACATCTGTGAATGACACATCCCCCGCGTGCGCGTTAACAGCTGCGCTCAAGTTTGCACCAAACTAACCCATGTGCTGAGCCGAAAGGTTCTCAGCCTAAGTAAACCCAAAGGTTAGATATATAAAACGAAATCCCTCGGCCATTATAATACATACAGATTATAGGACTTACATTCCTATAATTTAAAATGGGCGTTATACCACTTGTTCCCGAAACAAAGATGGCGGACGCACGTAAATATTCAGTCTCAGGAAACCATCGGCCAGGAGAACCACGTGGTCAGTGCTTAAGTTTACGTCCGCATTTGAATTTCGTCCCGCGTTTTTGGAGCCTACATCATGACACCTATTTTCTATAAATATTTAGTCTTCCAACACTCTTCCTCTTTTTCACATTTCACTTACAGGGGCCAACACACTCTCTCCAGTGTGACTTCCAGAGAGAATACTATCACTCTCTCATTTCGACTAACAGCCGTCAGCCGCCACAAAAATGTATATGTCACGCAACCATTCTCTTAATTCTTACAACTTTTCGGTGAGATTTCTTTTAACTTCAAAAACAACTGAAATTTCGTCGAACCACAGAAAGAAACAAACAGTAGAAATACGTAGTCAACATGCATTGGACACTTTTGTTATTTAGTCCTTTTAGTAGTTTTAGTTGTGTTACACACACACACACACACACACAAAATTATTTCACAAACAGTAATAGAACCATAATAATGTTTTAAATGTTTCATTGTACGTATTGTTAAGATGGAAATTTGTTTTGTTTATGTCGCTTTGTTTTGAATGTTCCTTTTATCCGCACCGTTTCATATCGTTTAGACATCTTTTATATCATTACTTTCTTTACTACAGTTGTCTCCATTTGCCGTTTTCCAAACCAACATCAATTTTTGGGGACCAAACATATTTACCAAATAACGTCCCCAAGCAAGATCACAAAATTATATAAAAAAACATCTGGTTAGCGTGGATTGGTCAATTAATGCAAAAATACAAATAGAAAAATTACGGCTTTTCCAGTCTATTTTTTACACAAGAATTAACACTTTTCTGGTTCGTTCCTATCTATCTATCTATCTATCTCGAACAATTCATATCTATGTCACATGACAGATCGTTGAGATCGATATTTGACCTGTTGAGTAGCAGTTTAATTAAATCCTGAGCAGTTAAACGCGCGGAAAAATGCAGTCAGTTCAATCAATATGATTGACAACCTTGGAACTCGAGGTCACTCTGCGAGTACAGTTCTCGTTGGATGGTTTCAGTAAGGGGACCAAAATGTTTCTAGAGATAGAAATAAGTTATTCAGTTTGTGTAAGATACCCATACTGAGGGTCAAACCCTCTAACTTACTTTCACAGATTTCCCGTGTAGACCACAGTGGATAATGATTGAAAAGTCGCCAAGAAATAAAAAGTAAAATGGCTGCATAAAATCGGGGCTACTTTATCATACTTCCTACAAGCAGAGGGAAATTTTTGAATAACTGGGGATGCCAATAGAAGACAACGGGCCAGAACAAAGATGGCGACACTAAAAGGCGGCACCAGAGCAGCACGAAGCGACTGAAAAACGAAATAAAATGAAATGAGGAGATGGGAGTCGTCCGATCGTAGAGTGGGGGCATACAACATCAGTCTGAATATATATCTCTGGAGATTTATATCTGTCCATCTGAGGTTGTTCACATCTATTTATCTATCAGCAGGACATATACTATCACAAGCCTTCTTTCTCTCTTTTTGTTTGTCTATCTAATGATCTATCTCAGGAGATTACATACATTCTCTCTCTCTCTCTCTCTCTCTCTCTCTCTCTCTCTCTCACACACACACACACACACACACGCACACTCAGCCTATCAGGAGAATTTCTGCTTTCACAAACCTTCTTTATATATCTATCTATCTCAGTCTATTCCTATCTATCACAAGCAAAAGCATACTCTCTCTCTCTCTCTCTCACACACACAAACACACACACACACACACACACACACACACACAGACTATCAGGTGAACATATGCTTTCACAAATCTTCTTTATCTATCTATCTATCTATCTATCTATCTATCTCAGTCTATTCCTATCTATCACAAGCGAAAGCACCCCCTCTCTCTCTCTCTCTCTCTCTCTCTCTCTCTCTCTCTCTCTCTCTCTCTTACACCCAGCCTATCAAGAGAACATATGCTTCCACTAACCTTCTTTATCTATCTATCTATCTATCTATCTCAGTCTATTCCCATATATCACAGGCAAAAGCATTCTCTCTCTCTCTCTCTCTCTCTCTCTCTATATATATATATATATATATATATATATATATATATATATATATTTAATGTCGTTTCTTTTTCAGGACGATATATATATATATATATATATATATATATATATATATATATATATATATATATCAAAGTTAGGTTGATGAACATTTCAGTTCAATACATATATCTGTTTCAGTTCGAAAATAACAGTTTACATATCTTTCTTTAAGACTATACAAATCTAACTATCTATCTATCTATGTTCATATATTTCTAATTGGCATTGCTGGAAAGTTCTCGATCTGAACAAGAAACGATATTGAATTTACATACAAATCCACATATTGTTCTTACAGTTCAATGCTCAACGCTCCTCGATATTTTTAAACTTTGTAAAAAGATTGAAGAATAGGGAAAAAAAAGGCAATTTCTTTATTGATTGGATGAAGAACTACCCAATATTCCTCGTAATCATGAAACAAAAAAGCAAAAAAATTCCAACATAATCTCCTATGTCAGAATTGGTTAAGATTTTTTTGTTTGATGCGAGAAATTGTTTCACTCTTAGCATTTACATATATATATATATATATATATGTAAATGCTAAGAGTTAAACAATATATATATATATATATGTGTGTGTGTGTGTGTGTGTGTGGTGTAATCGTTATCGTCGCAGGAAATGGACACGGCGATACGTGTTCAAATCCTGGACGAGACTGATTCCATTTCACATCGCACTAATACCCTTGGGAAAGGTATGAATCCAATTATTCTCCCCTCGAGCTATGGGTAAATATTAGGGCAGACTAGGTTCTTCAGCTTTGGTGAGGCAACTAGTCTAGGAGAATGAAAACTCTGAATTCAAACCTGTTAAACTCCGCTTAAAAATTGACCTTGTGTCATATCCTGCCCATGGGGAAGGGGTTGAGGTAAATATGATATGTGTGTGCGTGTGCGCTTTTCAAGTACCAATTCCAATTTAATAATAACTATTTGCTAGCACACAGTTCAAGGATTCAAGTATTTCTCTGTAATACTTATAATTTTCAAACTGCTCTATTTGATACCTGGATGGGATCTGAACATATTTTATATGGCCCGCTGGTCTACTGAATAGAGTGTTCGCAAACGGTCCGGAAGACCGGCGTTCAATCCCAGGTCGAGTCATATCAAAGACTCAAAAAATGGTACTTGATGCCGCCTTGCTTAGCACTCTGCATTATAAGGTAAGGATCAAGATAAAGTGGCGCAACCTAGGGAATAGAGCAGTGCCCTCCCCTACACCTCAGTGTAGTAGTTATTGAAAAGGGAGCCTTCGGGTCACCCTCCTTTACGGTTGCCAACTTTACTTTACTTTATATACATATCATCATCATCATCATATCGCGCTGGTAGCACGGATATCCTTGACCCTCTCTCGCCACTCCTCCCTATCGTTCATCGCCCTAGGGAGGTCTTCAGGACAACATCCCGTATCCTCACATAGCTGCTGAATGTATGTTCGTGCTGGTCGTCCTGCTTTTGCACGGCCATGTGTGGAGGTCCATAAGAGTACATCTCTTATGAGTTCGTCCCTGCTTCTCCAGCAGTGTCCTGCATGTCTGGCTCGTCTAACTTGAATAGTTTTCGTGATAGGGGGTAGGTGGCAGTACAGTTGGTGTCTTGTGGGGTGTCGCTGCCAGGACTTATACAAGAATAAATTCACACAATTATTCATACAAACACAAATATTTATTCTAATTCGGATATATACATACCTACATAGAAAGAAACACTTTGCCCAGTTGGCTGGGGCTGTAGAATACACTGACTGCACCTCTTCAGAGGGGTAAGACTCCCCCAACGAGTGTCCTGTTTTTGACACTAAACAATCGGATGGTGAGGTTCCAGCAGTGCTGGAGCTTTGGGGAATGCGGAGTACCCTTTCATTGCCATTGCTCCCAGGTCCACTCTGGCCCAGAGTGGTAGCACCTGATAGGGCCTTATCTATGGGTTAAATAGAACTAACAGCATACTTATGCTAAAATGAATTGAGTAAACTGAATAGCTTGAAATAGAAATGCTTTTGACAATTAAACCGTACTTACACTTAAACTGCGTGCTTATGCTTAACTGAATTATTTCTAATAGAACTGTTTTTTGACATTAAAACTGTATTTACACTTAACTGAATTGTTACATATAACTGCTTGAATAGTTTGAAATGGAAATGTTTTTGACAATTAAACTGTGTACTTATGCTAAACTGAACTGTTTTCAATAGAACAGATTTACATAAAAATGGATTTGGCGTTGAATAACCTACAAAGGTTGATATGCCATAAAACCAAACAAACCAAACCAAACCAAACCAAACAGAAACACTTTTACATATACACATAGGTGCTCTTACAAACGAGAAAGAGTCGCAGAGGGATTGATATGTTGAGTCTTGAGGATGCAGTTCATGTATAATTCTGTTTCACTGAAACATTTCCTTAAAAGAGTATTAACATAGTCCGGTTCAATTAGTAATGATTGGTGTAGACTTCGTCTAGACGTCAAGACATCATCCCTTTATTATATAAGTTACTTAGTTATGCACACATCTTGATTTGAAATTTTAGATTTTCTTCATTAATTTTTAATGAAATTTAATATAAAAAATTAAAACTTCCATCTTGATATTTTTGATAACACTTTATATATATACATATATATATATATATATATATATATATATATATATGAAATTAATGGATTCAGTCCTTAGGTTTTTTCACTGCTTGTGATATGTAAGGCTTAAGCGTTTTTGGAGAGAATTAATTCCTACTTGCGTCTTTGTTAAAAAAAAAAAAAAAAAAGAGAATCTCCTCCCCGCACCCGGTCTCTCTCTCTCTCTCTCTCTCTCTCTCTCTCTCTCTCTATCTCTCTCCCACTCTCTTTCTGTTTCTCTCTGTTTCTAAATCTACGCTTAAGATAGTCTCGACCTCCCATTAAGGATTGACGTCATAATCACAAATGAGAAGTTATCGTGTGTATGTGTGTATGCGTGCGTGTATATGTGAGTATGTATGTGTGTGCATGAGTATGTGGGTGTGAGGGTCTGTGTGCTCGCGCACACTTTTCCACTATTCCCCCGCGTTAAGAAACTTGATATCAACTCAGGGTGTGACATCAAAAGAGAAGGAAATGTTTACTCCAACTTATTTCCGTAAAAATCCCCGCTCGGTGGATCGACACAGTATATATATATATATAATGAATTAATAAATAAATAAAACGTAAAAATATTCTTATGACTCACAGAACGCATAATGTGACGTAAATAAATTTTAGGATTTTTAAAAGCAAAAATACCTGAATCCTCAGTTTAAAGAACCTATATAAGGTCACACCTCATATCTTATCGCACTTCGTAATGTAATTTGTGGATTAGGTGATAGTTGTATGTAGTAGGGTGAGTCAAAAGTTTTGCATTATATTGCTCCGTGCTTGTTTGCGAGACCGAATCAGTACAAGGTGTGATAATTACTTACTGTGGTTGGTCGTATCATGATAGTTGGTGCGCTAACACCTGCACTTTTTTACTCAGTGTGCGATTTTAAAACCTTCATAATCATGATATGGCTATGTGTGAAATGGAAATAACATGTTCATATATATATACATAGAACATAGGATCTCGAAACACGTAAAACACTTACGACGCCTTTGTTCAGGTACGAAACTTTTTATTACTTTTGAGTTTAAAGGTTCTTCGACATAAGGAGAGAGATACACATTCTTTCTATTCTGGCTTTTTCATCCGCCCCCCATCTCGTGCGACACCTGCCCAAGGCCTCCGCGAGAGCGAAAGTCAACCCTTTTCGTTCGGTGTCCAGTTCTCAACTCAACTAACTTTCTTTAAAATTCCCTAAATCCTCCGCGCGCTTCCGGTGCGTGACGTCATTCGCACTTACAAGCCCCGTTTCCCATCTGGGCTATTGTGACATTTCTGAGTGACAGGTCCGCTCCGCGCGCGTAATCACCTGCGTTAATGTTGCACCTAAATAACCCATGCACTGAGCCGAAAGGTTCTCAGCCTAACTAAACCCAAAGGCATAAAGCGAAATCCCTCGGCCATTATGTTACACTTATGCTTTATGAGTCTAAACTAAGCTATAACGCCGTGAATATAGACAACAACGAAAATGGAAGAGAGTACTCAAATGTAGCACAATTCGTATGAGTGGAGTACTCAATGAGACTCGAACTCACTCGTATAGGTTTACTAGTCAAGCTTGTTAACCATTACACTACCCGAGGTACCCCGGAAGACAGTACAGTAACCAGATGTTTGAAGGAACTTTATTCAAGCATTAAGAACCTCGAAGATCAGGTACTGTCTGGTGGGACTAAAACCATCGATTCAGATACCGTGCTCCAAGTCACAGGGACCAATCCAACGTGTAGCACACAGAGAGTATCAGGCGAGCTTGTCATCCCACAGTGCAGTGTGGTTCGTCACCTTCATGACCTCAGCAAAAGCCTCCATAGTTTTACCATACCAATATATATATATATATATATATATATAATCGATAATCGTCCAAATAAATAAAAAAACAATTCAATTTCCCTTTTTTTTCCCTACTTTGCGGGAACTGGAGGGTGTATCAGAGACTGGTTACCTCTGATAACGTCTGCTGGGGAAGGGGAGTATGATGTTGGAAGACCTGAAACTCTCCAAGGAACCAAGCAAAACATCACTGACGACACCCTCAGGCGTTAAATGTATTAAGGCGTATATACATGGTGACTAAAAAATAACAGAAATCATATATTTTTGACTGAAATTCATAAATTTAATTCCAGCCTTTTCTTTTTTTCAGGATATGAAGTAGATTCTGTGCATGAAAAATTGGGACCATAGTATTCATGAACATGTCCTGGTCTACCAAGGAAAAGACTTAAGAATTATTTTGCTTTATTTTTGTAGAAGTAATAAAAAAGTTTATGGGTTCTGTTTTTTTTTTGGTCATCCTGTATATATATAAACATCTAAAGATAGATCTGTTTCGTTCTATCAAAACTCATCAGTGTGGCTAGACATACTAGCTTCCCATAGCTGGGAGCGAAACCCGGTTGACTCAAACGCCAATCCGAGACGATACACTTATATATATATATAAGTGTATCGTCAATCCGAGACGATATATATATAAGTGTATCGCCAATCCGATATATATATAAGTGTATCGCCAATCCGAGACGATATATATATATATATATATATATATAAAACTTTACTAAAAAAACTATATATATATATATATATATATATATATAAAACTTTACACACACACATATATATATGTGTGTGTGTGTAAAGTTTTATTTATATATATATATATATATAAAACTTTACACACACACACATATATATATGTGTGTGTGTGTGTGTAAAGTTTTTTCTTCATTTTCCATTCCTGGGTTGTAATATATATATATATATATATATATATATATATATATATATATATATATATATATTGTAATATATATATATATATTGTAATATATATATATATATATATTGTAATATATATATATATACAATATATATATATATTACAATATATATATATATATATATATATATATTACAATATATATATATTACAATATATATATATATATATATATATATATATATATATATATATATATATATATATATATATATTACAACCCAGGAATGGAAAATAAAGATAAAACTTTTAACACACCTGGTAACAAAATGATGGAAACATTTGAAGACTTATTTAAACTGATTAAAAAATCAAATTTAAATCTGTTAATAATGTTAATGGTGAATTTCAAAAACAAAACTTTAAAGAATTGTGGTTGACATTAACGATTCCAATAAGATGTAAATCAAAGCTGACAAATCCTGAAACCTTCAAAAAATTGATCCACCAAAATATAAGAAAATTTTACTAGATAAAAAAACGGAGAAGTATAAATTAGACCAAGATAATATTATTGATCAATTTAATGATGATACATATAATTTCACAAATAAACTCAATATTATAAATAAGTAAAGTAAGTAAAGTTGGCGACCATAGTCGAGGGTAACCCGAAGGCTCCCTTTTCGATAGCTACTACACCAAGGTGTAGGGGAGGGCGCTACTCCTTCCCTGGATGGCTCTACTTTACCCTTGATCCGCACTTTATAATGCTGAGTGTTAAGCAAGGAGGTATCAAGTACCATTTTTTGAGTCTTTGGTATGACTCGACCTGGGATTGAACCCAGGTCTCCCGGGCCATTGGCGAAACTAAATTGAAAAATACATATATTATTTTTAAGGATCCTAAACAGAACTTTGAAAATAATAAACAGGCAACATTAATTAAACCTACAAATAGTAATTTACAAAGCTCTTTGCTTCGATGTGGCACAAGACCGAATGAAAGGGGCGCCCAATGAGACTCGAACTCACTCGTGTAGGTTTGCTAGTCATTAAACCTACAAATAAAAAATTGTAACCAGAATCTTAAGTATATATAGATATATTCTGTGGAAAACACATTAGAGACTGGGGGAGTCCTCGTGGTGTAATGGTTAATGGACTGCGGAATCGTAGTACGCGAGTTCGTTCTCCAGTCGCGCTATTACGTTCACTTTAGGGCAAATACCCTTGGGAAAGTTATGAACCCCCTTATCCTCCCAACTATGGGTTAAATAGTACCACTACTATTCTTCTAGGAGAATGGCTTTGGCATTAAATAACCTAAAAAGAGTTGATATGCCATTAAACATACAAACCAAACCATCATTAAATACTATTGAATGGTTTAAGAATATCAAGCATAAGAATAAAACGGTGGAGGGGTGTCCTCAGGGTGTAATGTTTAAAGCCATAGACTACAGAATCGTTATAAGCGGGTTCGAACTCTAGTCGCAGTATTACGTTCACTTCCAGACAAATACCATGAGGAAAGGTATGAATCCCCTTATACTACCAGCAATGGGTTAAGCAGTATCACAACTGTTCTTCCCGGAGGATGGTTTTGGCATTATATGTCATTAATCAAAGAAACCAACCCTAAGGATAAAACTACATCCAATTTGTCATTATAGATTTTTACCCATCCATATCTAAAGAAGTATTAATTTAAAGCATCAATTTTACTAGGAATTATACTGATATAAGGGTTGGTTTGGTTTCTTTGTTTAATGGCATATCAACCTTCGTAGGTTATTTAATGCCAAAGCCATTCTCCTAGAAGAATAGTAGTGGTACTATTTAACCCATAGCTGGGAGGTTAAGGGGGTTCATAACTTTCCCAAGGGTATTTGCCCGAAAGTGAACGTAATAGCGCGACTTGAGTAGGAACTCGCGTACTACGATTTGACCATTACACCACGAGGACACCCCTCTATACTGATATAACTAAGAAGAAATTGGAATATATATTAACATGTAGGAAATCTGTACAAGTTTACAATGATAGTAGTTTGAAAAAGAAAACAACTGATGATTTAGAAATTATTGAAAATATCTTAAAGTTCTAAAGATTAAATTTATTCAAAGAAATCTTTATTAGCTTCAATCAAGACTTCGGAATCTCCAGTAAGACTTTTCGACGGTCTCATTAAAAATTGGTAAATGTTGCTATTGTTCTTGCAGCCAAAACTGAGATTCCTCGAGCCTCAGGAGGCCGTCCCCTCAGGTTCTAACCCTCCTCGGAGGAGCTAGGTTCATCGCCTTGCGCCTGAGGCACCCCTTTTAAGGGTAATGCCGACAGGGCCCGAGGCATTTTTGGAGTCACCGAGCGTGTCTGGGCTACTGCCCTTTGCCTGGACCCACCTTAAAAAGGCCTTGTGCCACACTTGCCTGTTTGGTGGAGCGTGCGACAAATACCGTTGATTACTAAGTCCAGTAGACGAGGCACACTTCGGCTAGCTTTGGTATCAACGTCACTGACCTTGGAGGTGCCCGTGGTGTAATGGTTATCGTTGTAGGAAATGGACACGGCGACACGAGTTCAAATCCTGGACGAAAATGATTGCATTTTCACATAGCACTAATACCCTTGGGAAAGTTATGAATCCAATTATTCTCCCTCCAACTATGGGTAAATAGTAGGGCAGACTAGGTTCTTCAGCCTTGGTGAGGCATCTAGTCTAGGAGAAGGGAAACTCTGAATTCAAACCTGTTAAACTCCGCTTAAAAATTGACCTAGTGTCATATCCTGCCCGAGCGGAGGGGTTGGTAAATAGGATCAACGACACTGATCTGGTCGGGTGTGTCACGTCTCTAGATAACGTAGCCAGTCGAGGTTGCCTGGTGCGGCTGCTGGGGAGGCCTAGCTTTTGCTTCAAACGACCAAAACTGACTTATTCCTCGCCACAAGGGGACCGTCCTTCCAAGCTTTAATCCTCCTCGGAGACGCTAGATTTATCACCTGGTGCCTGAGGCGTCTATTTTAGGGAAATCCTGACGGAGCCCGAGGCACTTTTGGAAATGCCGAGAAAATCTTGGTTATGGTCCTGCGCCCGGACCAATCTTAAGAAAGGACTTGCGCCATACTCGCCCGTTTGGTGGGGTGCACGACAAATACGATTGATTACTAAGTTGATTAATAAGCTGATTAATATTCGGAATGCACTTACTTCGTTTGCCTATTGAGCATTTTGACCCTCCTCTATTCCTGGTAAGTTGTCTTATTAATTCTTTGTAACTTACTGTTGGGTATCACCCACCTTTGTCCACACAATGAACTAGTCCATCTGCCATATATAGCAGTAGCTACTAATACCAGGGCAGACTAGAAGGCGAAGAGCAGCTTCTCATAGGAATAGTATTAGAGCGTTGGAGACTGTAGATCGCACTAGATCACCTTACTTGCTACCGTAATAACGGAAGCCAATACTATCGTTGGACTATATCTTTATTCTGTATTCACTAATCCTATGTTCTTGTCTACTAATAGTCTCTCTATTGTATATACTTTTTCCTGAGAATATATCTCTATTTCCTCTCATGTCGTGATTTGTCCTTTTCTTAATATTACAAGCGTTCACTAATCCTATGTTCTTGTCTACTAATAGTCTCTCTATTGTATATACTTTTTCCTGAGAATATATCTCTATTTCCTCTCATATCGTGGTTTGTCCTTTATTTAATATTTCAAGCGTTCACTATTCCTATGTTCTTGTCTACTAATAGTCTCTCTATTGTATATACTTTTTCCTGAGAATATATCTCTATTTCCTCGCATATCGTGGTTTGTCCTTTATTTAATATTACAAGCGTTCACTAATCCTATGTTCTTGTCTACTAATAGTCTCTCTATTGTATATACTTTTTCCTGAGAATATATCTCTATTTCCTCTCATATCGTGGTTTGTCTTTTATTTAATATTACAAGCGTTCACTAACCAGAACGCAACAGTAACTATACTGTGTTTTTTGTATGTATCCTTTAGCACTGGATACTGGAGCTGAATAAATATATCAAACACTCATTCTTCTCAGTATTCCATTCACCTCGACGATACAACACTGTTGCACGAAATTTTGTTGGTCTCTCGCTCAAGCACACACCACACTTGATAATTAACGGATAGCAATCTGGGAAGTTAAGGAACTAGACGTTAGGGGTGATGTGTTCACCGAAATTTCCACACAGTCAAGACCGCGTTTTCCTGTAAGTGTGGCATGGCGCTGAGTTCTGTTGCAGGACTTAAATTCTACCAACCGTAGGATCAATCCTGGCTAGTACTATTTATTCCAGTCTATTGATGTATGCCTCTGTGATGAGTGTAAGGACATGTGGGAAAGCCATAACCTCCCCATTGCCTGTCCCAGTCGGTTGGGGCTGTAAAATACACCGACTGCATTTCTGCAGAGGGATACGACTGCCCTAGCGAGTGTCCTGTATGACACAAAACAAGCTGGTGATGAGGATCCAGTAATGCTGGAGCTTTGGGGAATGTAGAGTACCCCTTTATTGCATCACTCCCAGTTCATCTCTGGCTCGGAGTGGTAGCACCTGATAGGGTCCTATCTATGGGTCAAATAGAACTAAACAGTGTACTTTGATAAACTGAATTGTTTGAAATAGAACTATTTTAACATTTAAACTGTTTACTTATGGTAAATTGAATTGACTGAAATAAAATTGGTTATATGCATAAAACTTTTGATGGCTGTTTTTATTCTCATCCATAGAAGCCACCCTTATAGATGAGCAGCAGTAGTTCTCCGATCTAACTAATCGATCCTGGCTGTTGATCCGTAGGATTCATACGTCCAGGACCAGGTTAGGCATCACGGTGAGCGGTCAGAGGGTTTATCCGCTTGCCTTCACATCCACCATGCTGCTTCCCATGGCTTTCGATAAAAAAAAAATTGCTCCTATGTCTTTCATTGATGTACTCCAGTGGATCCCTTCACAAGGACGAGCAAAGGTAGGACGTCCAACTCGAACATACATACAGCAGCTCTGTATAGATACTGTATGTAGCCCAGAAGACCTGCCAAAAGCAATGGGCGATAAGGAGGGGTGGTGAGAGAGGGTCAGAAATATCTGTGCTGATTGCGCGACATAATGATGATGATGATGATGATGATATACATAAAAATGGATTCGGTATTAAATAACAAACAATGGTTGATATGTCATAAAACCAAATCAAATCAAACCAAACTAAGTCATCATTGCCATTTACATAAAAAACAATGATATAGTTTGTGTGTTTTGTTTTGATTAATATTGGTACATTTTGTGAGGCGAGAGCAAGACGACGGTTGTTCTGATCGTTGCAGAAATTTTTCTCATCTGAGAGAAAGCGAATGATCATATTTACCAACCCCTCCGCTCGGGCAGGATATGACACAAGGTCAATTTTTAAGCGGAGTTTATCAGGTTTGAATTCAGAGTTTCCTTCTCCTAGACTAGTTGCCTCACCAAGGCTGAAGAACCCAGTCTCTCTTACTATTTACCCATAGCTGGAGGGAGAATAATTGGATTCATACCTTTCCCAAGGGTATTAGTGCTATGTGAAATGCAATCAGTCTCGTCCAGGATTTGAACTCGTGTCGCCGTGTCCATTTCCTACGACGATAACCATTACACCATGGGCAGCGAATGATGATCGGTTGAAGGGGATTTTTGAGTTTGTTCAAAAGCTTCACAGAGTGATTTTTTCTCTTGTGATTTATAGTCTATAATCGAAATTAGCCTTTTTGTGACATTATGTAGGTGGTCCGCCAAGCAGACGACTCCTTTGTCTGTTTTGGCGCGAAACCAGAAAAAGGGTTTGGACTCGAGATCTCCGACGAGACCAGAAGTGGGGTAGGAAAGGCAGGTCCGAGAGAAGCAAGAGAACCAGTAGGTGAAGGGAGACGCAGAGAGGCAGTCGACCACGGACAGCAGAAGACATCAGTCGTCGTGACATAGAGTACAGGGGCAGTGAGGAAGACAGACAAGATGAGTTCGCAGTCCTGAGTCGACAACGGTCAGAAATGAGAAAGACGGTCAAAGATGAGTTGGGATTCCTAGTTACTTGTAGATGTTTCGCGCAAATACACGCTAGCGTTAGTCTACAAATGCACAGGGAATGCAGTGTCACAAAACTACCCTTCTTGCACTCTGAGTTAACCCAAGCCCATATTGTTCGTTTGTCGTTTGTTCTTTTTCTCTCACTCCCTCGGTTGTATTTCTCGTGACCATAAAGAAATGTGAGATACCCCAGTAGACCACTAGATGAATCACCAGCCAAGACAGAATTGTTTCAAAGAAGTTGATAAGTACGGGGGGCCGCGAAGGGGTGTTGTCACACTTTATCCTGTTGTATAAGAAATACCAACTGCCTTTATGCACTATCTGCCTGATAAGAAACTCGGACAGGCCCATATTTTTGGCTATAAACCTGATTGGCTTGCTGGAATCGTTGTCAATTATGGTCTGGGTTTCACCAACCAATTCGGAAGTACTTTTCTCATCAGAACGATCAGAACGAGGTTTTCTAGTTGTATCTTCGTAATTACCATTTGACACATTCAACTCTTTTCGACTCCTCTACATTGCTCTCAGATTGACACTTAAAGACTCTAAAATCTTCGGATTTGTAGTTCCGGCGTGAATGCCAAGCACTACAACATACCATTTCCGAATTTCTGGAGGAGTGAATTGCTTCATGATACTGCTTTGCTCAACTGATTCTAGTCGTTTAATAGACAAAATTCGAAACATAAAAAGCACGTTCACAAAATCGATATTTCAGAATGGTGACTATTTACCCATCATACCTTGTACAGTACAGTCATTAGATACGAATACACCTCAATTTTTTGTAAAAATGTTTATTTTCTTTCCAGCCAAAGATACCAGTATATGATTAGGCATAATCTATTTTTTTTCTTTTTTTTTTTTACTAAAATAGGAATATGTAACTGTCAAAAAATATATACATTTCAGGAACTGATTGTCAGCTACGGAAGATTTGATGAAAGATTTGATATTTGCTTTTTTTTCAAAGTAACTCCACTTACTTATTCATTAAATGACGTTTGTATATATATATATATATATATATATATATATATATATATATATATATATATTAATTTTGAATCTAGTACTAATGTACTCAAAAGTCTTTGGCTACTTTTGCTGTTTATAGAACGAAATTATAAAAACAAACGCCACAACATAACACCGGTATAAACGATAAATGCTTAATTCTTACACAGTGGTAATGTACTGGCAAAGGTTGTATCACTTATGCAATATATAGACAATTCTGATGATGGCCTAAGATGGGTCCTTGCCCAGTCGGCTGGGGCTGTAGAATACACTGACTGCACCACTGTAGAGGGGTAAGACTCCCCAAATGAGTGTCCTGTTTATAACACTAAACAATCTGATGGCGAGGTCCGAGTAATGCTGGACCTTTGGGGAATATGGAGCATCCCTTCATTGCCATTGCTCCCATGTCCACTCTGGCCCGGCGTGGTAACACCTGATAGGGTTCTATCAATGGGTTAAATAGAACTAACGGCATACTTATGCTAAACTGAATTGTTTGATTAAACTGAATAGCTTGAAATAGAAATATTTTTGACAATTAAACCATACTTACATTTAAACGGCGTGCTTATGCTAAACTGAATTATTTGAAATAGAACTGTTTCTTGACATTGAAACTGTACTTACACTAAACTAAATTGTTATATATAACTGTTTGAATAAACTGAATAGTTTGAAATAGAATTGTTTTTGACAATTAAACTATGTACTCATGCTAAACTGAATTGTTTTAAATAGATCTGATTATTTACATAAAAATGGATTTGGCATTAAATAACCTACAAAGGTTGATATGCCATAAAACCCGACCAACCATCAACTAAGATGGGCCCAAAGAAGTTGGGAACCAATTAATTTTGGAAGGTTTATTAGCTGACCGGATATCATAACATCCATATGACAACTTGAAAGGCTCAAAAGGAGAAAATGCTGCCTAAAGATACACTGACATATGTATACATATGCCCGTTGTCGTGAGTGACTCGAAGCCTCCATTTTCGATACTTATTACACCAAAGTGTAGGGGAGGGTGCTACCCCTTTCCCTGGATTGCTCCACTTTACCCTTGATCCGTCCCTTATATAAGCTGAGTGTTAAGCAAGGAGGCATCAAGTACAATTTTTTGAGTCTTTGGTATGATTCGACGTGGGATTGAACCCAGGTCTCCCGACCTATTGGCGAACACTCTAACAATCATGCCAATGTCCGAGCAGTGGTGTAATTTCTTGGGCAAAAATACTTCCCAAAAACGTGGTGATCGGGATAAATTTGACGATCTCTTTAAATCTCTTTTTATCGGCAACAGATTTATGTATAGTGACCACAGAACAGCATTAATTTAATTTCTTTGTCTTATGGAATATCAATTTTCGTGGGTTATGTAAATCGAAAGCCATTCTTGGCGATGAACAGTAGTGGTACTAGTTAACCTATTCCTGGCGTTGGGGGAGGGGAGATAAAGGAATTGATAACATTCCCAATTTTTAGATCAAAAGTGAACGAAATAGCACAAAAGGAGTTTGAACTTGCTTAAGACGATATGGTAGTCCAACACGTTACCCACTTAGCCACGGGTACTCCTCCCTCTCTCGACTGCATTAGAGAGCATAAAGATTAAAGTTGCTGTTGAAAAATGTTGCCCACACGGCTGGGGTGGGGGCTGTAGAATACACTGACTGCTTTTCTGCAGGGGGGTATGATGGGGGGTATGATCCCACTCCAACGTGTGTTCTGATATGACACTAAACAATCTGATGGTTAGGTTCAAGTAATGCTGAAGCTTTGGGGAATCCATCATTGCCATTGCTCCCAGGTCCACTCTAGCCCGGAGTGGTAGCACCTGAGAGGGTCTTATCTATGGGCCAAATAAAACTAAACTGTGTACATATGCTAAACTGAATTGTTTGAAATAGAACTGTTTTTGACATTGAAACGGTACTACACTAAAATGAATTATTCGAAATTGAACTGTTTTGACATTTAACTGTGTGAAACGAAAAACTGTACTTATACTAAAGTGAATTGTTTGAATAAAACTGTTTGACTAAACTGAATAGTTTCATATAGAAATGTTTTTTGATAATTAAACTGTGTACATATACTAAACTTAATTGTTTGAAACCGAGCCCGGTGAGAATTTTTCGTAGTTGTGTTGTTGAGCATGAATGTTTTTTTAAATGCTGATCTATTGAATTTGTGTCAGAAAGGTGCATTGTAAGTCTCCTCGACAAGGTAGTTGAGGTTAAACCAACATATATATTATTATTATCAGAGATACAATCTCCTAAAGGACATTCAAATTTATATATAACGTTGTTTTTTTGCAAAACCCCAATATATATATATATATATATATATATATATATATATATATATATATGCAAATTTCATTAAACATAATAGACATTTTATGTCTACAAATTTTCTTCTGGATCCGTTCGAATTCCCGTATTACTTTTATCGTATTCTGGGGAATTGATTTATGTATTGTCCATTGTTGTATGTATCCCTAGTACTTTCTGTCCGACTTTGGGCCATCACCGACAACACAACAATATCAGAACATCAAAATAATAAACAAAAACTTCAGATTCTCGAAACACTACATATTAGAAACATGCAATCAACACTTAATAGAATTAATTTCAAACCAGTGCTAATGTACTTAAATGTCTTTAGTTACTGGCATTAATTATAGAATTACATTTAAAAGCAAACGCCATAATCTTTAACGGCAAAGACGCCCTTACACAGTAGTAATATGCTAAAACAAAAGTTACATCACTTTTGTAATAGATCCTCCCCTGATGATGGCTCAAAGTCGGGCAGAAATTACTAGGGATACATACAACTATGGACAATACATAAATCAATTCCCCCCGAATACGATAAAAGTAATACGGGAAGAAGAAAATATGTAGACATAAAATGTCTATTATGTTAATGAAATTTGCATTAACGAAGAAATGCTGCCTATATATATATATATTCGCCACTGGTCCAGGAGACCCGGGTTCAATCCTAGGTCAGGTCATACCTAAGTCTTTAAAAATGGTACTTGATACCTACTTTCTTAACACGCAGCATTTAAAGTATGTATCAAAGTGGAGCAATCCCGGGCAAGGAGTAGCGCCCTCCCCTACACCGTAGTGTAGTAGTTATTGAAAAGGGAACCTTCGGGTCACCCTCGACTAAAGTCGCCAACATTACTTATATATATACATATATATATATATAGAAGAGAGAGAGACTTTGGATTAAATAATCTATATGGGTTGACATGCCCGAAACACAACCCTCCTTAACCCAGTAACTTTAATATATTCAACGGTGTCTTCAGTCTTTAGTTTAAAAAAGAGAACGTGCTGGAACCATTTGCACACACCAGATATATTATATTTTAAGAGCCAGACGGGTTTTTAAAAAATTACTTGCTAGTCTGTTTTCAAACCCGTGTTTATTTTGTTAGAAGAAAGTTAATCTTTAAGTGTTTAAAAAACACATTTTGGAAGAAAATAGGCTTGAACTGAAGTTTTGTTTCGTTAGATTTTTGTTTATATTATTTGACGAAAAAGAAAAGCCACCGTTAGTTTTTTTTACGAAAGTTAGCAACAGAATTTGATACCAACTTAAAATATTTGAGATAAAAGAGGTTGTGATAAAAATCTAATAATTCGTAGAGTCTGGCTTGTGGATATTTTTCTTTCTCTTGAAAATATAAATACCGGTTTGTAATGTACGAAACTTTTTCTTAGTCTGTCACACAAGCCTCGGGTTGCTTACAGTAACAAATGTCCATAAATGGTGACCCATCAAAGAAGTGAACAGGTTCATCGCTGTTTAATTTATATGATCTCACAGCAACCGAGGGCGTCTCCACGGCGTAGTTGCTAACGTGCTGGACTGGGGCAACGTAGTAAGAGATTTCGGATTTCAGTAACGCTATTACGTTCGGTTTGGGTTGATTTTATGGCACATAAACCACTGTAGGTTATTTTATTCCAAATCCATTTTTATGCATAAAAACAGTTTTATTTCAAAAAATTCAGTTTAGCATAAGGATACAGAATCAATGTCAAAAATAGTTCTATTTCAAACTATTAAGATTAGTCAACAAAGTTAAATGGTTCCAAGTATTACTATATATCACAAACAATCAAATCAAGCATCAGTCATTTATTTACACACAGTTAAATGAAAAAACAGTTCTATTTCAAACATTTCAATTAGCATAAGTACATAGTTTAGTTGTATTTGACTATAGATAGGACCCGATCAGGTGCTACTAAAGTGGACATGGGAGCGATGGCAATGAATGGGTACTCTGCATTTCCCAAAGCTCCAGCATTGCTGGAACCTCACCATCAGGTTGTTTAGTGTCAATGAGTGGAGTCTTACCCCTCTGCAGAGTTTAGTGTTAATGAGTCTTACCCCTCTGCAGAGTTTAGTGTTAATGAGTGGAGTCTTACCCTCTGCAGAATACACCGACTGCATCTATACAAAGGGGTAAGACTCCACCATCGAGGGTCATGGATAAACAACCTGATGGTTAAGCTCCAGTAATACCGGAACTTTGGGGAATGGGGTGTACCATTTCATTTCCATCGTTCCAGGGTCCATTCTAGCTCGGAGTAGTAGCACCTGATAGTGCCCTACCAATGGATCAAATAGAACTCTGTTATATGGGCCCTCTTATCAATTCAAGTACAGGTTGAATAGTACCACTACTGTGCTACAACGATGGCTTTGGCATTAGGTAACCCCACAAAGGTTGATATGCCATTAAAACAATAAAAAAACCCAAATTAACGGGAACCAGTGCTTTTTGCGTGATCCTAAATCATAAACGCTGATGTGTATGTACCCAGTCCCTCGTCAACGGAAGATATGGCACAAGCTCAACTTTAAACAGAGTACAACTGGTTCGAATTCATTCTCCTTGACTAATTGCCATACAAGGTCAATGAGTCCAGTCTGCTCTATTATCCCATAACTGGGAAAAATATAGATTCATGCCTTTCTTAAGGATATTAGCGCGAAGTGAAAATGCAGACAGACTTGCTCAGGATTTGAATTTGACACTCCGAGAACATTTTCTACGACGATAACCATTACACCATGCACTCATCCTTTAAATGCTGGTTCGTTTAATATCTTCAAATCTTTTTAATTTGATCGGTATTTTAGCATAGAAAAACTTCTGGCTCTAAACAATGGCGCATCCCATGATTTATCGAGTTGAGATAGAAATTCGATTCTTCCTGGGTGCCCCAGATTCCTGGTCTTGTGCTCCAATTAAACTAAGCTTAGAACAAGAGATGTTCGAAAACTAAAAGACAATCGTTTATAATCCAACAAATTTATTACTATACAAATAAAACATTCGGCATACGAGAAAGATAGCACAGTAGAGCGGGTAGCATATGTAGAATATTTTATTTGTTGCGTAGTTACCATTATGACTGAAGCACATGCGCACAATTGAATAGATACCCACTCTGATGAATGTGGTGTCAATTCAATTGTGCTTCAGTCTATGGCAAGCATTATTGGCTGAGGTTGTAGAATACACCGACTTCATCTCTGCAAAAAGGTAAGACTCCACCATCGAGGGTCATGGATATGACACTAAACAACCTGATGGCCAAGCTCCAGTAATACCGGAACTTTGTGGAATGGGGTGTACACTTTCATTGCCATCGTTCCCGGGTCTATTCTGGCTCAGAGTGGTAGCAACTTATAGTGTCCTACCTATGGGTCAAATAGAACACTGATAATTATATATAGAATACTTGGAACCATTTAACTTCATTGACTCCCGTGAATTCCTTGAAATAGGACTGGTTTAATATTCAACTGTGTGTAAATAAATGACTGATGTACATTTTCTTTTTTAAGTTGAGAAATTATTTTGTGAATTGAATTACCATGACCAGAAAATCCCGCAAACACTTGCACACAACGTACGCAACCACTGGCCGTGAAATTGCTATGACTAGTTGGTTTGGCATCGCTTGTGTGAGATGTGGACCGGTAGTCAGTGGTAGAGTTTCGGCACTGCATTTGGTGATACGACCTATTAAGGTCGCAACAGCTGTCCAGTGGTTCTGTACATCACACACAAGTGTTTGTCAGATTTTCTGGTTATGGTAATGTCATTTAGCTGGATCCAGCTGGATGACACCTTCCACTTTAGACGATTTCATAGACAAGTGACGGAAGATCAAGTTTCACGGATATATTACGGATTTTGCACCAACTATCATTTTCAATAAAAGTTTCAATATTCTATCCTTTGTTGACTGATTTTAACGGGATACCAACCTTTTTAGGGTGATTTTATACTAGGAATTTGCGTTCATTATACATTCATATTCACCCTTTTTCTATATAATTGTTTCTTAGATTTTGGCACACAGTTAAATGATATCAAGTATTCCTATCTAATACAAATAATTTGCACACAGATGTATGGTTTTAAGAATTCCTAACTAATACAAATAATCTGCACACAGTTATATAGTTTCAAGTATTCCTATCTAATACAAATAATTTGCACACAGATGTATGGTTTTAAGAATTCCTATCTAATACAAATAATCTGCACACAGCTGTATGGTTTCAAGTATTCCTATCTAATACAAATAATTTGCACACGGATGTATGGTTTCAAGTATTCCTATCTAATACAAATAATCTGCACACAGATGTATGGTTTCAAGTATTCCTATCTAATACAAATAATCTGCACACAGATGTATGGTTTCAAGTATTCCTATCTAATACAAATAATCTGCACACGGATGTATGGTTTCAAGTATTCCTATCTAATACAAATAATCTGCACACGGATGTATGGTTTCAAGTATTCCTATCTAATACAAATAATCTGCACACGGATGTATGGTTTCAAGTATTCCTATCTAATACAAATAATCTGCACACGGATGTATGGTTTCAAGTATTCCTATCTAATACAAATAATCTGCACACGGATGTATGGTTTCAAGTATTCCTATCTAATACAAATAATTTGCACACGGATGTATGGTTGCAAGTATTCCTATCTAATACAAATAATTTGCACACGGATGTATGGTTTCAAGTATTCCTATCTAATACAAATAATTTCCACACGGATGTATGGTTTCAAGTATTCCTATCTAATACAAATAATCTGCACACGGATGTATGGTTGCAAGTATTCCTATCTAATACAAATAATCTGCGCACGGATGTATGGTTTCAAGTATTCCTATCTAATACAAATAATTTGCACACGGATGTATGGTTTCAAGTATTCCTATCTAATACAAATAATTTGCACACAGTTATATAGTTTCAAGTATTCCTATCTAATACAAATAATTTGCACACGGATGTATGGTTTCAAGTATTCCTATCTAATACAAATAATCTGCACACAGATGTATGGTTTCAAGTATTCCTATCTAATACAAATAATCTGCACACAGATCAATGGTTTCAAGTATTCCTACGATTTCAGATAAGTATTTTTATTTGTTAAGAAACTTTAGTTTGCTTACTGTTATATAATTACAAATAACTAATGAACTAATTCTTTGTAAACAACTATAGCTTCATGTATTCTTAATACAGCTAATTTATAGTTGTCTGAATTTCTGAGACAAAGCTGGATGATATTTATCAAGGCTCCTCTGTAGGCTCTTGAGTTCGACCAGAAACAGCTGAAGAAGGCCGCAGGACACATCGGCAGAAACGTTGTAAATATAACAACAAAAATGAAGACAATAGTCCTACAACCCTAAATGATAATAATTTACAGTTATATAACATCAAGTATTCCTATACAAATAATTTGCGCACAGTTGTATGTTTTAATTTTTTTTTTTTTTACTAATGATATATGGTTTCAAATAATCATTGCTGTTTGATGATAGTTATTTGTTTGCACACAGTCATGTGATTTCAAGTAACTAATAGTATAATCCTACGTAAGCAATTATAGCTTCAAGTTAGTATTCTTAATATAAATAATTTACAGTTACACGGCATTAATATTTTTTATCTAATGTTAATATTCTTTAAACATTAAACGTTAAAGTGAACTTTGAAGTAATGATAATGAAAGTCATTAGCCCTATTGAAAAGAAACATTGCCCCAACAAAAAAATTGTTAATTGAAACAACAGAAAAGATAGTAAAATTCATTCAACAAAGAAACCCCCGTTGGAAATTGGCGAAAGACGTTGTCTGTTTTTAATGAAAAATACAAACATTTTATGTGTAATTCAAGGGTGTCATAAAAATCTGAAAAAGAGGCAATTTTTTCTCAATGAATTATATATTTTCTTCCTCAACATAGGATGATTACATAATATTCTTATCTACTTAACTTGGAAAATATCTTAATATTGATTCAAATAATTTTAAATTTGAGGTCTGTAGCTGATTTTTCGAATGCTGGGTCAGACCTCCAACTTTAGCGGAACGCGCTTCTTGTTTTCCCATGCAAAGGGCGATGCAGTTTGGAAAAAAAGATACTACGTAAAAGAAGCATTCTAATGTAATAACAGAAACAAAGCACCGAATCTTAAGAAGGCACAATGAGAACTAATACATATAAATAAATCTATCACAAAATTTATTGATAGACATCTAGACATCACATTAGGACGGTTTATTCAAGAAGAACTCAATTTGTAATATAATTGCGGAGGGATATTTTTTGTATTATCATTTTTCGTTTTATATATCTTGCCTTTCGGTTTAGTTAGGCTGAGAACCTTTCGGCTCAGTGCATGGGTTAGTTAGGTGCACACATTTTCACAACGGTATTTTCTTGGTTTCTTATTGTAATATAATTGCGGAGGGATTTTTTTTTTAATATTATCATTTTTCGTTTTATATATCTTGCCTTTCGGTTGAGTTAGGTTGAGAACCTTTCGGCTTAGTGCATAGGTTAGTTAGGTGCACACATTGAGTGCAGATGTTCATCCGCGTGCGGAGCAGATGTGACAATCAGGCATGTCACAAAAAAAAAAAAAAACAGAGAGAAAATGTGACCGGTGACGTGAATGACGTCATACCCGGAAGCGGTGAGCTGAGGATTTTGGGATTTGAAAAAAAGAGTGAGTTGAGAGTCGAGTCTAGAGGAAGGTAGTCGATTTTTGGTCTCGTTGAGGTGAGACCAGTTGGGGTCTACAAAATGTGCCACGCGTTTATTGAAGAAATTGTGCCTCTCTCTCCTCATGTGGAAAAACCTTAAACTCAAAAAGTTAAAGGTAAATAAAAGTTTCGTACCTGAACCAATTTCGTACCTGAACCAATTTCGTGTTTTTCGGATTCCTATATGCGTATGAACATTTGTGAACATTTAATGCATATGAATATCTTGGTCGTATTTTTTGGACCTATATATGTAACAAATGAAGTACTACGAAAAAATTAGAAACAGAAAAGCTGCTGGTCTGGAATACGAGGATTTTTATCATTAAGGGTTTTCGAACGATTGTCTTCATCTTTATTGTTATTTCCACAACCTTTCAGTCGATATGTCCTCCGGCTTTCTTCAGGTGTTTGTCGAACTCGGGAACCTACACGGAACTTCGAACTACGTCCTTTATTGAATCCACGGGGGTCGCCTTGTCTGATTCCGTTAGCCATAACCGGGTACAAGTGTTAAGTATTCCAGTCGTCAGGATTGAACCTGCAACCTTCAGATGATTGTCTCCTTAGAAGCTTAGGGAACCAACGCCTATAACCATTACACTATGTGTCCTGCTGGACAGTTCAGAGTGAATTTTGGGGACTTATAAACTTAATGTTAAAGGAATACGAGGAAATTTGATAACTTACAACTTCGATTTTGCCACGCAAAATAATAGAGACAGAGACAAAAGGCTGTATCCCCCCCATGAAAAATGAGCTGGGAATCACCAAGAACTATAGAGGCCAAATTATTACTTCTATAGCGGCTAAAGTTTATTATGTTATGCTTCTAAATTGAATGGAACCTGAAATAGACAAAATTCTTTGGAAAACTCAAAACGGTTTTCGGAGAAAACGATCCACTGGATCACAGATTCTAACAGTCCGTCCAATCATAGAAGTACTTTGTGCAGAATAGCTCGAGGCAATACAAGTATTTGTAGATTTCTCTGAGGCATTTGATTCCATAGACAGAGGAAAGACGGAGCAAATACATCTAGCTTATAGTCTCCCATAATCCTATTTACCAAACCCTCCGCTCGGGCAGGATATGACACAGGGTCAATTTTTAATCAGAGTTAAACAGGTTTGAATTCAGAGTTTTCTTTCTCCTAGACTAGTTGTCTCACCAAGGCTGAAGAACACAGTCTCTCCTACTATTTACCCATTGCTGGTGGGAGAATAATTGGATTCATACCTTTCCCAAGGGTATTAGTGCTATGTGAAATGCAATCATTCTCGTCTAGGATTTGAACTCGAGTCGCCGTGTCCATTTCTTACGACGATAACCATCACACCATGGTCTCCCATAATTAACTTTTGCAGCCATAATGATGCTCTATAGAAACACAAAAGTCAAGGTTCGCTCACTTGATAGAGACATTGTTGCCGGAGTTCTGCAAAGAGATGCATCAGCTCAGCACTACATTTGTTTATAACCTCTAAGTATCCACTTACGTAGCAAACAGAGTTGCCAAGAGAAGACTAGGTATTTGTTATCCGTCCCACCACCGGACAAGTATGGCACAAGGCGTTTTTAAAGGTGGGTCCGGGTGCAGGGCCATTAGCTCACACGCACCCGGCAGTCCATAAAATACCTCGGCCCCCGTCGATATATCCCTAAAGAGAGGCACCTCAGGCATCAAGCAATTAACCTAAGCCCTCCTAAGAGGGTTAAAGCCTGGGGCGGGGACGGCCAGAGGGTTCTCCAGTGCCGAGGCACACCCGACCAGAACCGTGCCCCAGTCAAACACGGCCGGCCGAAGTGCGACCCAACAACTGGAGTGGCATACATCTCTGCGACACGACTGATGCCCAGAGAAGACTACAACTAATTTAGGAGGAGGACTATTTATCGAACATCTGACTGTCCACATACGAGCACGTCATTGCATGGGCAGTGACGTCAGACTGTTCTCATACGGGCACGTCATTGCACGGAGATAATGGCGGAAAGTGTTATTATTATTCTACAAATACGTCCTTCGAACGTCGATAGATACCATTAAAGAAAATGGCTTTACTCTAAAATAGGCAAGAAATAGACAATATCCTGCAGAAACTATAACGGGCGCAGACAATGCAGATGACATAGCACTTCTTGCAAATACAACAACCCTAGCTAAATCCCTGCTGCATAGCTTGGAGGAGACAGCTAAAAGCATTGACCCACACATAAACGCAAACGAAACGGAGTACACCTATTTTAATCGAAAAGAAGCCTTCTCCACTCTTAATGGCTGTCTTCTGAAATAAGTAGAAAAATTTACGTACCTCGGCAGTAGCGTCTCGTCTACTGAAATTGATGTTACGTTGTGTTTAACGAAGGCGTGTACTGCTATCGATAGTTTATCGATCATATAGAAGTCTGATCTATTTGATAAAATCAAAAGGGATTTCTTTAAAGCAGCTGTGGTGACAATAATACTGCATGGATGCACCATATGGACGCTGTCAAAACGTATAGAGAAAAAGCTAAATGGAAACTGCAAAAGAATGCTACGAGCTATATGGAACAAATCCTGAGAGCAACACCCCATGAAAGAACAGTTGCACGGCCACTTACCTCCCATCTCTAAAAACATCCAAAAAAGACGAACAAGACATGTGGGACATTGCTGGAGAAACAAGGACGAATTCATAAGTGTGCCTGTACGCATGGACGTCCCAGTGTTGGGTGACCAGCAAAAACTTATTCGCATCAGCACTGTGCGGACAAAGGATGCCGTTTGGAAGACCTGCCGGGACCGATGAATGATAGGTACGGATGGAGAGAGGGAGAGGGAGAGAGAGAGAGAGAGAAAGTCAGGGAAACAGCCTGACTTGATAATGGATTAAAATAATTTAATCTAGTTTGTTTAAAGAATATTTTAAGAGGATAATGTTGAGCTATTAAATAAAAAATATTTTGTGTGCTATTTCTTGTTAGTTTATTTACTGTTAAATAAAAAGACTAAAAAATGAATGAACATCTTAGAGTGATAATTCCATAACGTTTGTGAATATTCAGTGATTTTTTTGGAGAGGTTTTAATCAAAGAAAATAATGGGAGAAAAAAACAAAGTGGAATGCTTGAAAAGAAAGAAAGAAAGAAAGAAAGGAAGAAAGAAAGAAAGAAAGGAAGAAAGAAAGAAGAAGAAGAAGAAGAGAATATAGATAGATATAAAATGTGGAGAATGAAAGATAGGTGAAAAAGAGAGTAAAGAAGTACAAAAAGAAATAGAAAAAGAAGATGAGGAAGAATAGAGATGAGAAAAAAAAGGAAATATCTTAAAATCTTAAAGAAGAAGAAGAAGAAGAAGAAGAAGAAGAAGAAGAAGAAGAAGAAGAAGAAGAAGAAGAAGAAGAAGATAGATAGATAGATAGATAGATAGATAGATAAGTAGAAAATGAAAGTTAAAGGAAGGAGAAAGCAAAGAAGAAAAGATGGGGAAAAAAGACAACGAGAAGAAGAAGAAGAAGAAGAAGAAGAAGAAGAAGAAGAAGAAGAAGAAGAAGAAGAAGAAGAAATGGAAATATTTTAAAAACTAGAAGATAGATAAAATTGTAGAAAATGAAAGAAGAAGAAGAAGAAGATAGATAGATAGATAGATAATGAAAGATAAAGGAAGGGGAAAGCAAAGAAGAAAAGATTGGAAAAAGAAGACAAGAAGAAGAAGAAGAAGAAGAAGAAGAAGAAGAAGAAGAAGAAGAATATAGATAGATATAAAAGTCGAAAATGAAAGGGGAAACGGAAAGGAAATATTTTAAAAACTAGGAAGTAAGATAGATAAAATTGTAGAAGAAGAAGAAGAAGAAGAAGAAGAAGAAGAAGGTTTGAAAAGATGTGGTAAAAAAAAAAAAAGATTTCCTGGAGTAGAGGGAGAAAAATATAAGTCAAAGAAAGCAAGAAAAGGGCACTATTAATGATGAAATAGGATTTAGAGCGAAATTGTTTTGAATCTTCAGGGAAATCGGTTCAGCATCTTGAGTAACTGAAACTTCAAAACGGATGAGGATAGTCAGAGGAAAATGGTGAGACTATATATATATATATATATATATATATAATGATAATATATATATATATATATATATATATATATATATATATATTTAATCCATGGAAAATATTGTTTTGCAACCTAAGATTTCTTGAAGTTTATAACAAATGCCTGATGAATGTTCTTATAAACTTCAAAAAACCTTAGGTTGCAGAACAATATTTTCCATGGATTAAATATATATATATATATATATATATATATATATATATATATATATATATATATATATAACATATATATTTATTCATTATCATTATTATTATAATATCTCTATCATAGATATTGAGCACTCTCCATATTATATTGCACTTGGTTCGACACATAACCACATAGTGATTTACTGACGACCAACACTCTCATAATATATATATATATATATATATATATATATATATATATATATATATATATAAGGTAGGTACGCCTCTTTCGGGATCTTGATTAGACTTTAATGTTTTAAGTTCTTCGATTTTGATGACTGTGTATATATATATATATATATATATATGAACAGAATTACGTTTATATGAGAATATAATACCATGGATCGGGAGACTAAACTATACAGACAGATAGACAGCCTAAGTGAGTCAGAGAAAGTCAGACGGTTAGATAGGGACAGACAGACAGACAGACAGATAGAAAAAGACAAAGTCACAAAACAGTTCAATTTCAAACAATTCAGTTTAACATAAGTTGACAGTTTTAATGACAAAATCAGTTTTGAATTCAACTACCAGAAAAGTCGGCGAGCACTAACGCCTCATCAGTTGTGTATACCGTGATCTCCACCATAATAAATCGAACCAACAACCACAGAGTCGAATCTCTTCAACTGAGCCAACAGTCCATATCGCGCGCAAGTATTGCCAAATCAACTAGTCATTGTAATTGCGCGGCCAATTAACCTGAAACAGTTCTATTTCAAACAATTCAATTCCGCATAAGTACACAGTTTAGTTCTATTTGACCCATAAATAGGATCCTATCTAGTGCAACCACTCCGGACCAGGGTGGACCTGGGAGTGATAGCAATGAAGGGGTACTCTGCATTCCCTAAAGCTCCAGCATTAATGTCGAGGGATGTTTCGTGCCTTGGATTTGGAGAAAAGCATTCATTGTACATTTTTTGTTTAGTTTCTAGAGTTTTTTCGCTCACAGTATAATGGTTTGTTTGGTTTGTTTGGTTTTATGGCATATCAACCTTTGTAGGTTATTTAACGCCAAATCCATTTTTATGTAAATAATCTGTTCTATTGAAAACAATTCAGTTTAGTATAAGTACACAGTTTAATTGTCAAAAAACATTTCCATTTCAAACTATTTAAGCAGTTATATGTAATAATTCAGTTAAGTGTAAAAACAGATTTAATGTCGAAAAACAGTTCTATTTGAAATAATTCAGTTAAGCATAAGCACGCAGTTTAAGTGTAAGTACGGTTTAATTGTGAAAAACATTTCTATTTCAAGCATTTCCGTTTACTCAATTCATTTTAGTATAAGTAGTTCTATTTAACCCATAGATAGGGCCCGATCAGGTGCTACCACTCTGCGCCAGAGTGGACCTGAAAGCGATTGCAATGAAGGGGTACTCCACATTCCCCAAAGCTCCAGCACTGCTGGAACCTCACCATCAGATTATTTAGTGTCATATACAGGACACTTGTTGGGGGGGTCTTACCCCTCTGCAGAGGTGCAGTCAGTGTATTCTACTGCCCAAGCTGACTGGGCAATCACAGTATAATGATATTAAGTATCCCTATCTAATACATATAACTTCCGTATAGATGTATGATTTATATGGCTTCAAGTAATTGTTTCTTTTTAATGGTATTCATTATTTTGTCTTACTGGTAGAGTGTTCGCCAATGGCCTGGGAAACCGGTGTTCAGTCTCAGGTGGAGTCATACCAAAGACTCAAAAAGTGGTACTTGATATCTCCTTACTCAACTCTCAGCATTATAAGGTATGTTTCTTGGGTAAAGTGGAGCAATCCAGGAAAAGGAGTAGCGCCCTCTCCTACACGACAGTGTAGTAGCTATTGAAAAGGAAGCTTTCGAGTAGCCCTCGATAACGGTCGTCAACTTAACTTATATATATATCAGTTGGCCGACCGTAGTCGAGAGCAACCCGAAGGATCCTACTACACCGAGTTGTAGGGGAGGTCGATACTCCTTTCCCTAGATTATTCCACTTACCCCTGATCCGTATCTTATAATGCTGAGTGTTAAGCAAGGAGGCTTCAAGTAGTATTTTTTAAGTTTTTGGTGGGACTCGACCTGAGATTGAACCCCGGTGTCCCAGAACATTAGCGTACAATCCATTCATTATGCCAATGGGATACAAATAACTTCCAATTATATGGCACCAAGTATTCCTCTTGAATACGAATCTTTTTTCAACAGATCTATTATACCCATAGATAGGATCCTAACAGGTACTACCACTTACGGTCAGAGTGGACCTGGTAGTAATGGCAATGAAAAGATACTCCTTACTCCCCAGCTCTCCAGAACTGGAGCCTTGCAACTGGATGCAGTTTAGTGTCAAATGGATGACACCCTCTTTTGGAGGGAGGGGATCGTACCACTCTTCAAGGGATACAGTCGGCATATTCTAAGCTTCAATGACAGTCGATAAATCACCTATTTGGGGACTTGTGTCTCTATTGATTTGTGTAAAAGATCATTTATTTCATATATCTATATATCGTAATTAGTCTTGAGTGAATTGAAACACATATTTAAAAAAAAAAACCCTCTAAATCTAAATTTTCATGATTAGCTCTATTATGTAAGCACTTTTCTTAAATTAAATGTCGGCCCATTAAGAGTGAGCAAGAAAAGAAACAACAAAGAATCTATCATTTGCTTAACGTCGAAACCAAGCCAAAGTTTCATTGTCTACTGTATACAAAGGAGGTGCCCGTGGTGTAATTGTTATCGTCGTAGGAAATGAACACGGCGACACGAGTTCAAATCCTGGACGAGACTGATTGCATTTCACATAGCACTAATACCCTTGGGAAAGGTATGAGTCCAATTATTCTCCCTCCAGCTATGGGTAAATAGTAGGGCAGACTAGGTTCTTCAGCCTCGGTTAGGTATTTAGTCTAGGAGAAGGAAAACTCTGAATTCAAACCTGTTAAACTCCGCTTAAAAATTGACCATGTGTCATATCCTGCCCGAGCGGAGGGGTTGGGTAAATAGGATGATACAAAGCAAAGAAAAATCTCTTTCAGAAAAATAGTTTTTTTAAGGAAAAGAAGGAGTGGATGATTTAAGAAAAAAAATGAAAAGAAGGCTTTTTAACAGCTCATGCAACGGCGATTAAAAATAAACCCACAAATGTCAATAAGAAAATACATTATTGAATTGAAAATCCACGAGGAAACTGTGAATACAGCTATTAAACAAAATTTAAGCCCTGACTTTAATCTTGATTATGCTATATCGGACGTTTTAGAAAACAAAACAAATGCAACTTCCATCCAAATATTGGTCGGCCACCTAACACCCATCACGAAAACAATCAGTTAGACGAAACAGACATGCAGGACACTACTGGAGAAGTAGGGATGAGCTCATAAGTGATGTTCTCCCATGGACCCCCTCACATGGCCCAGCAAAATCAGGGCGACCAGCTGGACCTACATCCAGCAGCTTTGTGCCGATACGGGATGTAGCCCTGAGGACCAGCCAGAAGCGATGAACGATAGGGGCGAGTGGCGAGAGAGTGTCAGGGATATCCGTGCTGGTGGCATGATAAGATGATCATGATGATGAAGACTGCTATTAAGGAGGGTTTGAATAAAAAGTCTGAAGAAAGGTTTTCCACCCAATCAAGAAGAGAATAGACTCTTTTTAAAAAATTATTAGTAATTTCTTTTTTTTGTGGTAAGGGTTAAAAACATGGAGCAAATGATGAGCCAAGCGTGCGGGATTCATATGTAGAACAGCAAGTACATTTCATTGGTCGGGCCGCGAACTTTTCTTTATGCCCTCGTTGTACAAATGTATGTGTGAAATTTTGCATTAATTAATGGGTGTGTTTGTGATTACGTCCACGTACGTAATGTACATTTTCTTTGCATTTATTCATCTGAGAGTGTGCTTATGACTATGTATGCGTGTGCTTGAGTTTGTGTGTGTGTGTGTGTGTGTGCACGCGCGCTTGCCCGTTTGAAAGTGTGTGAAATAAAATACAAAGAAAATTAACAGGGAAAACGATAGACATCGAGTAGGCGTGTCGAAATTCAAAAGAAGAAATTTTAATATCTTTTATTGCGCATGCATACGCATGCGCAATAGAAGATATTAAAATTAAGAAATCTTATACTGAATTAATTACTGCCGTGAGTGACTTACGATGAAGTTTCTTTGAAAAAATACTTGTTCCCACTAGATTACTGAAGTTAAGCAGTGATGGACTTGTAAAGTCCTTGAATGTATGATCACTTAGAAATATCAGCTAATAAAAGCAGTCCAAGGCCTGACGAAGTAAAGTTGAATAACTTTAAAAATTCGTCAAATAAATTCGAAAGGAGTTTAAGTAGGCGAGTCAAAGTAGTTTCATTTCATTCTTTCCTTTTAAAATGAGAAATTAAGGTCTCATCATCATCATCATCATGTCGTGCCGCTAGCACGGATATCCCTGAACCTCTCTCGCCACTTCTCCCTATCGTTCATCGCCTCTGGTAGGTGTTCAGGGCCACGTCCCCTATCCTCACATAGCTGCTGAATACCCTCTTTTAAAAAAATGTTCGAGCTGGTCGTCCTGCTTTTGCCCGGCCATATGTTGGGGTCCATAGGAGTACATCACTTATGAGCTCAACCCTGCTTCTCCAGCAGTGTCCTGCATATCTAGTTCGTCTAACCTTGTATCATTTATCATCATCATCATCATCATGTCGTGCCGCTAGCACGGATATCCCAGACCCTCTCTCGCCACTTCTCCCTATCGTTCATCGCCTCTGGCAGGTCTTCAGGGCTACATCCCGTGTCCTCACATAGCTGCTGAATGTATGTTCGAGCTAGTCGTCCTGCTTTTGCCCGGCCATATGTGGGGGTCCATAGAAGTACATCACTTATGAGCTCGTCCTTGCTTCTCCAGCAGTGTCCTGCATGTCTGTTTCGTCTAACTTGGATAATTTTCGTGATGGGAGGCAGGTGGCCGTATAGTTGGTGCCTTGTGGGGTGTTGCTGCCAGGACTTGTTCAATATTTCTCACAGCATTCTTGTGTAGTTGCCGTCTAACTTCTTCTCCAGCTGTTTAGTTAGCGTCTAAGTAGTGCATCCATACAGCAGTATCGGTACGACCGCTGCCTGGAAGAAACTGCGTTTCATTTTATCAGTCAGCTCTGATTTCCATATGATCAATAGCCTATCGACAGCTGTCCATCCTTCGTTAGTCGCGTGTCGATGTCTTTTTCGGTTGATGAGACGCTGCTTCCTAGGTAGGTGAATTTGTCTACTAGTTTCAGAGGGGTTTCGTCTAGTGTGGTGATGTCGCCTGTTTGATTATAGCACATATATTCCGTTTTGTGTGGATTGACATGGAGGCCAATGCCTGCGGCGGCTCGTTCAGTAAAATTACATTTTTCTTGAGAACGAAAAAGCTAGATATGTTAATTAGTAAGTTAATTAGTAAGTAAATAAATAGATCAATAAACAAAGTATACCGGACAGTGGCATGATGGTTAGCGTGTTCGCCAATGTCCTGGGAGACCAGGGTTCCATATCAGGTCGAGTCATACCAAAGACTCAAAAAATGGTACTTACTGCGGCTTTGCTTAACACTCAGCATTATAAGGTTCGGATCAAGGGTAAAGTGGAGCAATCCAGGAAATGGAGTAGCGCCCTCCCCTACACCTTGGTGTAGTAGCTATCGAAAAGGGAGCCTTCTGGTCATCCTCGACTATGGTCGCCCACTTTACTTAAGTAAAGTGGGCGACCTTAGTCGAGGGTGACTCCTTTTTCGATAGATATTACACCAAGGGGTAGGGGAGGGCGCTACTTCTTTCCCTTGATTGCTTCACTTTACCCTTGATCCTTACCTCGTAATGCTGAGTATTAAGCAAGGAGGCATCAAGTACGTTTTTTGAGTCTTTGGTATGACCTGACCTGGGATTGAAGCCAGAAAGCAGTCAAAGAGGCGGCCTGGGAATTCCGGACCCAGGTCCAAGCTGCTGTCGGAGCAGAAATCGGCAATGAAGACTGTACATCGCTGAAGATCGTTCTTAAGTCATCTGGAAATGTATTTTTTGAGTGAGTAAAATTGTCCCTGTGCCAAAGTAAGCAAAGTTTAATAGTAAATGATAATAGCAGTCAAGGGTCGTATAACATCTTATGAAATAAAGCTTATACGTCCGCTGTTCATAGCAATAAAAAATCAAATTCAAAAAATGACATAAGTTTTGAATTATGTATTTTTTAACTTTGTTTAGTTACGGTACAGAGGGACCCAGGTTTCCTGCTACTGTTCAAGAGGTCACCCATGTGAGTATTGAACAATCTCATGGCTCCTTAACTTTGAAAATCTAGCAAAAACCGGTGCTTTCAGTATGACTCCATTTTATGTTGCGCAATCAGATTCCTTCTTTTTATCATTTTTAGTCTTGTTTTCCTGTAATATATATATATATATATATATATATATATATATATATGTGTGTGTGTGTGTGTGTGTGTGTGCGTGTGTGTGTGACGAAGTATTTCTGCTTGTGTAACATAGCAATACATGAATATGTGAAACGTACATAGAATGTTCATAACATATATACATAGAACATAGGAATCCCGAAACACGAAAAACACTCACGACTTCTTAATTCAGGTACGAAACTTTTTATTACCTTTGAGTTAAAAGGGTTTTCGACATATGGAGAGGGGCAAAACCTTTCTATGCCGGCTTTTCCGTCTGCCGCCAAAACACGTGTGACACTTGCCGCAAAGCCATTGGCCTGGCTTTGGCGAGCAAGCGAAAGTCAACCTTCTTCTTCCCAGCCAGGAACTCAACTCAACTAACTTTTCAAATCTCAGCCTACGCTTCCGTTGCGTGACGTCACTCACGTCCCTGGTCATATCCTCTATCTGGGATTCTTATTGTGACATCTCTGAATGACACGTCCGGTCCGCGGGGGCGCGTGAACACCTGCGCCCATGTTTGCACCTAACTAACCTATGCACTGAGCCGAAAGGTACTCAGCCTAACTAAACCCAAAGGCAAGATATATAAAACGAAATTCCTCGGCCATTATATTACACTTGAACTTGAGATAATAAGAAATAAAACTGAAGTAGATATTATAACGCAACTGGTAATTAATCATGATGATCATCAAATTGCACTGCTAGCACGGATTTCCTTGATTCTCCCCCCACCCCGTGGGTCCCTATCATCCATCGCTCCAGTCAGATCTTCCAAATAACTTCCTGTGTCCGCACAGAGCTGTTGTAGGTAAGTTCTTATTGGCCAGGTAACACCGGCACGTCAATATGAAGGGGTGTCCCACATGCCATGTTCGTCTTAATTGAATGGTTTTAGAGATGGGAGGTAAGTGGCCGTACAGTCGTTTCGAGGTGTGTTTCTTCCAGGATTTGTTCAATATAACTCATTGCATATAATGTTTAAAATAACTCATCAAAAATAATTTTAAATATTCTATTTCTCTTGATAGCGTTCTGTTTGAAATCCGTTCGATGTCATCAGCATCTCAGTTTAATCCTGGGGGTATCCTCGTGGTGTAATGGTCAAAGCGATGGTCTACGGCATCGTAGTAAGCGAGTTCGTAGTCCAGTCGCCCTATTACGTTCACTTTCGGGCAAATACCCTTGGGAAAGGTATGAACCCCCTTATCCTCCCAGCTATGGGCTAGATAGTACCACAACTGTTCTTCTAGGATAATAGCTTTGGCATTAAATAACCAACAAAGGTTGATATGCCATTAAACAAAGAAACCAAACCAATCAGTTTAATCCAAATTTACGTTAATGTAATTTTTGCAATGTAATAAAAAAAATCTAAAGCATTAAAAATAAACGAAAACAAATAATCTTTACACTTGCAAACAACCCCGGATGATAGCCTATGAAATGTCGGAAAGTGCTCGGGACAATTTCGGTAAATGCATTTACTAATTCTAATCTAAAACCAAAACACTTTTCAGGAAACTTGAAAGGATCCTAAAAACTTATATCGACAAAATGTGTCTTTATCATTTAATCACACACACACAAACACACACACACACACACATATATATATATATACACGCACATATATCGGAAAACTGGTAGTCAGTTATACGGTATGAAAATAAAATTATACAGACACAATGTGTCTTTATTATTTAATCACACACACACACATACACACACACACACACACACACACACATATATATATATATAGGAAAACTGTATGAAAATGAAATTATATTGACGAAATGTCTTTATAATTCAATCACATACACACATACACACACACGCACACACACACACACACACATATATATATATATAGGAAAACTGTATGAAAATGAAATTATATTGACGAAATGTCTTTATAATTTAATCACATACACACATACACACACACACACATATATATATATATATATATAGGAAGTCACTCATACGGTATGAAAATAAAATTATATAGAAAAAATGTGTCTTTACTATTCAATCATACACACACTCATATATATATATATATATATATATATAGGGAAACTGGAAGTCAATCATATGGCATGACTATATACAGATATGAAAAAAACACGAATTCTTCAGAGGATGATTTTATTTGCCAAGTTTAACCGTTTCAATCTTATAAACAAGAAAACATTAAATCTTCATCAGGTTATTTGAATATGTTGGGTGTTCTGAATTTTATTTAAATCGATTTTATATTTGTTAAATCATACAAAAAATGATAAAGTTTTAACATTCTATTTCCGTTTCAAATCTGTGTGATGTAATTTATCTTCGAAAATTTATTTTAAAAATGTAATGTATTTCCTTTTTAAAAAAATGATCACATCTACCTATCTTATTTCATTCATATCTACTAATTTCAAACATCCCATAACACATCTCATATCTCTGTTAACATCTGTCTGCTTCTTTCTATCTCTTTCAGTCTGTTTGATGTACGTATAAAAACGATTTATTCAAATTATTTTAGATAAGGGATTTTGAAATATTTTTTCACTAATTTGATTGGATGAGATGAATCTATAAAGGCGGTTTCGATAGTATTGTAATTTGAAATGACACTAGATTCAACAATTTTCCAGCGAATGTCGATAGATAGACGTGATTTGATTTTTTTAAAGGAAATCTGTTAAGTTTTTGAAAAAAATTTCGAACACAAATTACTTTGTACAGATTCGAAACAGAAACGTACCAACAGAGAAAAGATGTTTCAAACTTTCTCACTTTTTCGTTTCATTTAAACATAAAATTGGTTTTGATAACATTCAGAAGATACAACATCATTTATTTAAACACCCAGATGAAGGCTTACTGTTTTCACGCTTATGTGAGGCTGCATAAATAATTATCCCAGGACGAGGGTTGATTTTATGCACATGTGACGTCGAGGGCAGTCTGGCACTTAACCCTCCGCAAAATAAGACCTAGTCAAGACTCCTATTTCAGGCATATGGTAAACTGGCAAATAATATGGGGGTTAATTTGGATCAAAACTGATCTTAGACGCTGGGAAAGGGGTTTCTAATTCCCTTTTACATACCCCACCAAGTCCTTCGTTTTCATACCACCTCGGATAACGGAAAACATGGACTTCAAGGTTAGAAAATATTAACTGTAGTCAAATTTCCAAAACTCCCTTGTAATGTTTTAAAGTGAATAAGACATTTAGCGAGAATTAACGAAAGCGATACGAAGCTGAAACAGATATGCGCAAAAGAAGGCGAATTGATAGATAAATAACAAAACCAAAAGATTTCAACGCAAGGGTGCATTTAAAATATTACAAAGTTTTAATAGGCGACGACCAAACAAATAATGATGAGATTTAAGAAACAGTTCCTTTTCCTTTTCTCTTTTTAAAATACCGACTATATTAAACCATCAGGCAGTATCAAACATAAATGTCTCTCAACAGTCCTTTTCTTCTTTCTCTTTTTTCTTTCTTTCTTTTACTTGAGAAAATGCTTAGGCCGCCGGGCTGAAGCATGTAACAAAGTTCATTCACTAATTTACTGTTGATGAAACAGAATTCTTTCAGTTTCTCTCTTTCCTTTTTTGAATACATATTATTCTAATATTTAGGAAGGGTAGAAGGAAAAACAGTTTAAGTTGTACTTATCTTTGACAAGGCTTAACTTTCAGACTCCTTTCTTTTACGGGCGAGTGGCATCCCCAGAATCTGGCTGAATGTTAGCACGTCTTTCTAACGCTGACTTCTGTCCAGAGATTCTGTTCTACTCTTTTTACGAGAGATTCCCTGGAGTTGGCTAAATTAGCGTCTATCTCTCGCCAATGTCAGTCCAGAACTAAAGATTCTTTTTGCGGACGAGGGACCTCCCGAAGTTTGGTTGTAAGCCGATGTCTTTATCCGCCGACTTCTGTCTTCAAACTGAAGATTCTTTTCCAAATTTCTCAAACGAAAAAATGTCATTTTGGTGCTAAAGGGTCTATGGCCAATAATTTGACATGACCGGAGTAGCATGACCGGAAGAAAATGGTGGGAGAAGGAAACCTTCTCCCACTATTTCCTCCGGTCATGCTACTAGAGTGACCTGGATTCCTTTTTTTGTTCAACAGGCTGCAGGTCATAGAGTGTGAGGAGTTTTGACCTTTCATCCTACTATCGTTTTAGCGGTCAGTCTTAGTGACTGTTGACTCAAATACAGAAGGGTAGGGGAATTGACCTCCCTTTCCCTCTCTCGGTAGCATACACTTAAAAAACCGAAACATTAAACGTTAGCAAGTAATTCTTTTATAATGCTCGAAAGTAATTTTTCGTCGCCACTTTTGTAATTTTTTCAGGTACTAAAAATCTCTTCACTTTCGTACAGTGTTGAATACTGACTGACCCATTTCTATTTTGCATACGCAGGAGTCTCTCTCTCTGTCTCTCTCCCTCTATCTCTCTCTCTCTCTCTCTCTCTCTCTGTCTCTGTCTCTCTCTCTCACTGTCGTCAGACCTCTGACTGACCCATTTATATATCCACCATATCTCTCTCTCTCTCGTCCGACCTCTGACCGACCCATTTACATATCCGCCATCTCTCTCTCTCTCTCTCTCTCTCTCTCTCTCTCTCTCTCTGTCGTCAGACCTCTGACTGACCCATTTATATATCCACCATTTCTAGTCACGTGAACTCCACTTGCACAATCCATTTCAACACTTGTGTTTGTTGGCCAGCGATCCGTGTTCGAACCACGAGTCGGTATCGGTACATTCTTATAATAGATAGATAGATAGATAGATAGGATGGAAGCAAATATGGAAATATATCCGACTGTGGAGAACGTAGGAATTAGAAATAATCCAAACAAAATAACTTCATAAAATTTAGCTTATTTTTGCTTTTTTTACTTTCTTCATTGATAAATAAATAGATAGATAGATGGATAATGAATAGAGATAGATAGATAGATATGTCAATTTTCAAGAAAAATCCGACTGAATCCAGAATTTTCATTTTCCTAGACCAGTTGCTTTATCAAGACATAAGAATCCAGTGTGGCCTACTATTTATAAAGATGGGGAAAAATAGATTGATTCATGCCTTTTCCAAGGACCTTAAGGTGAAGAGAAGTACAAACAGCCTACTCCAGGATTTGAACTTGGATTACTGCTTCCATTTACAATGACAATAAATGTTAAGTTATGCATGTCTCCTCTAAGACAAAATTGCTTTGTTATGGTTATAAAACAGCAAAAAAGCTGAATAATACTTTTATAACGTTCGAAACTATTCTTCATCGCCACTTTTGTAATGTTCTGTGAGGTGTGTCATTTTGGCCGATACTAAAAATCTCTTTATGCTCGTACATCACTACTTTGTAAGAAGAAGAGCGTCTGTACCATCGCAGTGTGTAGCGTTTACTTTTAAATCGGTTTCTATAAATAGTGTCAGTAGCTAAAGACATTTAAGTACGTTAACACTGGTTGGAAAATTAACTCTGTTAAGTTTGGGTTGCATGTTCCTAATATGTAGCACATAATGTACACATACAAAAGTTAGACCACTTTTGTAATAAATCCTCCTCTGATGATGGCCCAAAGTCGGGCAGAAAGTACATGGGAAATAAATAATTATGGAAGATACATCAACCAATTCCTGCCAAATATTATAAAATCAATACGGCAATATCAAAGTATCAACAAAGAAAAATGTAGACAAAAAATGTCTATTATGTTCAACGAAATATGTATTAATTAAGAAATGCTGCCAATATATATATATATATATATATATATATATATATATATATATATATATATATATCTAGATATATATATAATCTAGATAATGGAATTTGTTAGGGATGAACAAATTTATATGTCCACACTAGAGTGAACCTCTCTGAAACCGATAGACAAGTTCACCCACCTAGGAAGCAGTGTCTCATCAACCGAAAAAAACATCGACACACAGCTAACGAAGGTATCGAAAGCTATCGATCATATGGAAATCAGATATGACCGATAAAATGAAACACAGTTTCTTCCAGGCAGCGTTTGTGTCGATACTGCTGTATGGATGCACTACTTGGACGCTAACAAAACGGCTGGAGAAGAAGCTAGACGGCAATTACACAAGAATGTTGGGAACAATATTGAACAAGTCCTGGCGGCAACACCCCACAAAGCACCAACTATACGGCCACCTACCTCCAATCACGAAAACCATCCAAGTTAGACGAACCAGATATGCCGGACACTGCTGGAGAAGCAGGGACGAGCTCATAAGTGATGTACTCCTATGGACCCCCTCATATGGCCGAGAAAAAGTAGGACGACCAGCTCGAACATACATTCAGCAGCTATGTGAGGATACGGGATGTAGCCCTGAAGACCTGCCAGAGGTGATGAACAATAGGGAGAAGTGGCGAGAGTGGGTCAGGGATATCCGTGCTAGCGGCGCGACATGATGATGATGATGATGATAAATGATACTGAGAGTGAAAAAATTAAGGTTCTATATTTAGTCGAGAAAGTTTTGTTTATAATTCACAGTACGACGCAAACAGGCAGAGATTGCGAAATGTTGAAAGATATCACAGGTCTTAATCGGTAAACGAAAAGAAAGGGTCCCGTTTTAAGTCGTTTTTTAATGCATGGAGTAGGCTGTTGCTGTTCTTATAAACAGTTCTACTTCACTCAGTTAAGCGCTGAATGTCAGGAATTGTAACAGAAAACACGCGCGAAAACAGGAAGGCCATTGTTAAAAGAAAGCGAAATAAAAAAAAAAGTCTCTCCCTTAAAAAATGACACGCCTACTAAATGTCCACACTTTTAGGTGATTTTACAACTCTCCGGGCATATACACCCAAATACACGAGATCTTAAAATTAGCGATAAGCGCGCATTCACAGTGTGGGGGGTGTCCCCGTGGTGTAATGGTTAAAGCGATGGTCTGCGAAATCGTAGCGCGCGAGTTCGAACTCCAGTCGCGCTATTACGTTCACTTTCGGACAAATATACTTGGGAAAGGTATAAACCCCCTTATCCTCCCAGCTATGGGTTAAATAGCAACACCACTGTTCTTCAAGGAGACTGGTTTTGGTATTAAATAACCCACGAGGGTTGATATGCCAAATTGCATTTATACTAGTAAAGTTGACCTTGGTACCTCTTTCTTAACTGCCAATATGTCCAGTCGGCTGGACACAAAAACAGTGATGTCATTGGCGTACGCAGAGATCTTAACTCAGACGCTGACAGTTAAAGAAACTTCACACAGGGACGGACGTGCCCTCTCATTCCTAAGCTCCTATGGAGCAGGGGCTCCAAAGCGAGGACATAGAGAAGAGGGGACAGGGGGCAGCCCTGCTGGACCGAACGCTCGATCACGAAAGCCTTTGAACGCTTCCCGTTCACCTGCACCACTGTCTGTGGATTGTGGTACAGAATGCTGATCTATTTGTGGAACTATGGCTCGAATCCGGCGGTCTCCAAAACCGCCGCCAGGAACTGGTGGTCCACCCTATCAAAAGCCTTGGACTGATCTAAATTGATCAGCGCGGCTTCGGCATCGTCTTCTATCCCCAAAGAAACCAAACCAAACCAAATACGTGTGCACACATATACGCAAACATACGCACATACACATTCACATATATAAAAGGAAGAGGAATGTTTGGAAGAGTATTAAATCTAAACATTCATTAATACATTTATACAAGGATCATTAAATAATTTTCCAGACTTTTTTTCGTATGGGCACTTTTACTGATAGCGCACACATAAAACTCTAGTCCCCTTCGAAGTAATCTCCTCCGACTGCAATGCACTTGTTCTACTGTTCCAACAAGTTCTGGAAGTCCTCTTGAGTAAGAGTGTCAATGACCTTCGTCACAGCCTCTTTCACCTCCTCAATTGTCTCATAAAGACAACCTCAGAGCTTAGGGAATAAGCAAAAGTCACAGGGAGCAAGGTCTGGACTATTGGGAGGGTGCGGAACAGTCTTGATGCCCATCTTGGTCAAATAGTCTGTGACAAGGATGGAGTTGTGGACTGGTGCATTGTCCTGGTAGAAATGTCACTGACCCGATTTCAATAGTTTTGGCCTCTTCCAACGGAATCGCTTGCTGAACTCCCTTTAAACCTCAACATAGTAACCCTAACTCTTTGGCCAATCAACGGTGGTGTTCTGACTTCCTTACTCCTCCCACACCTCTTATCATCCCTCACAGACTGCCTGCCTTCCTTGAATCTCTTATGCCACTCAGAAACTGATGCTCGATTCATGCAAGAATAAACAGTTCTCTTTCAAGCAATTCAGTTTAGTATTAGTACAGTGTAAATGTTATACAGTTCTATTGGACCCATAGATAAGGCCCTATCAGGTGTTGCCTCTCCAGGCTTGAGTGAACCTTGGAGCGATGGCAATGAATGGGTATTCCACATTCCTCAAAGATCCAGCATTATTGGAGCCTCATCATCAGATTGTTTAGTGTCATATCTTGGATACTCGTTGAGTGGGGGGATTACATGCAGACATACAGTCGGTGTATTCTATGCCCCAGCCGACTGGGCAACTGATTGTATCAAAGGAAATGGTAAAACATTAGCTAGATGTAGCTACCATTAACATTTGCCTAAGTTTATTTGCCCTTCCACACATCTGACGTTTTTTGTTGCACCCAGTATTTTCTGTGTTTATTCAAATCAATTTCGTTTCTCGGGAACGCTGACTTCGTAACTTGAAACTGTAAGAAGACAGGTGTAACATGAAAAGTCTTACCTACATTGTCTCTTTTATATACGACTTAATTATTCTGTCAAAGGGAGTCTCCAGGACGTAATGACTAAAGTGCCAGACTGCAGCCTCAAAGAAAGTGAGTTCAAACCCTAGACGGGCTACGTATGCGAAAGGTATAAACCCTCTTATCCTCATAAGCTATGGGTTAAATAGTATACCATTGCCATGATATGCCTATGTGTGAAACGTACATCGAATGTCCATAAAGATAGAACATAGGAATCTCGAAACACAAAAAAACACTTGACGACTTCATTGTTCAGGTGTGAAACTTTTTATAACCTTTGAGTTTAAAGGTTCTTCGACGTAAGGAGAGAGAGGCACAATCTTTCTATTCTGGCTTTTTCATCTCCCCCCCCCCAGCTAACACAAAGGTCTCCGCGAACAAGTGAAAGCCAACCGTCTTCCCCCGAAGCAAGTCTCATCTCAACTCCCTGACTTTTTCAAAATCTCCCAAAATCCTCCGCGCGCTTCCGGTGCGTGACGTCTTTCGCACTTGCTAGCCCTGTTTCCTATCTCGGGCTATTGTGACATCTCTGAGTGACACGTCCGCTCCACCTGCGCGCGTGTGAACACCTGTGTTAATATTGCACCTAAATGCACTGAACCGAAAGGTTCTCTGCCTAACTAAACCTAAAGGCATAAACCGAAATCCCTCGGCCATTATGTTACAAAATATACACGACTTAATTATTCTGTCAAAGGGAGTCTTCAAGACGTAATGACGAAAGTGCCAGACTGCGGCCTCAAAGAAAGTGAGTTCAAACCCTAGCCGGGCTATTTCGGTAACTTTTGAACTAATACGTTTGGGGAAGGTTTAAACCCCCTTATCTTAACAAGCTATGGGTTAAATAGTACCGGTTCTCCTTTGCTACTTGGATGGCTTTAGAATTTAAAAAAAAAACCATGAAAGTTGATATAAAATAAACAATGAAAACAAACCAAGTCTATACTGTCAAATTGGTATATTTGGTATTAGTAATTACCAAACTCTACAGTATCTGTAACCAAAATAAAATTGCAAACACATAGCTTGCCGAAAATAAAATTGTGTATATGTTTAAATGCTGGAGTGTTTGGCAATAAATAACGCATTCCCTTTGATGGTATAATGTTCTACTAAATAAAATATAATCCTGATATTCCTATTTTTGGAGAAAATTAATTTGGTTTGGTTTGTTTTCTCTGTTTTATGGCATATCAATCTTCATGGGTTATTTAATACCAAAGCCGTCCGTGTAGAAGAACTGTTCTGATACTATATAATCCATAGCTGGGGAGAATAAGATTAAATATCTTATGAAAAAAAAACAACATATTTACGGGTGACATTGTACACTATCTAGCTAAGTACATTGGCCTAATGAGTTAAGTATTCCCCAATGGTCCGGTAAACCGGGGTTCAATCTCGGTCAAGTCATACAAGACTCAAAAATAGTACTTCATGCCGCCTTGATTAACACTTATAAGGTATGGATCAAGGGTAAAGTGGAGAGATCCACGGAATGGAATAGCGCCCAACGCCACACTTCGGTGTAGTAGCTACTGAAAAGGGAGCCTTCGGGTCACCCTCGACTACGGTCTGCAACTTTCATCATGATATCACACCGCCGGCGCGAATCTCACTGACCCTCTCCCTCCACCCTTCTCTATCGTCCATCGCTCCCGGTAGGTCTTCAAGGCTATTTCCTGTATTGGCACACAGCTGTTGTATGTAAGATTTAGCTGGTCATCCTACCTTTGCTCGTCCATGTGAAGGGGTCCACAAGAGTATGTCACTTATGAGTTCGTCCCTACTTCTCTAGTAGTATCCCGCATGTCTGGTTCGTCTAATTTAGATAGTTTTCGTGCTGGATGGTAGGTGGCCGTACAGCTGCTGTTTCGTGGGGTGCTGCATCCAGGACTTTAATATTGCTCGCAGTATCATTGTGTAATTGCTAACGTTTAGTTAGCATCTATGTAGTGCATCAATATAGCAGGATCGATACGACCGCTGGTTGGAAAAAACTGCGTTTTATTTTATCGGTCAGATCTGATTTCCATATGACCGATAGTCTGATTTCCATATGACCGATAGTCTATTGATAACTGTCCATGCCTTTGCTAGTGGTGTGTTGATTTCTATCTCTAGATAGGTGAACTTGTCTACTAGTTTCAAAGAACTACCGTTTAGTGTTGAGATGTCGCCTCTTTGATTTAAGCATATATATTCCGTCTTGTGTACGTTGACGTGAAGGCCTATGCCTGCAGCGGCTCGTTCCAGACTATGTAGCAGGATTTCGGCTTGGGTGGGTGTATTTGCCAGAAGTACTATGTCATCGGCGTAGTCCGCGTCCGTAACTGTATGTGCAGGGTATCTTCTGCTTCTTTTCTTTGTCAGCTTGAAACCGTTATTTTTCATTTTATCAATAGACGTTCTAAGGACGTAGTCTAGACAGATGATAAAGAGGTATGAGGCTAATGTGTCTCTTTGCAGCACACCTGCTACAATGTCGAAGTAGTCTGTGTCTCCATCCAACTATCGTGTTTCTATATAGTATCATTTTGGCTGAGACGGGTTCTTTGGGTAGGCTTTAGGCGAGTAGTATTTCCTCCATCTTCCCTCTGTGTATGGAGTCAAAATCGACAAATAATATTGTTGCCTCTAGGTCTTTGCATATATACATTCAAGAATTCAACGGATTGTCAAAATTTGTGATGCTGTGGATCGATTTCTCCGAAAGCCATTTTGGTACTTCCTAAGTATCTTCTCAATTTTGGGTTCTATGCAGTTGCGTAGTAGAGCATTGTATATCTTGGCCATCATGGATGTAAGAGTTTTACCTCGGTAGTTCTTAGCTAATCCGAGGTCACCCTTCTTAGAGAAGGGGAGGATACATCCCTTTGTCCATCTGTCTATTGTGTTTTGATTATATACGGCATTTCAGTGTCGGAGGAGTATGTTGTCGAATTGTCTGGTCTTCCATACTTCTGGGGGTATTTCATCAAGGCCCGCTGCTTTTCTATTTTTAATTTTTCTTAGTACTGAGTCGAGTTCTTGCGTAAATGGTCCTAGTTTGATGTCTAATTGTTTACTAATAATTCTCGTGATTGGTTCATGCGTAACTTTCGGAGAGTTTCCAAGTAAATTCTCGAAATGTTTCCATAATTGTATTCGCTCTTCTTGGTTGGTATCTTTCAGTTTAGCTTTCGCAGTGCTCTTCCTTCTGCTCACTTCATTTACCATTTACCATGCTTTCCTAGACAGTTTATCTTCAACCGAGTCACTAATCTTATTGATCTGATTTTGTATATATTCTGTTTGTTCTTTTAAGTATATGTTAGCGAATTCATTTTGTGCCTTTTTAAGTTTCAGGGCATTGGTATTGGTTGATTTCTTCCTTTTGAATCTGGAAGCAGTTTTCACGCCTGCAGGCTTTTTTTTAACCGCTTATGTCTCCTTTGTGATTCTTGGTTTAGCTCTTTGTTTAGTTGGTATGCATTCTGCTGCCGCTTCTAAGTGGGCATGACGAAATTCTCATATTCGTCATTCGGACTATGTGTTTCTGTCTTCTACTGTAGTGCATCCAATTTAAATTTGTAAGCAACAAATTCGCCAACTTTACTTTTACTTTATTAGTGACACTAGTGTCTGCCTCGGCAGGTGCGTCGGCCATGCCCAGGGAACGCGACTCAATCAGTTATAGGCGTTGCATCTGCCTGGGTAGACAGACCCCGTTATAACACTGCGATCACATTTACAATAGAATAAGTACACTTACACAAAATAGCAGCTAGACACCTTTTCCTCTTAGCAGACGTAGTCGTGAAAACGCCAGAGGACACAATAACATGTTTTTCTACCAATCACGACTCACCAAGATCTAAAGTGGGGGTGTCTTCATGGTGTAATGATTTAAGCGATGGACTGCGGAATCGTTGTAAGCGAGTTCGAACTCCAGTCGAGCTATTACGTTCACTTTCGGACAAATACCTTTGGGAAAGGTATGAACCCCCTTATCCTCCTAGCTATGGGTTAAATAGTACCACTACTGTTCTTCTGAAAGAATGGCTTTGTCATTAAATAACCCACGAAGGTTGATATACCATTAAACAAAGAAACCAAACTAAGATCTAAAGTCTTTCGTCTGGTTCGCCCAAATATACAGGTGTAGAAATAGTGTCAGCCTAGTTAAAGTTAGAATCAATTAATCAATCAATCATCGCCTCAATAAGTACACTGGCATTAATTAAAGTTGGACACGTTGACATCTTGGCGGACGTAGTGAAGAACATGTTAAAGTTTTCTTTTAACGCTGGCTCTGCGTAGGAAGATCGACCCAATTATGGCTACACCGACTGCATCTCTGCCGAGGAGTAAGATCCGCCCCCCGCGCTTAAGCATTGTCCTAACTCTAACCAATACGATGGTGAGGCTCTAGCCCTATAGCTTGGGGAATACGCAGTAGCCCTTCATTTCCATTACTCCCAGGTCTACTCTGACCCAGAGTGATAGAACCGCATAGGATCCTATCTATGGGTCAAATAACACTATTTGACATCTAAACTGTGAGCAAACAAATGACAAGCGAAATTGAATTGTTAGAAATAGAATTGCTCGATTACTTAACTGTGTCAGCAAATGATTGATCGTTAATTGAATTGTTAATGATCATCAAAATCATATCGTGCCGCCAGCACAGATATTTCCCGACCCTCTCTCGCCACTTCTTCCTATTGTTCATCGCTTCTGGCAGGTCTTCAGGGCTACATCCCGTATCCTCACATAGCTGCTGTATGTATGTTCGAGCTGGTCATCCTGCTTTTGCTCGGCCATATGTTGGGGTCCATAGGAGTATATCACTTATGAGCTCGTCCCTGCTTCCCCAGCAGTGTCCGGCATATCTGGTTCGTCTAACTTGGATAGTTTTCGTGATGGGAGGCAGGTGGCCGTATAGTTGGTGCCTTGTGGAGTGTTGCCGCCAGGACTTGTTCAATATTGCTCGCAACATTCTTGTGTAATTGCCGTTCAGCTTTTTCTCCAGCCGTTTAGTTAGCGTCCAAGTGGTGCATAAGTTGCCATATGTGGAACTATTTAACTGTGAGCAGAAGAATAAACTTTGGCTCATTTAAAATCTAATCAACAAAATGTGTTTGGAAATCATATTTGTTTAATATGTAACATAACCGAAATACGAATATGAATATTGAATATGTAAAATACGTATATGAATATTGAATATGTAAAATACACATATGAATATGAATATTTAAAATACGTATATGAATATTGAATATGTAAAATACTGCAGAGCTTGCTTGGTGGTCAATAACTCTTATTTTTTATTCAAACATGTACTCCTTTGTTATTGATGTATTGCAGATAGCTTCATTATCGTGCTGAAAAATCAATTCTTCTCCACATTGACGATGCCCTTCTTGTGCGAGAGATAAATCATTTGACATCTTCACATAATCAGCTGCTTTTTGTCGACGACTGACAAATTGTAGTTTAAGATGAGACCCCCCTCAGATCATAAGAGATCCTTCTCCACTATGCCTTATTTTGTAATTCTCTTCGGGAAAAAATTTTGTGTGCCAGTACTTCTGAAAGTCATCTGGACCGTCTAAACTGAATTTCTTTTCGCCCGAGATAACAAATTTTCGACATTCTTTTGCACCCATGGTTTGATATTGACGAGAAGATTCCAATTGTTTCTCTTTGTACTTCATATTTAACCTTGGACGATGAATTCTTATCTTCTACTGAATTTTTTCGTTGTTTAAATGCCTTCTAATTGTTCCAGTACTACAAGGAGCATCCACTAGAGATTTCAATATTTTTAAAGTTGACGAAGTTTTCTTTTTTACTTCGCAAACTATTCTTCTCTTGGATTGTGGTGATAATTTTTCTAGCCTGCTTGTCGGTTTTCTTGTTCCATCCTTATTTGGAGTTTTTAAGTAATTGCAGATGACGGTTTTACTGCCTTCGAAATTTCCCTGAGATTTTCCGACTCTTTTTAGAGGTGTAATCTGGCCTTTTCTCAAATTCTGATAATTTTTTTTTTTTTTAGCCATTTATATTTTTAGCATTTTGATTATTACAGTTTTAATAGCTTTTATATTACGAAGACTGAATTTAATAATTTTTTTCAATTAAATTAAGTCCTTTTTTCTTTAGTTTTTATTGGTGGTCTTATATTTATGTCAAAAATAAATTTGAGAAATTTAGCATGAATGCTAATATACATATAAGAATGAATTGAAATTTCTTCTTATTTTATACTGCCAAACCCTTCTACAACATAAATGCCACGCTTGGTTGGTTGGTTGTAGATTGCAACCTTCCCTGGTTTACTTGAATGACCAAGTCAGTTTTTTTGCCGGTAATCATATATGCTTCCAGCAACTAATCATTATTATTTGTGAACAATTATAGCTTCATGATTTGGCTGGGTTATTTACTTTAATGGCATAGCAACCCTTCATGGTTATCAAAGCCAAATACCGTTTATACATAGATTATATATCATTTTTAAGTGAATACTTTATAAACACCATCTTTAAACGAGCCAGACCTCATTTGTCTGCACACAGTTTAATGGTTTCAAGTATTGCTATCCAACAGTGATGATTTTATTTGCTCATATTTAAATGGTTTCAAATATTGCTTTCTAATACAAATATTTTAACAGTAATTTATTTTCATACAGTTAACTACTCCGGGTCTGAGTGGATCTTTGAGTAATGGCAATGAAGGATTAGAGCCACACAATCAGATTGTTTATTTTCATATTTTGGACACTCGTTTGGGAGGGGAATCTTACCACTCTGCAGAGATACAGTCAGCATATTCTACAGCCATATTCGACTGAGCTAATAATTATTTCAAGTAACTATTCTTAATATAGATAATTAGCAGACAGTTTTATGCTTTTAAATATTCCTATCTCATATAAATAATTTGCATTCAAGCATCTCTTTTCAAGTATTTCAAGACTTTATGTGGTTTTAAAATAATTTCTATCAACAATTAGAAGGGAGTGATACGAAAACATACCAACAACCAGATATAAAAGAAACCGAACGATTTTGGACAAAAATATGGCAACCAAAGAAACATAACGAAAATGCTGAATGGATCAACAATATCACAAGAGAACTAGACAGACTTGAAGAAGCCCCCGAAATAGAAATACACGTCGACTTACTCAGAACAACACTAAAAAGAATATCAAACTGGCAAGCGCCAGGCCATGATGGAATACATGGCTTCTGGTTTAAGAAATTCACCTCTATTCACGACAGACGAGCACTAGAAAATAACAGATGCTTACAAGACGCGCAAGTACCTGAATGGATGACCAAAGGAAAGACTTCATTAATCCAAAAGGACCCTAGCAAAGGAACTGCGCCAAACAATTACAGGCCCATAACCTGCCTACCAATGATGTGGAAAATATTAACAGCACAAATAAGGGAAAAAAATCTACTACTCGCTAACAAGCAGTGGATTGTTCCCTGACGAACAGAAAGGACACCGCAGAGGATCCAGAGACACAGCAGAATTGCTTTACATGCATTAACACATCCTAGATGAGAGCAAGACAAGACGGAAAAATCTAGCTATGGCCTGGATTGACTACAAAAAGGTATATGATATAGTCTCACAAAGCTGGATATTACACTGTCTCAAAATGTACAAAATATCACATAAAGTCATAAACTTCATCGAACAGACCATGAAAGCCTGGAGAGTGGAGCTGACATCAGGAGGAAGAAGCATAGCTGAAACAAAGATCCAAAGAGGCATTTTCCTAGGAGATGCACTATCACCCTTAGTATTCATAATAGCCGTGATGCCACTGAACCATATTCTCCGAAAATGCCCAGCCGGATACAAACTCAGCAGATCGCAAGAGAAGATCAACCACCTAATGTACTTGGATGACATTAAACTATTTGCAAAAAATGAAAACCAACTGGAAACTCTCATACACGCAGTTAGAATATACAGTCAGGACATAGGAATGGAATTTGGCATAGAGAAATGTGCCATGCTCTTCATGAAAAGTGGCAAACGACAGATGACTGTCGGAATGGAACTACCAAATCAAGATTAGAACGCTTGGAGAAGAGGAAGCCTACAAATACTTGGGTATCTTGGAGGCTGAAACCATCAAACAAGTGGAAATGAAAGATAAGATCAGGAAAGAATATCTCAGGAGAACTAGAAAACTACTCGAGACAAAACTCTCCAGCAGAAACCTATTCAAAGGAATAAATATTTGGGCTGTGCCCCTCGTTAGATGATCGGGACCCTTTCTCAAGTGGACCAGAGATGAACTAAAAGAAATGGATCAAAGAACAAGAAAACTAATGATCATGCATAAGGCATTACATCCCAGAGACGACGTTGACAGACTATGTGTACCAAGAAAAGAGGACTCGCCAGCATTGAAGACAGCGTTGACGCATCGATACAACAGTTCGAAGACTACATAGTAAAACACGAACGAGGACTAATTACAGCCATCAGAAACGATACGGACAACACGATAGACGATAGAATGACAACAACTAGGAAACTAAAATGGGAGAAAAAACAACTCTATGGCCGCTTTAAACGACTAATAAACAACATCTCACACCAGAAAACCAGGACCTGGCTAAGAAAAGGAAACCTTAAGAGGGAAATGGAATCCCTCCTAATAGTAGCACAGGACAACGTTATAAGGACCAATCATATCAAAGCGGGAATAGATAAGACACAATAAAACAGTAAATGTAGGCTATGCGGTGAGAGACGAAACGATCAATCACACAATAAGCACTTATCCTAGAAAATGACACGCATAAACTCCTATCGGACTTTAACATACAAACGGATCACCTAATCGCGGCTAGAAGACTAGAACTTATAATAATCAACAAAAAAAAAAAAAAGATAATTTGCAAAATTGTCGACTTTGCCATCCCGGCGGACCACAGAATATATCTGAAGGAATGTGGAAAGAATGATAAGTACCTCGATCTTGCTAGAGAATTGAAAAAATTGTGGAACATGAAAGTAACGATTGTGCCAATTGTGATTGGTGCTTTAGGCACAATAATGGATTATTAAAAGGCCTGGAGGACTTGGAAGTTGGCGGACGGGTAGAGACTATCCAAATGACAGCATTGCTGAGAACGGTCAGAATCCTGAGACGAGTCCTGGAGACCTGAGGAGACTTGCTGTCACTCGGACTCCAGTGAAAAACCATCAGCTAACACTGATGTGAAAAACTCGAAAAGGAGTAAATATAATAATAAAAGGAGGAACTGAATCTCTCATAACTGCAGCAAAAAACAACACCATAAGGACCAACTACACCGAAGCAAGAATAAATTAGACGAAACAAATCAGCAAATATAGATTATATGGTAATAGAGACGAAACCTAATAAGCAAATTAGCACAGAAAGAGTATAAGAGTATATATGACTGGGTGGGCAAAATGATCCACTGCGAACTGTGCAAGAAATTAGAATTTGACCATACAAACAAATAGTATGTGCACATTCCAACATCTGTCCTGGAGAATGAGACACACACAAATGGGATTTTGACACACAAACGGATCACCTAATCTCGGCCAGACAACCAGACCTTAGAATAATAATAATAAAAAAGCACCTGCAAAATTGAGGACTTTACTGTCCATCCAAAAAACTCACTGGGAGTGAAATAATAAAAGTAATAATAATAATAATAATATACTCGGAATCTCTCAGAGCAACACTGAAAAAGCTATCGAATTGGAAAATGCCAAGTTTAATGGCTATTCAACCTTTGTCGATTATTTAATGCCAAAGCTATCCTTCTAGAAATTGTGGTACTGCTTAACCCATAGCTGGGAGGATAAGGGGGTTAATTCCTTTCTCAAGGGTATTTGTTCGAAAGTAAACGTAATAGCGCGATCAAAGTTCGAACTCGCTTACTACGATTCCGCTGTCTATTGCTTTAACCATTAAACCGCACGACACCCTATATGGCTTCTGGTTTAAAAATTCACGTCTATCCACGAAAGACAGGCTCGTAAACTGGGTAGATACTTAGAAGAAACAAATATACCTGAATGGATGACTCAGGGAAAAACTAACCTGATCCAAAAAGACCCCCACCATCAAAAGGCTCCGTAACCAGCAACTATAGACAATAGTCTATAGTTTCTGGTGTCAATGACGGGGACAATCCCAACCGTACAGATTAGGGAAGGGATTTATTAATCCCTTGTAAGTCGCAAACTGTTTCCTGAAGAACAAAAAGGATGCCAGAAGGTAACAAGAGGAACAGGTGATCTTCTATATATTGATTAGCACAACTTCAAGGAAAGCAAAGCGAGGCGGAAAATGTTGCCACGGCATGGATTGACTTCAAAAAGGCCTACACTATGGTCCTTCAATCATGGGTAATAGACTGTCTAAAAACATACAAGATATCCGACAAAGTCATAAAGTTCATCACAGATGCTATGAAAAACTGAAAAGAGGAATTGGCACCAACAGGGAAAATTTTAGTGGAGGTGAAAATCCAGTAAGGTATCTTCCAGGGTGATTCGCTTTCACCATTACAATTTGTAATAGCGATGATACCACTCAAATGCATGATTAGAAAATGCACCGGGGTGGGGCTACAAACTAAACTGCAAGAAGAGATTAATGACCAAATGGATGACATCAAACTGTTTGCTAAACATGAAAAACAATTGGAGTCTTTAATACAAACAACAAGAATATAAAATCAGTTTATAGGGATGGAATTTTGTATAAAAAATGGGCTACACTAATAATGAGAAGCGGAAAAGATAAATAACGGAAGTAATAGAACAGCCAAATTAAGAAAGAATCAGAAAGCTCGGAGAAAAGGAAAATTACAAGTACTTGGGAATATTGGAAGTGGGCACCATCAAACAAGTAGAGATAAAATTGAAAAAAAAAAAATGAAAAAAAGAGTATCTCAGATAAAGGATGGTTTGGTTGGTTGGGTTTTATGGCATATCAACCTTTATAGGTTATTTAACGCCAAATCTATTTTTATGTAAATAATCTGTTCTATTTAAAACAATTCAGTTTAGCTTAAGTACACAGTTTAATTGTCAAAAACATTTCCATTTCAAACTATTCAAGCAGTTATATGTAACAATTCAGTTAAGTGTAAATACACTTTTAGTGTCGAAAAACAGTTTAATTTCAAATAATTCAGTTAAGCATAAGCACGCAGTTTAAATGTAAGTACGGTTTTTTCAACAACATTTCTATTTCAAGCTATTCAGTTCACTCAAACTTCCCTAAATAGGGGGACCTCGGATTAGCCCAAAACTACCGAGGCATAACACTTACACCCATAGCAGCCAAAATCTACAATGCCCAACTACGAAACCGCATAGAACCCAAAATCGACAACATACTTAGAAAAAACCAAAATGGCTTCCGAAGAAATAGATCCACGACCTCACAAATATTAAACATCCGTAGAATCCTTGAAGGTGTACGGGCAAAAAAGCTACAAGCGACATTAATATTTGTCGACTTTACCAAGGCTTTCGATTCCATTCACAGAGGAAAGATGGAACAAATCCTACTAGCGTACGGCATACCTAAAGAAACCGTAGCGGCAATAACGATTCTCTATAGAAACACTAAAGTAAAAGTACGATCACCGGATGGAGACACAGAATACTTTGACATTGTAGCAGGAGTACTACAAGGGGACACGCTGGCTCCGTACCTCTTTATCATTTGTCTAGACTACGTACTTAGAACATCGATTGACAAAATCAAAGAGAATGGCTTCGAACTGACGAAGAAAAGAAGCAAAAGGTACCCCGCAACAACAATTACCGACGCCGACTACGCTGATGACATAGCGATACTGGCAAATACACCTGACCAAGCCGAAACACTACTGCATAGTTTGGAACGAGCAGCAGCAAGCATAGGCCTCTATGTTAATGCACACAAAACGGAATATATGTGTTATAACCAAACGGGGGACATCTCCACTCTAGAAGGAACCCCTCTTAAACTAGTAGACAAATTCACTTACCTAGGAAGCAGCGTCGAATCAACCGAAAAGGACATCGAAACGAGGTTAACGAAAGCATGGACAGCTATCAATAGGCTATCAATTATATGGAAATCAGACCTAACCGATAAAATGAAACGCAGTTTCTTCCAGGCAGCGGTCACATCGATACTGCTATATGGCTGCACTACATGGTCGCTAACAAAACGGCTGGAGAAGAAGCTAGATGGCAATTACACAAGAATGCTTCGTGCAATCCTGAACAAGTCCTGGCAGCAACACCCCACAAGACACCAACTGTACGGCCACCTGCCCCCTATCACGAAAACTATTCAAGTTAGAAGAACCAGACATGCAGGACACTGCTGGAGAAGTAGGGACGAACTCATAAGAGATGTACTCATATGGATCCCCACACATGGCCGCGCAAAAGCAGGACGACCAGCACAAACATACATTCAGCAGCTATGTGAGGATACAGGATGTTGTCCTGAAGACCTACCTAAGGCGATGAACGATAGGGAGGAGTGGCAAGAGAGGGTCAGGGATATCCGTGCTACCAGCGCGATATGATGATGATGAAGTATGCTGTTAGTTCTATTTAACTCATAGATAGGGCCCTATCAGGTGCTACCACTCCGGGCCAGAGTGGACCTGGGAGCGATGGCAATGAAAGGGTACTCCACATTCCCCAAAGCCCCAGCACTGCTGGAACCTCACCATCAGATTGTTTAGTGTCATATCCAGGACACTCGTTAGGGGGGGGGTCTTACCCGTCTGCAGAGGTGCAGTCAGTGTATTCTACAGCCCCAGCCGACTAGGCAATCAGATAAAGGAGGAAACTAGTGGAAACCAAGAATGTGTCAATAAAAGAAAGCGAAAGCTACCATTGAAGATAGCGTAGACCCATCAATTCTAATTTCTGTTTCCTTGTTATTATTAACAAGGAAACAGAAATAAGAAGGAAAACAACTGTACGGATATTTCAAGCAACAAACAAGCGAAATCTCACATGAGAAGACTCGGACATGGCTAAGAAATGGAAACCTTAAAGGAGAAGCTGAATATCTTCTAATAGCAACACAAAACAACACCATAAGGACCAACTATGGTTAAGTGAAAATAGATAAGACACAACAGAAAAGCAATTGTGGGTTATGTGGTGATAGAAACGGAACAATTTATGTTATAAGTGACGGCAGCAAAATAGTACAAAAGGAGTTAAAAGATTACAATCCATATTTACCAACCCCTCCACTCAGGCAGGATATGACACAAGGTCAACTTTTAAGCGGAGTTTAACAAGTTTGAATTCAGAGTTTTTCTTCTCCTAGACGAGTTGCCTCACCATGGCTGAAGAACACAGTCTGTCCTACAATTTACCCATAGCTGGAGAGAGAATAATTGGATTCATACCTTTCCCATGGGTATTAGTACTTTGTGAAATGCTATCAGTCTCGTCCAGGATTTGAACTCGTGTCGTCGTGTCCATTTCCTACGACGGTAACAATTACACCACGGGCACCTCTGGGTTTTTTTTTTTACCTATCCCTCCGCTTGGGCAGGATATGACACAAGGTCAATTTTTAAGCGAAGTTTAACAGGTTTGAATTCAGAGCTTTCCTTCTCCTAGACTAGTTGCCTCACCAGGGCTGAAGAAAACAGTTTGCCCTACTATTTACCCATAGCTGGAGGGAGAATAATTGGATTCATACCTTTCCCAAGGGTATTAGTACTATGTGAAAAGCAATCAGTCTTGTCCTGGATTTGAACTCGTGTTAAAAGATTACAATAAACAAAACTGGCGGGAGAAGGTGATTATCTTGAAATTGTGCAAGAAAATTAAAATTTAACCATACGATTAAATGGTAGATGCACAAATCAGAATCAGGAGAATGAGACAATCAAAATTCTTTGGTTGGTTTGATTGGTTGGTTGGTTGGGTTTTATGGCATATCAACCTTTGAAGGTTATTTAACGCCAAATCCATTTTTATGTAAAAAGTACTCAGTTTAATCGTCAGAAACATTTCTATTTCAAACTATTCAAGCAGTTATATATGACAATTCAGTTTTGTGTAAGTACAGTTTCAATTTCAAAAACAGTTCTATTTCAAATAATTCAATTTAGCATAAGCACACAGTTTAAATGTAAGTACAGTTTAATTCTGAAAAAGATTTCTATTTCACGCTCTTCAGTTTAGTCAAGCAGTTATAATTCAGCTTATTCTTTGGTTGGTTGGTTGGTTTTTATGGCATATCAACCTTGGAAGGTTATTTAACGCCAAATCCATTTTTTATGTAAATAACCAGTTCTATTTCAAACAATTCAGTTTAGCATGAGTACACAGTTTAAGTGTGGAAAACATTTTTATTTCAAGCTATTCAGTTTAGTCAAGCAATTCTAATTCAGCTAATTCAGTTTAATATAAGTAAAGACTTTGTTTACACACATTTAAATGTCAAAATAGTTCTATGATAAACAATTCAGTTTAGTGAAAATACATTTTCAATGTCCAAAAAATGTTCTATTCCAAATAATTCAGTTTAGCATAAGCACAAAGTTTTAATGTAAGTACGGTTTCAGTTTAGCATAAATATGCTGTTAGTTCTATTTAACCCATTGATAGGGCCCTATCAGGCGGTACTATTCCGGGCCAGAGTGGACCTGGGAGCAATGGCAATGAAGAGGTGTTCCGTATTCCCAAAAGCCCCAGCATGGACCTCACCATCAGACTGTTTAGTGTCATATCTTGGACACTCGTTGTGGGGGTTCTTACCCCTCTACAGAGGTGCAGTCGGTGTATTCTTCAGCCCCAGCCAACTGGGCAAAAATTTTTCCGAGATTTTGAGATACAAACAGAACACTTAATCCCGGCCAGACGACCAGACCTGGAGATAATCAACAAAAGAAGAAAGAAAAGCAAACCTGTCGAATATTGTACTTTGGCGTCTCGGTGAACAATAGAGAGAATAGAGAGACGAGTACTTGGACCTTGCCTGAAAACTAAATAAGCTATGGGACATGAAGGTTACAGTGATACTAATTGTAATTTGTGCGCTTGGTACGATCCCCAAAGTTTTGGTGAAAAGGTTGGACGAGTTAGAAATCGGAATACGAGTCAAGATCATCCTAACTACATCATTGTTAAGATCTGCCAGAATACTTAAGAGAGTCCTGCTGACCTGATGAGACTTACTGTCACTCATAGTTTATTGAAAAACCAAAAGATAACGCTGGGATGAAAACCCGCAAGGAATAATTACAATGATATTAAAAAACCCAAGTATAAATTACATCTTCAAATAACAATTCATAATATTAATAATCCATAGAATCATTAAGGATTTGGAATATCCTATATAATATAAATATCTTACTCACAATGATATGGTTTCATCTGTTCCTATTTAACTATATTTACCAACCCCGGAGTTTAACAGGTTTGAATTCAGAGTTTTCCTTCTCCTAGACTAGTTGCCTTACCAAGGCTGAAGAACCCAGTCGGCCCTACTATTTACCCATTGCTGGAAGGAGAATAATTGGATTCATACCTTTCCAAAGAGTATTAGTGCTGTGTGAAATGCAATTAGCTTGGTCCAGGATTTGAACTCGTTTCGCCGTGTCCATTTTCTTTGACGATAACCATTACACCACGGGCACCATCCAGTATTCCTATGTAATGCTAATAATTTGTACGCGACTACTAATAACTACTACGAATAATAATTCTTTATAAGCAGATATATCTACTATAACTAACATTTTATGCTTATTCCCATACCCTACCCACAGTTAAGTGGGATATTATTTCAGCCTTCCCCACGACCAAGTAAGATATTCTTCTATATCGCCTCTCCGCAGCCAAGTGGGATATTCTCCGCTCTACTCTTTAATCAATTTGCACATTCCTCTACATAGATCTTGCTTCTTCAGATCAAACACTGTATGTACTTTGTTACCGGAATTTTTGGCCAAGCTCATGATTACACAAGAAAGACGGATGCAAGCTGATTGAAAAAGCTTCACTAAAATGAAGGAATTTTTAAAAAAAAGGTTTTAAAGAAGAAAAAAAGATAAATATAGACCCCATCCTCTCTCTCTCTCTCTCTCTCTCTCTCTCTCTCTCTCTCTCTTCTTTTTCTCATAAAAGTATGGGTAGCGAGTGCTTTTGAGAACACATGTGAATAAAAATGAATTTGGTTACATTGTTTGGACTGAGGCAATGCATACATATATACATGCACACGAATATTGGTACGGAAAAAAAAAGCAAAACAGCAAAGGAATTGCTTGGGGGAAATAATTTTTCTTATTAAATGGATACAAAATTCTGGAGTTAATGTTAAACTTATTTGTAAATTGAAAAAAATAATTAATTTTGATTTATATCATACCGCAGAATTTCCATATTTTGTGTTTAATTCTTGCTGTTGGTACACGTTTGTTAGTTGGTTGGTGTTTAATGGCACTAATAATTGTAATTCCTCACCGTCCCTATAGTCCAGACCTAGCTCCCTGTGACTTTTGGTTATTCCCTAAGGTCAGAGGCAGTCGTTATGAGACAATTGAGAAGATGAAAGAGGCTGTGACGAAGGTCATTGACACGCTCACACAAAAGGACTTCCATGGGGCCTTTCAGAAATTGTTGGAACGGTAAAACAAGTGCATTGCAGCTGGAGGAGATTAATTCAAAGGGGACTAGAGTTTCATGTGTGTACTCCCAATAAAAGTGCCCATAAGAAAAAACGTCTGGAAACTTATTTAATGTTCCTCGTAATTCAATTTTCAAACGAGCGCTTAGAGCTCATTTGTTTACCCATAGTTGAATGGTTTCAAGTATTCCTATGAAACACTAATAATTCTAAGTATTATTATTCCTTTGCACACATTAGAATGGTTTCAAGTATTGCTATTTACAATTAGTCATTTTATTTATCAAGGTTTGATTTGGTTTATTTGGTTTTATGGCATATCAACCCTTGTAGGTCATCTAACGCCAAATCCATTTTTATGTAAATAATCTGTTCTATTGAAAACAGTTCAGTTTAGCATAAGTACACAGTTTAATTGTCAAAAACATTTCCATTTCAAACTATTCAAGCAGTTATATGTAACGATTCAGTTAAGTGTAAATATAGTTTTAATGTCGAAAAACAGTTCTATTTGAAATAATTCAGTTAAGCATAAGCATGCAGTTTAAGTGTAAGTACGGTTTAATTGTCAAAAACGTTTCTATTTCAAGCTATTCAGTTTACTCAATTCATTTTAGCATAAGTATGCTGTTAGTTCTATTTAACCCATAGATAGGGCCCTATCAGGTGCTACCACTCCGGGCTAGAGTGGACCTGGGAGCGATGGCAATGAAGGGGTAGTCCGCATTCCCCAAAGCTCCAGCACTGCTGGAACCTCACCATCAGATTGTTTAGTGTCATATCCAGGACCCTCGTTAGGGGGAGGGTCTTACCCCTCTGCAGAGGTGCAGTCAGTGTATTCTACAGCCCCAGCTGACTGGGCAATTTATTTATCAAGTATTTCTATTTAATACAAATAATTTGCACACAGCTGTATGGTTTGAAACAACTAATAATAGTGAATGATTGAGCTGTCAAAAAACAACCTTTATGGGTTATTTTATACCAAATCCTTTATATATATATATATATATATGAACAAAGGGATACATAGCCCCATATCTGTTCATAATCTGCCAAGGCTACGTACACATCGAACGTCATAAATGTAATTTTAAAAAATAGTTTTAAACTAAAAATGCCATCAATATGCATTAGTGAAAGCATGGACTGCTCTCAATCACTGGATATACATCTGGCCTCAGGGGGCCACCCCCCCAGGCTTTAACCTTCCTCGAGGGGTTAGGTTTATCACCAATAGATATTTCTACTTCGGTTTAGAGGGGACTTAGGAGTAATGACAATGAAAGAGTATTTCATACTCCCAAAAAACACCAAAGCTCCGAAGAAATCATCAGATGCAATTTTGTGTCATATCAAGAACTCTTATCGAAGAGGAGAGGGAGTCTTTTTGCAGGGTTGCAGTCGGAATATTTTAGCCCCACGCGATAGGGGGACTTGTTTGTGCATCATTTCTTGGTTATCACACTCATGTTCATATTTACCAACCCCACCGCTCGGGCCGGATATGACACAAGGTCAATTTTTAAGCGGAGTTTAACAGTACCATTGTTACCTCTTCAATGAACTAGAGTGGTAGATTTTGTTAGAGTCCTAACAAGAGCTGAAATAGAACTTATTAGTCGTTTTTGTAGTTGAAAATCTTTGTGTGAAAACAAATGGTTAATCATATTTACCAACCCCTCCGCTCGGGCAGGATATGACACAAGGTCAATTTTTAAGCGGAGTTTAACAGGTTTGAATTCAGAGTTTTCCTTCTAGACTAGTTGCCTCACCAAGGCTGAAGAACCTAGTCTGCCCTACTATTTACCCATAGCTGGAGGGAGAATATTTTGGATTCATACCTTTCCCAAGGGTATTAGTGCTATGTAAAATGTAATCAGTCAGGTCCAGGATTTGAATTCGTGTCGCTGTGTCCATATCCTACGATGCTAACCATTACACCACGGGCACCTCATGTTAATTGTGTCCATAAAACATTGAATGTTATTTTATGTGTAAAGGAATATATCTTGTCTTTCCTTGAATTCAACGTTAGAATATTACAGATAAACTAATTCTAATTTTCGTCCAATAAGAGAAGCTCCAGTATTTTCTGCAATTTTTGAACAAACTTAATTTTTTTCAAAATTGAGTTATCATCAACTTGATTAATTTTCGTCAAATTCTATTTCTATTACGGTTTCTTTATTTTAGAATATTTTTGTTCAGGGTGTTTTAATTTTTCTGTCGGTAGACGACAGTTATGGCGTTGTCAAATTTAATTTTCGATAGTAAAAATTGACTTTAAAAACACTTTAAAACTAGCGTTAGAAATGCAAAAAAATTGTTTTTATTTTTTTTACGCCTAATTTTATGCAATTTTCTTGCAATTAAAACCAGAATTAAAACTCTTGAATATATTGCATTTTTGCAATATATTTTGTAAAAATATAATTCTAAGAAATCATAATTTGTTGAATGTCCGTTTGCTCTGGTTTATAATACACCAACTCTATCTGCTACAAAGAAGTGAGACCCCTTTTTAAAGAGCCTAATCGGCTGGCGCTATAGATTATACCGACTGCGTCTCTGCAGAAGGGTTAAGTCCCCGCCAACGAGTGTCCTGGATATCATATTAAACTATTTGATGGTGAGGCTCCAGTAATGCTGGATCTTTTGGGAATGGTGAGAACACCTTCATTCCCATTACTCCCAGGTCCACTCTGACTTAGAGTTTTAGTACCTGATAGGGTCCTATCTATGGGTCAAATATAAATTTAAATCAAATGTCAACACATTTGTGTTAAACTGAATTATCTTAAATAGAACTCAGTGTAAAAAATAACTGTCAAAATGAATTATTGGTTTAGATAGCAATACTTGGAATCATTAAGCTGTGTGCAAATGAATGTTCTCTGACGAAAGCAACAAGCTGGAAACATGCAATATATATATAACACGTATGTAATACATATATATAACACGTATGTAAGAACAAAATAAATAAATTAAAAAAATACAAATCTCTCCGTGGACCATCTCATTTTACATATATATATATATATTGGTAGCATTTTTCATTAATACAAATTTCGTTGAACATAATAGACATTTTCTGTCTACATATTTTCTTGTTGATCCTTTCATATTGCCGTATTGATTTTACGGTATTCGGTGGGAATTGATTGATATATTTTCCATAACTGTTTATTTCCCAAGTACTTTCTGCCCGACTAACCAGTGCAAATGTACTTAAATGTCTTTAGCTACTGACACTATTTAAGAACAATTTTAAAAGTAAACGCTACACACTGCAACGGTCCAGATGCTTTTCTTACAAAGTAGTAGTGTACATACAGAAGTTACATCACTTTTGTTATAGATCCTCCCCTGATGATGGCCCAAAGTCGGGCAGAAAGTACTTGGGAAATAAACAATTATGGAAAATATATCAATCAATTCCCGCCGAATACAATAAAATCAATACGGCAATATGAAAGGATCAACAAGAAAATATGTAGACAAAAAATATCTATTATGTTCAACGAAATTTGTGTGTGTATATATATATATAACCAACCAAACCAAACCCTTCAGTAAAAAGAGTTTCCTGCGTATGAATCTAAACCAACAAATGGTCAGATTTCAGTTCAAGAATTTTTGGAAGTGTTGTGTACCTCCTCGTTACCATTACTTTCAGGAGCACTCGGACTTGGATTTGTAATACATGTTTAGATCTCGCCGTTAAAATTAATTAATCTGTCTACATATATCCATTCGTACAGTTAAATAATCACTACTTTTTGAAGGGCTATCTTCGTGGTGTAATAGTCTGGACGGCGGGATCATAGTAAGCAAGTTCGAACTCCAGTCGCGCTATTATATTCCCTTTCTGGCAAATACCCTTGGCAAAGGTGTGAACACCCTTATCCTCCCACCTGTGGGCTAAATAGTATCACTTCTGTTCTTGTAGAGGGATGGATTAGACATTAAATAACCCACAAGGGTTGATATGCCATTAACAAACTACTTTTTGATCCGATTTCAAGCAAATTTTCAGATACTTATAGAAGCTTTTAAACCCGTTCGGAAGAGACTGATTTTCCGCAAGTTTCTTTGTGTAACTATATAAGCTGGCATCTCATATTCTTAGGGATGCATGGGAGAGCAGTTGGAAAGTGATCAGGTCCACTTCTAGGGTAAGGATCAAGTGGAGCGAATTTGAAACACTCGGTCAAGTCGAACTTGCTTCTGATGGATGAATCGTGAACCATTCTGATAATATAAAGAGGTCAAGTCTCCATAAAAGACCCTGCTGTTTCGCCACGAGAAACAGACTCAGAAAGGCCCCCCCCCCCACTGTTTGTACTTACTGAGAGGTCCCTGCATCAGACGTATTCGACTTCGTCTTCACCCTTTTCCAAGTCTCTGTTTTCAACTTGGAGCGCTGTCTTTTGTAAATAAAGCAGTGACTGCTATTATTCCTTGTCCGGATTCTTTTTTCTTACCACGGTTCATTTCAAAACAATTACGACCATTTGTTTTATTCTGCATTTTGACACAAATGAATATTCAAGAAGGTCTAACGCTACATTTGAGCGAGGCCTTTTCTAAAGATGAGTGATGTACTTTTGCAACAAAATAATGAAAGACTTCTCAGATAATCCAAATCAAAACCGAATAAATCTCATGGCTGGACAACTTTGCATCATGCACCCTATCATCCTGATCTTCCAGCATTAGACTTTCATCTGTGGGAACCTAGGAATAAGAAACTCATTGGTTCCTCAATGATGATGATTTGAAAGAAAAAAGATCGTGTATATTTACCCAACCCCTCTGCATGAGCAGGATGCTACTAAAGATCAATTTTTTTAGCCAAGTTTGAATTCAGAGTTTTCATTCTCCTAGACTAATTGCAATACCAATTTAAAAAGCCAGTCTATCCTAGTATTTGCCCTTAGCTGGAATGAAAATAACTGTATTTAGTCAGGTGTAGAATTCTTCGGTTTGTCTTAGGTTTAGCTTGATCTCCGTGCCCACTTCTGTTCATATAAATGGGCGAAAAGACTTTCTTTGATTTTTGATTCACCCAAATTCCAACGTCAACCGCACAGCAAGAGCTGTAACTATTTTAGGTGTCGGTTCCTTACGGCTCCCTAATAACCTCTATCTTATTGGCCCGTCCACACGACTGAGCCAACCAATCAGAGATTTGCCAAAAAGGTCAGACAGAGGTAAAGTCTTTTCTATCAAATCACTGGTTATTTTCCATGACTCTTCTTACGAATTACCTGTTAACTTTTGAATTCTACTCTAACATTACAAAATTAATAGGTGATCTATTCGTTATGTGACAATTGGATTCATACTTGTCTGAAGGGTATAAGCACTGTGTGAAATGCAAACAGTTTCGCACAGAATTTGAACTAGTGTCGGTGTATCCATTTCCTATGACGGAAAGGGAAAGGTGTTTATCCCCCCCCTTCAAAGGTGGAAACACCAGTACTGAAAGGGAAGGATACTACGTTGAGAACTATACTTTCTTTCGATGCTGTATTATATCCCTTCCTATAGAAAAGACGTCTGTCTTACGTCCGGAGCTCGCGCATCTGTTGCAATCGTCACGGGAAACAAAAAACTTTCTCCTCCTCTCTAGATCGGTCAGACTCTCTGTGTCTGGGGCATGTATTGAGCCGCTAAAAGGACTCCATTTGATTCTAACGGTCGTTTGGCCAATGAAATAAGACTTAGAAACTCAATTTTTAAAAGGAAATAAAAATAGGTCAATGCTACCTCCAGTAAATCAGGAAAATGAGAAAACAAAATAATTGTTCGAAATAAATTTCAATTTGGGGCTTTTCGAGATTAGCTGAGGCTTGGTTCGGTTTGGTTTGCTTTGGTTTTGTGGCATATCAATAATTGTTGGATATTTAATGCCAATTCCGTTTTTATACAAATAAACAGTTCTATTTCAAACAATTCTGTTTAACATGAGTATACTGTTTTGTTCTACTTAATCCATACACAGGTCCTTATCAGGTACTTCCACGACGAGCCAGAGTGAAGCTGGGAGTGATGGTACTATTTACCAACCCCCTCCGCTCGGGCAGGATATGACACAAGGTCAATTTTTAAGCGGAGTTTAACAGGTTTGAATTCAGAGTTTTCCTTCTCCTAGACTAGTTGCCTCACCAAGGCTGAAGAACCTAGTCCGTCCTACTATTTACCCATAGCTGGAGGGAGAATAAGGGGGTTCATACCTTTCCCAAGGGTATTTGCCCGAAAGTGAACGTAATAGCGCGACTGGAGTACGAACTCGCGTACTACGATTCCGCAGTGCATCGCTTTAACCATTACACCATGGGAGTGATGGTAATTAAGAAATTCACCGGATTCCCCAAAACTCCAGCATTACTGAAGCCTCACCATCAAAGTGGGGGTGTCCTCGTGGTGTAATGGTTAAAGCGATGAACTGCGGAATCGTAGTACGCGAGTTCGTACTCCAGTCGCGCTATTACGTTCACTTTCGGGCAAATACCCTTGGGAAAGGTATGAACCCCCTTATTCTCCCTCCAGCTATGGATAAATAGTAGGACGGACTAGGTTCTTCAGCCTTCGTGAGGCAACTAGTCTAGGAGAAGGAAAACTCTGAATTCAAACCTGTTAAACTCCGCTTAAAAATTGACATTGTGTCATATCCTGCCCGAGCGGAGGGGTTGGTAAATAGTACCATCAAAGTGTTTTGTGTCATATCCAGGACATTCGTTGGAGGAGATATCGGAGCTTACATCAAGCCATCTTCCGTAAAGACATCGGTCCGTCCAGTCGAAGTAGTCACTGCTCCCTGAGAGAGAATTTCCCTTTTGGAGGCAGGAAGTCAATCTCTTCAGGCATGCGCAAATATCGCTTCCTGTCAGAGGGCTTTTGGGAAACGTTGCTTTTGAATTTATTTATTTTCTTTTTCTTTCTTTTTCTTTGTAATCCCCACAAGTAGACCATAATTGCTTTTACTCCCAGATTCACTTTAACCTCGAGGAATAGTACCTGTTTGATCTTTGGATCAATTAGATTTGTTTGAAAAGTTTTTGCATTAGATAAGAATACGGAAACTCTCTAACTCTTGACAAATCTTTGATTAAATGTTTACGAAGGATTAATTTTAAAATTAATCAATTGAAAACTATATAACGCTGAGAAAATTATTTGTATTAGATAAGAATACTTCAAAGTACATGACTGTGTGCAAACAAATGATTTTTATTGTTATTAAACAGAAAGAGTTACTTGAGAACATTTTGGCATAAATTACTGGTATTAGATAGGGATACTTAAAATCATAAAACAAATTATTTCTATTATTATTTCACAGAAAATTATGATTGTGTACAAAAGATTATTATTATTATTCGTTACTTGAATCATATATATATATATATATGTGTGTGTGTGTGTGTGTGTGTGTTTGAGCGCGCGTGTGTGCGTATGTGAGTGTAAACGTATGCGTGCGTGCGTGCGTGTATACGTGATTGCGTTTGTGTGTGCGTGTGTGTGCATGTGTTTAGAATTACTTCAGGTGAAGCGTTACTATGATTAATTTGGAGGAATCAAGTGACAACAAGTATCATCCTAATTCCTGGAATCTCCCCAGTATTTTAGCTGATTTTAGAGATGTTCTTTGTACTCTTTGTTTCTTCGTTTCTTTTTTTTTTTTCTTTTTTGCACCTGTTATTTGTTTTTTCTTTCTTTCTTTACTGTCTTAAAGAAACAGTATAACCAATTACACACACACACACACACACACACACACACATATATATATATATATATATATATATATATATATAAGCTGTGTCCTCGAATTCCACTATGGTTAATGTAAGATATGATTTTTAATATAAGTAATTAATGAAGCCGCATCTGTTCATTGCATCGTTAATTATTCATTTACAAAATGATATCATACGATGGACATACTGAAATCAAACGTGACGGCCTATATATATATGTGCATATATATATATGTGCATATATATATATATATATAATGTAATTAGAAGAAAAGTCAAACCTGGTAAAATTGTCATTATAAATTTATTTCGTCGAAGAATATTATAATCTTTGCCTTCTCAGATAACTTCACACGTTTAATTCGAGGTTGAAAAACAGTAAACATGGATTACAGTCTATACATATATGTATAAGAAAAAACAGTCTATATATATATATATATATATATATATATATATGTATAAAAAACCATATATAAATTAAGATTCTCATGCGAAAGTCAAGTGGGGTCAAAACAATAAAGTAGTCGAAAACTTATGAAACCAGAAAAAAATTAACCAATCCTAATTTTAATATATGCTAGAATATTTCGTAGCAGGTGGAATTTTTTGAATAATGCAAGCTTGTAAACTAACCCTGCTCATATAAATATGAGCAAATTCCTAATAATAAGATGACATAATCCTATCATATTGACCACAACAACACCTCCACATTAACTAACAATGACACAGGGGTTAAGGAAACTAAAAGAAAAATGTGCTTGCATTTTATTTAAAGACCATAAGTAAAACTTCCAAGATAGGAAACAGACCAGACCAATTAACCTCACCAAGACCAAACTAGGCTTAATATCTAAGGATTTAATATAAAGAATTTCATCAAGGATACTTATCAAGGGTAAAATGGACCAATCCAGGGAAAGGAGTAGCTGTTGAACAGGGAACCTTCGAGTCGCCCTCCACTATGGTCGCCATGGTATGACTAGACTTTGGTATCACTTGAACTCCGGTCTGCCGGGCCATTAGCGAACACTCTTACCACCAGGGGGTATCCCCGTGGTATAATGGTTAAAGCGATGGTCTGTGAAATCGTAGCACGCGAGTTCGAACTTCAGTCACGCTATTACGTTCACTTTCGGACAAATACCCTTGGGAAAGGTATGAACCCTCTTATCCTCCCAGCTGTGGGTCAAATAACACCACCACTGTTCTTCTCGGAGAATGGCTTTGGCATTAAATAACCCACGAAGGTTGATATGCCATTAAACAAAGAAACCAAACCAAACCAAACTAATCTAACCACCAGGCCAATAAGTAGCTCTAAATAAAACCTGTAGAAAAACTCTGTAGATACTATCGATTGGTTTAAAAACCATAAAAAAAAAAGACGTCTTGTAGATCATCCAATTCGATATCCGAAAGTTTTACCCATACATTACTAGAGAAATGTCTAAAAAAAAGTCTAAAAAGACTGAACCACGCTATAGAATATACGGATATAACTGACGAGGATATAAAAATTATGCTAGCATGTAGGAAATCTACTCTAGCCGATAATCGTGGAACTTGGGTAAAAAGACATGTGCTCAACTTCGACGTACCCATAGGCGCTTACAACATAGCCCAGCTAGCTGACTTAATAGGGATTTTTATCCCGGACTTATTGGATCGTATTGTCAACTTCGACGAAATAGATTTATAATGACGATTTAAGCAAGTTTCAGTTTTCTTCTAATTATATTGTATACTTTCTGTATGTGAGTTTTATTATATCAAATTGGGAATATATAACAATAACCATACATCGAGAACTTTTATAGATTTATATGAAATTCCTCATGTATTCTATACGTGAATAATCCACACCCATTGTCTTCGGGCGCTAACTGGATATATATATATATATATATATATATATATATATGTAATATAATGGCCGAGGGATTTCGTTTTATATATCTTGCCTTTGGGTTTAGTTAGGCTGAGAACCTTTCGGCTCAGTGCAAGGGTTAGTTAGGTGCAAACATGAGCGCAGGTGTTAACGCGCGTGCGGAGCGGGTGTGTCATTCAGAGATGTCACAATAAAAATCCCAGATTGCGGATGTGACCAGGGATGTGAGTGACGTCACGCACCGGAAGCGTGGGCTGAGATTTGAGAAAAGTCAGAGTTGAGTTTTGCCTCGGAAGAAGACGGTTGACTTTCACTTGCTCGCCGAGGCCTGGCAGCAGGTGTCACACGTGGTTTAGGGCAGATGGAAAAGTCAGCATAGAAAGATGGTATCTCTCTCCTTATGTCGAAAAACCTTTTAACTCAAAGGTAATAAAAAGTTTTGTACTGAACTAAGAAGTCGTAAGTGTTTTTGTGTTTCTGGATTCCTATGTGCGTTATGAACAATCTATGTACATTTCGCATATCCGTACCATGGGTATGTTACATATATATATATATATATACTAGAATGAAATGTCCGTCGTGAAATATTCGCTAGAACTTTCTTAATTTTAATTAGCCACACTGACATTATTGGCTAGAATCTTCGAAAACTCCTTAGTGTTTGCGTCTCACGGTTATGGTTGATTTTAGAAAATTTGTGTTATATATATATATATATATATATATATATATATCATCATCATCATCATGACCCTCTCTCGCCACTTTTCCCTATCGTTCATCGCCTCAGGCAGGTCTTCTGGACAACATCCTGTATCCTCACATAGTTGCTGAATGTATGTTCGTTCTGGTCGTCCTGCTTTTGCACGGCCATGTGTGGGGGTCCATAGGAGTACATCACTTATGAGTTCGTACCTGCTTCTCCAGCAGTGTCCTGCATGTCTGGTTCGTCTAACTTGAATAGCTTTCGTGATAGGAGGCAGGTGGCCGTACAGTTGGTGTCTCGTGAGGTGTTGCCGCCAGGACTTGTTCAAGATTGCTCGCAGCATTCTTGTGTAATTGCCGTCTAGCTTTTTCTCCAGCCGTTTTGTTAGAGTCCATGTAGTGCATCCATATAGCTGTATCGATGCGACCGCTGCCTGGAAGATATATATATATATATATATATATATATATATATATATATAAGCAAATAAAGAACTGTGCCTAATGCCTTGGAGTACGACGTCGTAGTAAGCGATAACGAAATCCAGTTCAATTTCAAACAATAAACATCGGAAAATGTATGAAACATCTTATCCTCTCATAGAGTGTTCGCCAATGGTCCGAGAGACCTGGTTTCAATCCCAGGTTGCGTCATACCAAAGACTTTAAAAATGGTACTTGATACCTCCTGGCTTAACACTCAGCAATATAAGGTTCGTATCAAGGGTAAAGTGAAGCAATCCAGGGAAATGAGTCGTGCCCTCACCTACACTTCGGTGTAGTAGCTATTGAAAAGGGGGCCTTCTGGTCGTCCTCGACTACGGTCGTCAACTACTACATTCCTCCTATAAATGTGTCTTTGGCATTAAATAACCCACAAAAACTGATATGTCATTAAAGAAAGAAACCAAATCTCAGCTGAAATACAAGTTATGAAAATTTTACTTATTTTAAACTTTATGATAAATTATAATTTCCTGGCCTAATTCTATTTAACTCTTATTGTTTATCTGTTTATTTTTCTTTTTTGTATGGCATTTAAGAAAAAATGTTTCTAAAATCAACCATAACCGTGAGGCGCAAGCACTTAGGCGTTTTCGAAGATTCTAGCCTATAATGTCGGTATGGCTAATTAAAATTAAGAAAGTTCGAGCAAATATTTCACAACGGATATTTCATTCTAATGTCGGGTCTGCCAGAGAATAAGACTTGACGAGAAAGAAATCAGCATCAGAGAGAGAGAGGGGGGAGAGGAGGAGGAGGAGGAAGAGAGAGAGAGAGAGAGAGAGAGAGAGAGAGAACAAGGACTTATATCTACATCCGCTTCTTAATGATAAAACGAGAAAAAGGTTTCAGTTGCAACAAACACTTGACCGAGTCAACACACTAAGCGTCTGGCCCCGTTTCTTATTACATGCTGTTGTAAAAACCACTTCTTTCATTCTTTCTTTCTTTCTTCGGTTAGTCCTTTCTTTCTTTCTTTCTATTAGCTCTTTCTTTCTTTCTTTCTACATTATGTTTATTTGTTTGTTTCTTTCTTTCTTTGAATTAGGTCTTTCTTTCTTTCTTTCATAGTTTCTTTGTTTGTTTCTTTCTGTCTTTCTTTCTTCTATTTATTCTTTCTTTCTTGCCACATTTTGTTTGTTTGTTTTTTTCTTTCTTTCTTTCTTTCTTTCTTTCTTTCTTTCTTTCTTTTAGATCTTTCTTTCTTTCCACATTATGTTTGTTTGTTTTTTCTTTCTTTCTTTCTTTCTTTCTTTCTTTCTTTCTTTCTTTCTATTAGATCTTTCTTTCTTTCTTTCTATTAGATCTTTCTTTCTTTCCACATTTTGTTTGTTTGTTTTTTCTTTCTTTCTTTCTTTCTTTCTTTCTTTTTTTTCTTTATTTCTTTGTATTAGGTCTTTCTTTCTTTCTTTCTTTCTTTCTTAGTTTCTTTGTTTGTTTCTTTCTGTCTTTCTTTCTTCTATTAATTCTTTCTTTCTTGCCACATTTTCTTTGTTTGTTTGTTTGTTTCTTTCTTTCTTTTTTTTCTTTATTTCTTTGTATTAGGTCTTTCTTTCTTTCTTTCTTTCTTAGTTTCTTTGTTTGTTTCTTTCTGTCTTTCTTTCTTTTATTTATTCTTTCTTTCTTGCCACATTTTCTTTGTTTGTTTGTTTGTTTCTTTCTTTCTTTCTTTCTTTCTTCTATTTGTTCTTTCTTTCTTTCCACATTTTGTTTGTTTGTTTGTTTGTTCGTTTCTTTCTTTCTTCAATTAGTTCTTTCTTTCTTTTCACATTTTCTTTCTTTCTTTCTTTCTTTCTTTCTTTCTTTCTTTCTTTCTTTCTTTCTTTCTTTCTTATAGCTCTTCTTTTTTATTTTTCTTCATTTTTCCCTAATCTATTTCATTTTTTTTTCTTTTACTCATATGTTTTTTCTTTCTTGGTACCATTTTTCTTTCTTTCTTTCTTTTTTCTTCTTTTCTTACTCTTGCTCTGTTTTCTTTTACTCTTTTTCTTTCACTCCTACATTTTTTTTTTGCTTTCTTTGTTTTTTTGCTTCTTTTTTTCTACATAAAAAAACAAAACATTACGTTTTCTGATCTTAACAATGTATCAATTCAGAACGAGGCTAAAAAAACAAACTCTTCACATTAAAACATGTCCCTCATTTCCAGTTCTTCTGATCTTCCTGTGAGTTGTGAAAGGATATTTGTGGTCATAAAATAGGTGATAGGATATTCTTTTATGTTACGGGCGTCCAATTCCACTTTTTAAAATGCGAGGAGGCACAAATTTATAATCCACTTATCCGAAACTTTTCCGAATCTTGGCACCTTTTTTTGAACGAAGATGTTTTCAGTATAACGTAAAGACGGAAAATACGGAATAATTCCATTCACATTTACGTTGTATAGTAAGCAAAACATTATAGCTCAGGTAATTCAAATTCATAAACAGAGTTTCTCCTTTTAATAGTTAGCGTAACGGTTATTGCTCTAAGGAATGGAATCGTCAAGCCAATTTCCAATCCTAGACCAAGAAAGACATAAATCTGTCTGTTCTCTTTCCAGCTATGAGTGAAAAGTATAGTAGACAGGGCTCTCTAGCTTTGGTAAGGCAATCCATCTAAGAAAAGAAAAAGTCAGAATTTAAACAGAAACTACTCCACTGAAAAATCGACCTTGTGTCACACCTACTCGTGATGGAGGGGCTAAGTAAATATATACACGCAAGTTGAGTTTTTGGGCATGTTAATAATCATACAGTTTCCCAAATATCAGAAGCCAAGTCGGCTATAGAAAATACCGGCTGCATTCAAGCAGAGGAGTTAGACTCCCCCAACGAGTGTCCAAGATATGACATTAAACAATCTGATGGTAGAAGCTTCAGTAATGCTGGAGTTTTGGGGAATGGCATCACTCCCAGGTCCACTCTCGCCTTGACTGGTAGCACCTGATAGGGTTCTATCTATGGGTCGAATAGAACTGTTTGATATTTAAACTGAGTGCAAAATTATTCTAAATTGAGTTGTTTGAAATAGAACTGTTTGCTTATTTAACTGTGTGTAAAGAAATGATTGATGTTTAATTGAATTATTTGTGATACATATCAATACTTGAAACCATTTAATTTTGTTGACTTATGTCTACAAATACACAAGAATGTTGAGAGCAATATTGAACAAGTCGTGGCGACAACACCCCACAAGACACCAACTATACGGTCACATGCTTCCCATCACGAAAACTATACAAGTTAGACGAACCAGACACGCAGGACACTGCAGGAGAAGCAAGAACGAACTCATCAGTGATGTACTCCTATGGATCCCATCATATGGCCAAGCAAAAGCAGGACGACCAGCTCGAACATACATACAGCAGCTATGTGAGGATACGGGATGTAACCCTGAAGACCTGCCAAAAGCGATGAATGATAGGGAGAAGTGGCGAGAGAGGGTCAGGGATATCCGTGCTGGCGGCACGACATGGTGATGGTGATGTCTACAAATGATATATATCTAATATATATGTATAAAGTGCTTTTGACATTAAATAACCTATAATGGTTGATATTCCATAAAACCAAACCAAACCAAACCAAACCAAATATTGATTAAATTTAAGCGTTCCTCTATGTGTTAGATTTCACTACCTTATATTCTGACTCGGTATTATTATTATCTCCTCTAGAGTTTTTTTTTACATCAGTATTAGCTGATGGTTTCTCATTGGAGTTTGAGTGACAGCAAGTCTCCTCAAGTCTCCAGGACTCCTCTCAGTATTCTGGCCTTCCTCAGCAATGCTGTCGTTTGGATAGTCTCTACCCGTCCGGCAACTTCCAAGTCCTCCAGGCTCTTTAATAATCCTTTAGTTACTGTGCCTAAGGCACCAATCACAATTGGCACAATCGTTACTTTCATGTTCCACAGCTTTTTCAATTCTCAAGCAAGGTCGAGGTACTTATCCTTCTTTTCATTTTCCTTCAGATTTATTCTGTGGTCCGCCGGGACAGCAAAGTCAACAATTTTGCAGATTCCCTTTCTTTTGTTGATTATTATGAGGTCTGGTCTTCTGGCCGGGATTAGGTGATCCGTTTGTATATTAAAGTCCCATAGGAGTTTATGCGAGTCATTTTCTAGGACAGGCGCCGGGTTGTGCATATACCATTTGTTTGTATGGTCGAATTATTGTTATTATTATTATTATTATTTGTTGTTGTCTCCTTGGGCATCCCCACTTTTTAGTATTTTCTAATACCAACCTTTAAAAAACCATCTTTGCCTAGATCATCTACAATTCGATATCCATAAACAGATCAAATTCCGTAAACTAATTCAGCCAGCAGTTTCCAAAAATGACTTTTTGTTTCTTTTTTCTTACCATTATTTCAGAAACCATCCAATGCGATTTTAAAATTGATTAAATTAATTCTGTTTTTGATCTGATGAGGCAATTTGTCCCAAAAATGTATTACTTTATTAATTAAAAAAAAATTCCAGTTGGTTAGTTGACTGATCTTTTGAAATCTGTCTTGACATTAAATTTCCAGTTTTAGGAGGAATATAAAAAAAATCTACCGTTATGAGACATTCCATTATTTATTTTGAAAGATTCAATTAGATCACCTTTCTTCTTCTTAGTAAAGTAGCTCATCCTAATTTTTCTAATCTTTCCAGTTACTGTAATCTTTTACTCTTTTTATTATTTTTGTTACTCTTTGTATGTCCTTTGACAGCAACTACACAAGAATGTTCCGAGCTGTATTGAACAAGTCCTGGAGGGAACACCCTACAAAAAAGCAGCTGTACGGACACTTACCACCCATCACGAAAACTCTCTAAGTTAGACGAACTAGACATGTGGGACACTGCAGGAGAAGTAAGGACGAACTCATAAGCGATGTACTTCTGTGGATCCCTGCACATGGATGAGCAAAGGTTGCACGCCCAGCTAGAACCTATATACAACGTCTCTCTGGCTAGACGGAATGTAGCCTGGAAGACCTGCCAGGAGCGATGGACGATAGGGACGGGGGGCAAGAGAGACTCAGAGAGATCCGTGCAAGCAGCATGTTATAATGATGATGATGATGTATGCTCTCCAAATTTCCACATGTTACCGCATTCAACCACAATTACCCATCGGAGGTGTTCTTAGTCTAATTGTTTTGGTGGGACAATGGTATCATTGCTTTGAGTTCAAATCCTGAACGAGGCTCCTTGCGTTTCACTTCGTAATAACATCTTTGGGAAAGGCAGGAATCTATCTGCTCTCTCTCTCTCTCTCTCTCTCTCTCTCTCTCTCTCCTAGCTATGATTAAGTAGCAGGGTAGATTGGGTTCTTTAGCCCTTGTTAGGCAACCATCCATAGAGATGGAAAGCTCTGAATCTGAACTAGATTTACGCAGCTTTCAAAAATTGACGTTGTGTCACATCCTGCTCACGGAGGATGGGTTGGGTGAATACATATCAGATAGATGAGTAGTTGATCCTATGTATCATACGATGGTTCAATTCGTATCTTGATGTGTCAGATAGATGGTGCTGCCTATTATTCTGACTATGAATCAGTGCATTTAACAAAAATTGCCTAAAGGGGGCCTTATTAGTGTAACGGTTATCGTCGAAGGAAATGAAATCGAAGACCAAATCGTGGACAGGAATTACTGCTCACTAAACCGTTTCTTAAACCTTGCTTCTCTACATATCTGATTGATAGCACTGACCACGTATCAGTATAGGGGGGGTGTCCTCGTGGTATAATGGTTAAAGCGATGGATTGCGGAATCGTAGTACGCGAGTTCGTACTCCCGTCACGCTATTACGTTCACTTTCGGGCTAATATCCTTGGGAAAGGTATGAACCCCCTTATCCTCCCAGCTATGGGTTAAATAGTACCACTATTGTTCTTCTAGGAGAATAGCTTTGGCATTAAATAACCTACAAAGGTTGATATGCCATTAAACAAAGAAACCAAACCAAACCAAACCGTCTCAGTATATTAAACAACAGTTGCCTGAAATTATGAAAATTTGGGAATATCCATCCGATGACACTCTTTGAGGCTAACACTTTAGGAATCTCTCAGATATTCGGATTGTATTGGAATTATGATTCTACAACACACTTCATACTTATCCAATCTCTTGAAGAATCGCAACACTCACCGCCATTTGTAGAGTAAACAGATATGACCCATTGGGTGTTTGCTTGTCTTTGATAAGAAGGCTTGATCTAAAGTAGTACAATCATGATAGTGTAATGCAATAGAAACTTTCTTACTTTCAAGTAAACCTGGTGACCGACAAAAGAGGTTCAACCATGAGAGCTCTCATGTCAAGTACGAGAAATGGTAACATTAGAATTGAAGAATTTTTTAAAAGGGTCAGTCAGTTAGTGGCCAGCCGAGGACAAGTAAGGAGCTTAAATTTTGCCTCCGCCCTGACTGGGACTAAGATTTATGGAACAATAGGATGTTTTTTTTCATCGACTCAAAGAATATCACATCACGTCTCCCTGTTTTTTAGGCTGACACGGAGGGAGGGTTGAAGTACTATTAGATAAAAATTCTTTTATTTTTTCTTTCTTTTTCATTCATCTTCTTTTTATTTTTCATTCTTTTGGTTTTCTTTATTGCTACTTTATTTTTATTTGTTTATTTCAATATGACAGTTTCGTTCTATCAGAACTCTTCAGTGTGGCTAGACACGTAAGACGCTCGAAGCCGGAGGACGGCAATTACACAAGAATGCTGCGTGCAATCTTGAACAAGTCCTGGCGGCCACACCCCACAAGACACCAACTGTACGGCCACCTGCTCCCTATCACGAAAACTATTCAAGTTAGACGAACCAGACATGCAGGACACTGCTGGAGAAGCAGGGACGAACAATTAAGAGATGTACTCTTATGGACCCCCACACATGGCCGTGCAAAAGCAGGACGACCAGCACGAACATACATTCAGCAGCTATGTGAGGATACGGGATGTTGTCCTGAAGACCTAGCTAGGGCGATGAACCATAGGGAAGAGTGGTGATAGAGGGTCAGGGATATCCGTGCTACCAGCGCGATATGATGATGATGATATGATGATTTCAATATTCTTTCTTTCTTTCTTTCTTTCTTTCTTTCTTTCTCGCCAGTAGTCAATGTATTTATGTATGTCTGTACGAGGATCATTAAATAAGTTTCCAGACTTTTTTCGTATAGGTAATTTATTGATAGTACACATGAAACTCTAGTCCCCTTTGAAGTAATCTCCTCCGGCTGTAATACACTTGTTGTACCGTTCCAACAACTTCTGGAAGGCACCATGGAAATACTCTTGTATGAGCGTGTCACTGACCTTCGTCACAGCCTCTTTCATCTCCTCAATTGTCTCATAACGACAGCCTCTGAGCTTACGGAATAACAAAAAGTCACGGGGTGCAAGGTCTGGACTATAGGGAGGCTGAGGAACTGTCATGCTGCCCATCTTGGTCAAATAGTCTGTGACAAGGATGGAGTAGGGGACTGGTGCATTGTCCTGGTGGAAATGCCACTGATCCGATTTGAAGAGTGCTGGCCTCTTCAACGGGGAATCTCTTCCTGAACTCCCTTAAAACCTCAACATAGTAACCCTAACCCTAACCCTTTGGCCAATCAACTCTGGTCTATTTACTTTGTTACTCCTCCCACACTTCTCATCATCCCTCAAAGACCCCCTGCCTTCCTTGAATCTCTTATGCCACTCAAAAACTCATGCTCGATTCATGCAAGATGGTCAAAAAGCAGTCTGAAGCATTCCATACGTTTCTGTGGCATTTTTTCCAAGTTTAAAATAGAATTTTATCATATATCGTTCTTCTAAAGTGCCAGATTGCATTTTTGAAATTCACCAGCAGTGACAATCGGGCTTTAGTTGGGGGTATTCCAATTGCTGCTGTAGCTGTTCATTTGATCCTGAAATCATAAAAATTGGTCTGTCATCTCATAAGATGTATAGCAATAACATACTGAATTTTCAAGAATCTGTACAAAAATGTCTGGAAACTAATTGAATGCACTCTCTCTCTCTCTCTATCTATCTATCTATCTCACCAGTGTTCTCTCTTTCTTTCTTTGTTACGACTCAATTTATTTTTTCTTTCTTTCTTTCTTTACACCACTGATGTTTATTTTCTAAATAGAAAACCAAGTAGTTTTCTGATTCCTACAAGGAATTAATTCAGAACGAAGCCCAAAAATGTCTTCCCATAAAAATATGCCCTCCATGTTTGTCGTCCTCCTCTGCCGAAACCCATGCTTCATTTCACTGAAAATGAAATTAATCGTTACTTAAAACTCTAGAAAAAAATCCTTGTGCTAAAAACTTAAAACAGATCAAGATAGAAGTAACTGAAATTTTTTCACATTTAAACATTTTCTTTTTTGACGCTTCAAGATTTTCTTTAAATTTTGGAATCAAGATATTTTGTGTGACGTCATATTCACGAAATTTCTCGTCTGCAGGTCTCGAACAATCATTTCTTTCATTAGTTTACTTTGTGATTTAAGAATTGTCTTGAAATTTATTGACAAAGGAAAAAGGCCAAAACTGGAAAAAATATCATATCAATATTTTCTTTTAATTTTGGAATCAAGATATTTTGTGTGACGTCATATTCACGAAATTTCTCGTCTGCAGGTCTCGAACAATCATTTCTTTCATTAGTTTACTTTGTGATTTAAGAATTGTCTTGAAATTTATTGACAAAGGAAAAAGGCCAAAACTGGAAAAAATATCATATCAATATTTTCTTTTAATTTTGGAATCAAGATATTTTGTGTGACGTCATATTCACGAAATTTCTCGTCTGCAGGTCTCGAACAATCATTTCTTTCATTACTTTACTTTGTGATTTAAGAATTGTCTTGAAATTTATTAACAAAGGAAAAAGAGCAAAAATGGAAGAAATATCATATCAATATTTTCTTTTTATTTTGGAATCAAGATATTTTGTGTGACGTCATATTCACGAAATTTCTCATCAGTAGGTCTCGAACAATCATTTCTTTCATTGGTCTACTTTGTGATTTACGAATTGTCTTGACATGTCTTTATTTATTGTCAAAGGAAAAAGATCAAAAATGGAAGAAATATCATATCAATGTGAATTTCATGTTCAAAAAATTGAAGGAAAATTGAATTGCAGGGTGTTTCAGAATATTTGATACCATTCGAGATAAACATGGTGTTTCTGAAATATTGATATCATTTGAGATGAACAGGGTGTTTCAGAAAGATCGACATTATCTCACAATTTTATAACTTGACTATTCAACTGACATTAAATTTTTACTGCGTTGTAGAAACAATTCGGCCACCTGCCGCCCATCACGAAAACTATCATAGTTAGACGAACCAGACATGCAGGACAATGCTGGAGAAGTAGGGACGAGTTAATAAGGAATGTACTCCTAAGGACCCCTTCACATAGCCGAGCAAAAGCAGGGCGACCAGCTTGAACCTACATACAGCAGCTGGGTGTGGATACGGAGTGTAGCCCCGAGAACCTGCCGGAAGCGATGAACAATAGGGAGGAGTGGCGAGAAAGGGTCAGGGATATCCGTGCTGATGGCACGACAAGATGATGATGATGATGATGAGAAACAATCCAAACTTCTTTGTTTAATGTTTTTTGTTTTTTTCTTTCTTTTTTTTCTTTTCAGGTACAGACATGTACTTTACAGGAAAAGAAAAAGTGCTTTGACATTAGAAGTAGAATTTTGAATTGTTTCCACAAATGCTGTTAAAATCTGAGATCATTTGAATGATAATTGGTCAAACCATTTCCTGAAACACTCTGTATAATTGATTATTTGATCTTCTCTGAAACTTCATTTTAATTTATACGCAAGTCTTTCATTTTAGGATAAAAATCCCTGTCGATTTATCGCCAAGAATCGTATAGTTTCATCAATTTGTAATTGATTTAGTAATAAATGATTATCTTATTAATAAGATCAATTTGGACTTGAGGCATTTCTTTATTACTGTTCTCATCAACTTTCTCCGTACAAAGGTAATTCTTTTTACACCACAGCCTGGTCGGTTGATGATCCTGATCACATATTTTACAAGAATCTAACGAAATCAAAGTGCGTCATTCGGAGAATATAGGAGAAAGTTTAATTCAAGTCACATTATGAAAACCACTTTTATCCCCCTCAGAGATAAAAACGTGAAATCATAGAAATTAGTCAGTCATCTCATAAGATGTATAGCAATAACATAATGAATTTTCAAGGATCTACGACAATTTTAAATGCCTTTACGAAAAAAGGCTGGAAACTTATCGTATGCACTTCGTATTAATCAAATTTTAATGAATAAATCTAATTTGCTAAAATTTAAACTTGTTTTGTTTCATTCGTCCAGACTATATATATTCACCAATCCCTTCACAAAGTCATTTACTAAGCAGAGTTTAACAGATTTAAATTTAGAGTTTGTCTTCTCCTATACTGGTAGCCATTCCATGGCTAAAGAGCTCAGCCTGTCCTACTATTTTACCCATTGCTGAAGTGAGAATAGATTCATATCTTTCCCAAGAGTATTAGCGTTATGGGAATTGCAAACAGACTCGTCCAGGATTTGAACTCTGGTCGCCGTCTCCATTTTCTGCGACGGTAACCATTACACCACGGGCTATGTATTTACTAATACTTACATCTCAAATAGGTGAGGGGTGTGTCCTCGTGGTGTAATGGTTAAAGCGATGGACTGCAGAATCGTAGTACGCGAGTTCGTACTCCAGTCGCGCTATTACGTTCACTTTCGGACAAATACCCTAGGGAAAGGTATGAACCCCCTTATCCTCCCAGCTATGGGTTAAATAGTACCACTAATGTTCTTCTTGGAGAATAGCTTTGGCATTAAATAACCAACAAAGGTTGATATGCCATTAAACAAAGAAACCAAACCAAACCTCAACAAAGTTAAATAGTACTACTACTGTTCTTCTTGGAGAATAGCTTTGGCATTAAATAACCAACAAAGGTTGATATGCCATTAAACAAAGAAACCAAACCAAACCATCAAATAGGTGAGTAAAGACTATGGCTCTATATACGTTAATCTTCTTCAATTGCCTATTGCAGGACACACACTCGTAAAGTCTGTCAAATCTTCCGCAGCCACCATGACAGAAGCAATAAATGAACAGAAGAAATCACTTGATGCCTGTCCCATCGACCATCCTCGTGGGTCCACCATTGCTGATATCTGTGACCCTGGTGTCTCACCAGCAACCAATTTGACTCCTCCTTTGACAACACACGCAAAGCTAACCTCAAGAACAAAAAGCGCAGGATGAAGAACTGCGACATTGTGTTATCAAACCCTTACGAGATCTTCAGCTACAGCTACTGCGACCGTGCCTGTTTGTCCCAGATTGATTCTGTCAGCCAAAAACATGCTTACGGATCGCGAGCACCATTCCCTTGTTGACATTCGTTTGCCAAGTCAAGCTATGACATCTGAAAAGATATCAATTCTTGAACAGCATCGCGTACATAAAAAGAACAAAAAATTTGTCTTGTTTTTTTTTTCTTTTAAAAAAATTCAAGTCTCTTAAAAAGATTCTCCAGATATTTGACATTTAAAACTACAACACATGACATGTACAATATATATATATATATATATATATTTCTTTAAGAAAAACAAAACCCGGTCACATTAGGATTATAAATTTATTTCCATCCTGTTATGGGTATTGATAAGAATCAATTACACCAAAAATAACAGGACTTCTTCAGATCTAATGGATAAAATAATTCAGAATGGACACAGGAAGGAAGGGTGGGAGGTGGTAGAAGAGGGGTGGAGAGTTCCCTCCCCATTTCGCCCACTTCCGGTTTTTAGCTTTTTATTACCGGTTGGAATTATAGTAATTTTTTTTTTTTAAATTCTAAATACATTTCAACATAAAACTCCATATATATATATATATATATATATATATATATATATATATATATATATATATAAAGTCTAAATCCTTTGTAAATGCAACATTTTGCTCCAAAATCCAAACTGAAGAAGGAAACTCTAGCATCAAACTTCTACTAACTTGAAGGTATCCTTTGACGGTAAAATTCTAAAGAGAAGACTCTGAAATAAATCTTGCAGTTTGTATTGTTATCCTGCATTGTTTGCAAATGAGCTGCAGTGATGTCGACGCAGAGAGTGGCATAAGAATCGGACTGATTGCATTTCACATAGCACTAATACCCTTGGGAAAGGTATGAATTCAATTATTCTCCCCCCAGCTATGGGCAAATAGTAGAGCAGACTAGGTTCTTCAGCCTTGGTGAGGCAACTAGTCTAGGAGAGGGAAAACTCTGAATTCAAACCTGTTAAACTCCGCTTTAAAAACTGACCTTGTGTCATATCCTGCCCGAGCGGAGGGGTTGGGTAAATATGATAAGAATCGGACTAGCGTACGCCACTATAACTCAACAACCAACAGTTCTTTTACAACCTTATCATCTTAAGCAACTTATATATTTTTCACAAATCGAATTAGTTATTAACCAGGATGTTTATGTTTTAATTTAGGTAGAAAGATGGCTATTATCTGTCAAATCCTGGCAGTCATTATATATATATATATATATATATATATGTATAAATTGGCCGACCGTAGCCTAGGGCGACCTGAAGGCTCTCTTTTCAAAATCTTCAACACTGGGGTATAAAGAAGGGTGCTATTTCTTCCCCTGGGTTGCTCCACTTACCTTTGATCCGTACCTTTTAATCCTTAGTGTTATATATATATATATATATATAATTCTTCTTCGTCAGATATTTAGCATTCAAGATTACAAGATACGATCATGCTGCATGCAATAAAGTTAATTTCGTCTCTCTCTCTCTCTCTCTCTCTCTCTCTCTCTCTATCTCTCTCTCTTTCACACACACACACACTCACATTTGTCATGGATATTTGAAGAATTTCACGATCAATCAAAAGACTTATATGTGCATAAGAATCGATGACAGAAACGTATGAGTACATCCCAATTTAGAAACTAATGATTTATTAATTCTCATTTCTAAAGTTTCTAAAATGGTAATCAATATACGAGGTGCCTTCAATAAGTTTCAGACTTTTTTGTACAGGAATTTAAAATTGTCGTTGACTATTAAAAATTCAGTATCTTATTGCTATACATCTTATGAGATGACTGACTAATTTTTATGATTTCAGGTTCAAAGGAACACCTACAGCAGGAATTGGAATACATTCTACTAAAATCTGATTGTCACAGCTGGTGAATTTCAAAAATGCAATCTGAACGTGAGGTCACATTAGAAGAACGATATGTAATAAAATTCTGTTTTAAACTTGGAAAAAATGCCACAGAAACGTATGGAATGCTTCAGACTGCTTTTGGGGCATCTTGCATCAGTTTTTGAGCGGCATAAGAGATTCGAGGAAGGCAGGGAGTCTGTGAGGAATGATGAGAGGTGTGGGAGGAGTAAGGAAGTCGGAACACCAAAGTTGATTGGCCAAATAAAGAATTTCATGGATAAGGACCGTCGTGTGTCTATAGAGACAATAAGTGCACAGTTTGATGTCAGTGTGGGAACTGTACACACAATTTTTCGCGAGGAACTGAAGATGCAGAATACTTGCGCGAAGTTTGTCTCAAGGGTGCTCAGAGAAGATCAGAAAGAAAGACATTATCATGACAGCAGGGAGATGGTCGAGCTGATCAATTCAGATCCTGCAGTTCCTGATGCTCTGGTGACCTGCGATGAAAGCTGGATCTACTGCTATGACCCAGAGACCAAGAGACAGTGTTCCCAGTGGAAGCATGATGGTTCTCCCAGACCCAAGAAGGCCAGACAGAGCAAATCAACCCAAAAATTTTTGATGATCCCTTTTTTTGACAGCCCTGGTATGATCAACATGCACTGAGTTCCCACTGGACAGACAGTCAACAAGGAATACTATGTTGAATACTATGTTGAGGTTTTAAGGTAGTTCAGGAAGAGATTCTGTCGGAAGAGGCCAGCACTCTTCAAATCGGGTCAGTGGCATTTCCACCAGGACAATGCACCAGTCCACAACTCCATCCTAGTCACAGACTATTTGAGCAAGATGGGCACCCTCCCTATAGTCCAGACCTTGCTCCCTGTGACTTTTGCTTATTCCCTAAGCTCAAGGAAAAACTTAGAGGTTGTCGTTATGAGACAATTGAGGAGATGAAAGAAGCTGTGACGAAGGTCATTGACACGCTCACACAAGAGGACTTCCATGGGGCCTTCTAGAAGTTGTTGTAACGGTACAAGTGCATTGCAGCTGGAGGAGATTAGTTCGAAGTGGACTAGAGTTTCATGTGTGTACTATCAATAAAAGTGCCCATACGAAAAAAAGTCTAGAAACTTATTGAAGGGACATCGTACATAATAAACAGCATGGAAAGATTGTTGAATCTAAAATTATTTCTGATTATAATACTATTAAACAAAAACCCATTTTTTTCAATTTATCTCCCTATTAAGTGAAATTAGAGCTAAAAAGTTACATCTATTATTTAGATTAGTCAGTTCTTTTTATTATTCATATTTATTCTTACGTTTAAATACTTTTGATAATCGTTCTAATCATAAAATTTCCGAAACAATATTTTTGTTACAAACAACAAATGCGTTACGCTATTTGGCAAGAATAGAAAAACTAAGTCAAAAATCATTTTAAAAAAGTTTTAAAATTTTCAAAACTACACACAAAGTCATAAATTTTTGTGAATTTTTAAAATTTCATTTAAAATCTCTAAAAACTTGTATAAAATCCATTATGAATACACAAACTTTTTCAGAAAAAAATTTCCAACAGTTATTTACTCTGTCGGCTAGGGCTGTTGAATACACCGACTGCACCTCTGCAGAGGGGTAAGACCCCCCCATGAGTGTCCTAGTTATGACACTAAGAAATCTAATGATGAGGTTCCAGTGATGCTGGGGCTTTGGGGAATGCGGAGTACCCCCTTATTGCCATCGCTTTCAGGTCCACTTTGGCCCAGTTTGGTAGCACCTGATAGGACCTAATCTATGGGTTAAATAGAACTAACGGCATACTTATGCTAAACTGAACTGTTTGACTAAACTGAATAGCTTAAAATAGAAGTGTTTTTGACAAGTAAACCGAACTTACATTTAAACTGCGTGCTTATGCTGAACTGAATTATTTGAAATAGAACTGTTTTTGACATTGAAACTGTATTTCCACTAAACTGAATTGTTTAACATAGACTTGTTTTGATATTTAACTGTGTGTAAAACAAATGTGTACTTATACTAAACTGAATTAGCTGAATTAGAACTGTTTGAATAAACTGAATACTTTGAAATAAATGTTTTTGACAATTAAATTGTGTACTCATGCTAAACTGAATTGTTTGAAATAGAACTGATTATTTACATAAAAATGGATTTGGTGTTAGATAACATACGAAGGTTGATATGCCATAAAACCTAACCAACCCACTCGAACAGTTATCTGTTCCCGTTTATTTTAAACGGAGAGCTGTTAGCGGTTGTAGAATGCTAAGAATTTTCTCAATTTTTCACTTCATTTTTAAAATTGAATATTATGTAGAAGTTACATTAAATATTAACGTTACCCTGTTGATGGTTGGTACGTTGCTTTTTCTTTTTATCCCCTGTCACTTATTATCTTTTGTTGGTTGTTCGAAAGGGAATATATGTAGGAAAAGAGACAGGAACAATTTTAACCCCTACTTTTATTCCCAGGTTTACAACTATTCCGTGTGTGGGGGTTCCTCGTGGTTTAATGGTTAAAGCAATGACTAAGGAATCGTAGTAAGGGAGTTCGTACTCCAGTCACACTATTTCGTTCACATTCGGGCAAATACCCTTGGGAAATGTATGAACCCCCTTATCCTCCCAACTATGGATTAAATAGTACCACTACTGTTCTTCTAGGAGAATACCTTTGGCATTAAATAACCTACAAAGGTTGATATGCCATTAAACAAAGAAACCAAACTATTTCGTGGAAATAAATGTTCTTCCCGAACCAGTAAAATAGTCGTCATCCCGGTAGAAATGTTCTGAGAGAGAGAGTTTCTTTTTGGCGTCAGGAGTGTCATATTTTTCAGGCATGCGCAGATTGAGCGTCCTATTAGTGTCTTCCTGGGAGATCGTTGTTTTTGTATTTATCTATTTTATTTTGTGTTTATTATTATTATATTATTATTATTTTTCTTTTTCTGTTTTTTTAATTTATTATTCAATCCCCACAGTTTTATAAAAATTTAAAGGCTTTAAAATGGGATGATATTCAGTTATAAATAAACTCATCTTCTGAATATTTTGTTTATATATATATATATATATATATAATTCCATAAAGAGATATACGCACCACATTCTTTTTTATGAAAAGATGATTTTCTTCGAAAAGACCACACGCTACAGCAGTAAAAAACAAACAAACAAACAAACAAGGAGGAGACTCCCCATGGCGTAGTGGTTAACGTGCCGGACTGTAACATCATAATGAATGAGTTCGAACCTTAGTCGCGCTTTTACGTTCCTTTTCGTAGTAATACCCTTTGGAAAAGTATTGGTTAAATACTATCACTGCTGTTCGAGAAGGATGGCTTTAGCAAGAAATAACCCCTGAAGATTGATATGCCATGAAACAAAGACATCGAAACCTCTGTTTATTTTCTTGAGGTACGAGGATCATTAAATAAGTTTCCAGACTTTTTTCGTATGGGAACTTTTTTCGTATGGGAACACATGAAACTCTAGTCCCCTTCGAAGTAATCTTCTCCGGCTGCAACACACTTGTTGTACCGTTCCAACAACTTCTGGAAGGCCCAATGGAAGTGCTCTTGTGTGAGCGTGTCAATGGCCTTCGTCACAGTTTCTATCATCTCCTTAATTCTCTCATAACGACAGCCTGTGAGCTAAGGGAATCAGCAAAAGTCACAGGGAACAAGGTCTGGACTATAGAGAGGGTGAGGAAGTGTCTTGATGCCCATCTTGGTCAAATAGTCTGTGACAGGGATGGAGTTGTGGACTGGTGCATTGTCCCGGTGAAAATGCCTCTGACCCAATTTGAAGAGTGCTGGCTTCTTCCGACGGAATCTCTTCCTGAACTCCCTTAAAACCTAAACAGAGTAACCCTAACCCTAACCCTTTAACCAAGCAACTCTGGTCTATTGACTTCCTTACTCCTCCAACACCTCTTATTATCCCTTACAGACTCCCTTCTTTCCTTGAATCGCTTATGCCACTAAAAAACTGATGCTCAATTCATGCAAGATGGTCGAAAAGCAGTCCGAAGCATTCTATACATTTTTTCCAAGTTTAAAACAGAATTTTATTGCATATCGTTCTTCTAAAGAGTCAGATTGCATTTTTGAAATTCACCATCTGTGACAATCAGGCTTTAGTAGGGTGTATTCCAATTCCTGCTGTAGGTGTACATTTGAACCTGAAGTCATAAAAATTAGTCAGTCATTTTATAAGATGTATAGCAATAAGATAGTGAATTTTCAAGAGTCGACGACAATTTTAAATGCCTGTACAAAAAGTCTGGAAACTTCTTGAATACACCACCTAATGTTGTCAATCACCATTTTTATTAAGTAGAAGTGCTCAAAGAAATCGTCACAGCTATAATGATAATATAAAAACACGAAAGTAAAAATTCGCTTACCGGATGGAGACACAGACTTCTTTGACATTGTTGCAGGTGTGCTGCAAGGGAATACATTAGACTCATACCTATTTATTATCTGTCTAGACTATGTTCATCGAACGTTGGTAAATTTAAGGAAAGAAAATGGCTTTACGCTGTCAAAGGCAAGAAGTAGAAGTTACCCCGCACGAACGATTACGGGCGCAGACTACTCGGACGACAAATCCCTTCTAGGAAATACACCCACCCAGGCTGAATCCTAGCTACATAGTCTGGAACGGACAGCAGGTAGCATAGGCCCCCACGTTAACTCAGACAAAACAGAATACATGTGTTTAATCAAAAAGGCGTCATCTCCACACTAAATGGTAGATCTCTGAAACCTGTGGACAAGTTCACCTACATCGGAAGCAGCGTCTCATCTACCGAAAAAGATTCCAACACGTGACAAACGAAGGCTTGGACCGCTATCGAAAGATGATCGGTCATATGGAAGTAAAACTTCTCAGATAAAATAAAACGCAGACTTTTCCAAGCAGCAGTCGTGTTCATACTGCTGTATGGCTGCACCACATAGACGCTGATGAAGCGTATGGAGAGAAAGCTTAACGGCAAATGCACAAGAAAGCTGATAGATGTACTGAACAAGTCCTGGAGGCAGCATCCCACAAAGCAGCAGCTGTATGGACACCTAACACTCATCATGAAAACCGTCCAAATTAGACGGGCAAGACATGCGAAACACTGCTGGAGAAGTAAGGACAAACTCATAAGCGATGTACTCCTGTGGACCCCTTCACATGGATCAGCAAAGGAAGGGTGACCAGCCAAAGCCTATCTAAAACAGCTCTGTACTGATACAGGATGTAGCCTGGAAGACCTACCGTAAGCGATGGACGATAGGGACGAGTGGCTGGAGAGGACCGGGGAAATCCGTGCAAGCGGCACACCATGATGATGAGAAGGACTAATATTAAATTAAAAAGTCATTATTTCTAATTAAATATGTAGAGTTGTTTTTATCAAAGTTTAGGTTGGTTGGTTGGATTTAATGGGATATCAACCCTTGTAGATTATTTAATCCTGAATACTGTTTATACATATGTGTTATACCTGATTTTTAAATGAATAGTTTGTTGGTAACATTATTTCTAAACGAGGCAGAGCTCTTTTGTTCACGTATAATTAAATTGTTTCAAATATTACTCTTGTCTTCTCACAGTAAAATGGTTTAAAGTATTATCATCCAACGCTAATAATTATGTTTATTCTTATCATTTGTTTGCCCACAGTTAAATAATTTCCAGAATTGTTAATTTTTTGTTGGCACAAGGTTAGCTGGTTTCAAGTATTGCGATCTAACACGGATAATTCTATTTAAGATTAACAATAATCCTTAGTAAAAAAAAATGAACAGTTCTATTTGATCCATACATGGGATCTTGGCATTAACTACTTTTCCGGGTGAAGGTGGACCTGGGAGTAATGAAAAAGAAGGGGTAATTTACATTCCCCATTGTTTCAGGGCTGGAGTCTTCCCATCAGATAGTTTAGTGTCATATACAGGACACTTATTGGGGCTGGGGTTTTACCCTCTGCAGTGATGAAGACTCCCTATTCTTCATCTACAGCCAACTGGGCTGACAGTTAAATGGCTTCTAGCATTACTATCTATGGCTATCTATTAAATATTCCTATCTATTGCAATCTAATAAGTATTGCTATCTTTTGCTATCTATTAAATATAGCTATCTATTGCTATCTATGAAGCAATACTATCTATTTCTACCTATTGAGTATTGCAATCTATTGCTATCTATCAAGCAATACTATCTCTTGCAATCGATAAAGTACTTCTATCTATTGCTATCTATTAAGTGTTGCTATCTATTGCTATCTATCAAGCAATAGTATCTATTGCTATCTATAAGGTATTGCTATTTATGAAGCAATAGTATCTATTTCTATCTATAAAGTATTGCAATCTATTGCTATCTATCAAGCAAAACTATCTATTGCTATCTGTCAAGCATTATTATCGATTGCTATTTATTAAGTATTGCTATCTATTGCTATATATCAAGTAATACTATTTATTGCTATCTATTAATATTTCGATTAGAATTCTAATTTTATGATTTACCAGACATGAATAATGAATACCAACCTATTTTTTATATCGGTTTTACAATCCTTTCCAGGCAGGGTGACGATTAAGATAAAATAAATTTCCTCTTAGCGGCACAAAATCTGGTTGCAAAGAAATCCTAAGTACGCACAAAGAGAGAGAGAGAGAGAGAGAGAGAGAGAGAGAGAGAGAGAGAGAGATCTGTCGACCCCTCTCTCTCTCTCTATTTCTTTCCGGTAACGATTACCAAGAGAGTGGAAAGTTCTATGGGACGAACACCCAAATACATCGATGTTTAGTTTTTTTTTTTTAATGGCATTCGTGGGTTATCTAATGCTAGAGCCTTTCCCGTAGAAAGACAACCATTGTACTATTTGACAAATAACTGGAGGGAATAAGAGGGTTTATACCTTTCCCAAGAGCATTAGTCTGAACGTGTTTGTACTGGTGCGACTGGAGTTCGAACTCGCGAAATACGATGTCGCAGTCTAGCTCGTTTACCACTACACAACAGGGACTCCCTCTTTGACAAGAGTCATGCAAAAAGTGTCAGATCCCACCAAAAATTAGTCTGAACTGGATCTTTTGGTTTGGTTATATGACATGTCAACAATTATTTAAATATCTAAATCCTTTTTCATATACCTCTATTAAAAATATATTATTTGTAAACATTTTTGTTGAAAACATTCTTAAACCAAATAGAACTCATATTTTGTACACGGTTCAATGGTTTCAAGTTCTGCTTTCTAATACAAATAATTCTGTCAAAATTTCTTAGACGAAACTTGTTGATTTTTATCATTAAGGGTCTTCGGACTATTGTCTTCATCTTTGTTGTTATTTCCACACAAAAAAATCTGAATATGAGCACAGGTAAAAAATCATACATAATAGTAGTAATTCTAGTCAAGTAAGTTAAATTGTTCGAAGTATTGCTATGTAATAGTAATAATCTAATCCCAATTTCTTGTTTGCGTATTTTTAAATAGATGTTCAGTCTATGTTTGAGATTGTTGTAATTTCATTTTTAAAGGAGTTAGATCTAATTTGTTTGTACACTGGTGTTGCTTTTGTTTCTACATAGTTAAATGGTTTCCATCAATGATTTATTGCAATCTAATTCGTATAATTCAATTCAATATTAATCATCTGTTTGCATTCATTAAAGTGCTTACAAGTATTGCTATTTAACACTAATTATTCTATTCAACATTACTCATTCATTTGCTCACAGTTAAATGGTTACAAATATTGCTATGTATCACTAACAATTAAATTAAACATCAGTTTTACACACAGTTAAATGACCAAAGGGTTCTATTTCAAACAATTCAATTTAGTTTAAACCATTTATTTGATCTCAGTTTAATTATCAAACAGTTCTATTTGACACTTAGATAGGACCCTATCAGTCGCTACCAAAGTGAAACTTGGAAAGATGGCATTTAAGAGGTACTCAAAGCCCCAGCATTACTGGAGTCTCATTATAAGATTGTTTAGTGTCATATACAGGACATTCAATTTAGTATTAACCATTTGTTTTTTGGAGGTGCCCGTGGTGTAATGCTTATCGTCGCAGGAATTGGACACGGCGACACGAGTTCAAATCCTGGACTGATTGTATTTCATATAGCACTAATACCCTTGGGAAAGATATGAATCCAATTATTCTCCCTCCCTATGAGTAAATAGTAGGGCAGACTAGGTTCTTCAGCCTTGGTGAGGCAACTAGTCTAGGAGAAGGAAAACTCCGAATTCAAACCTGTTAAACTCCGCTTAAAAAAATTGACCTTGTGTCATATCCTGCCCGAGCGGAGGGGTTGGGTAAATATGATTAAGTTGAAGGGTTTTGAAGACAATTTACTGAATCACCGCGATCAATTTCGCTAAGCTCTGAATCAAATCAGAAATGGGGTTGGGGAAAAAAAGGAGGTGCCCATGGTGTAATGGTTATTGTCGCAGGATATGGGCACGGCGACACGAGTTCAAATCCTGGACCTGACTGATTGCATTCCACATAGCACTAATACCCTTGGGAAAGGTACGAATCCAAATATTCACACTCCAGCTATGGGTAAATAGTTGGGCAGACTAGGTTGGTGAGGCAACTAGTCTAGGAGAAGGAAAACTCTGAATTCAAACCTGTTAAACTCCGCTTAAAAAATGACCTTGTGTCATATCCTGCCCGAGCGGAGGGGTTGGTAAATATGATTAACCATTTGTTTTCACATAAAGATTTTCAACTACAAAAACGACTAATCAGTTCTATTTCAGCTCTTGTTAGGACTCTAACAAATTCTACCACTCTAGGTCAATGAAGAGGTAACAATGACAATTTTTGGAAGTTTGGTTGAAATCAAACCCCAAATACTAATAGACGAATGGAATATGGGTGAATAATAGATTTTGGCAAGTAATTTCTTCATGAAATTAAATCCTGAACGAGACTGCTTGTATTTTACTTTGTGCTAAGACCCTTGAGAAAAGCATACGTCGCATCATTAGTAAATAGTAGACCAACCAACAAGGGAAAAGGAAAAACTTGTCGCTGGGGTCTCTCAGGGAGCCCGATGTTATCTTCAGTCTCGTTTTGGGAATTCTTATAACGACACTGATATCAAGTTTTATTGAGCCTTGCCGCTCCTTCTTATGAAAACGATGATGGGGAGAAGGGTGTCATGCTGTCAGTCTTCCATTTAACTTTGACTACGCGGGTTTGGAACAAGTCGTAGGTTGCTAGTCTTGTAACCATGACTGATATTAATAATATTTTTTTTATCTTTTCGGTTTCCGTTTCTTTGTTTTAATAGCATTTGAACTTTCGTTAGTTATTTAATGCCAAAGCCACCATTGTAGTGATATTATATAACTAATAGCAGAAGGAATGCCTTTTCAGTCTGAAAATAAACATCATCATCATCATTATACCGTGCTGCTAGCACGGATATCCCTGACCCTCTCTCGCCACTTCTCCTCATCGCCTCTGGCAGGTCTTCAGAGCTACATCCCGTATCTTCACATAGCTGCTGTATGTATGTTCTAGCTGGTCGTCCTGCTTTTGCTCGGTCATATGTGGGGGTCCATAGGAGTCAATCACTTATGAGCTCGTCCCTGCTTATCTAGCAGTGACCTGCATGTCTGGTTCGTCTAACTTGGATAGTTTTCGTGATGGGAGGCAAGTGGCCGTATAGTTGGTGCCTTGTAATTGCGCTTAATACGATGTCGCAGCCCACCAGGACTTTCCAGTCGAACAAAAAGTAATGACTATACTTTTTTATTAATTAATATTTGGTTTTGTTTTGTTTTGTTTTTTGGCATATCAACCATTGTAGGTTATTTAATGCCAAATCTTCTTTATACATATATATTAAATATACAGAATTTGGTTTAGTTGGATTTTATGGCATATCAACCATTATAGCTTATTTAATGTCAAATCCTCTTTATACATATATGTTGAATATATATGATTTAGTTTAGTTGAGTTTTATTGGATATCAATTGTTGGAGGTTATTTAATGCCAAATCCTCTTTATACACATATATGAAATATATATGATTTGGTTTGGTTGGGTTTTATAGCATAACAACCATTGTAGGTTATTTAATGCTAAATCCTCTTTATACATGTACATTAAATAGAAATGATTTAATTTGGTTTGGTATTATGGTATTTGAGTTTTATTCGATATCAACCATTGTAGGTTATTTAATGCCAAATCTTCTTTATACATATATATTAAATATATATAATTTGGTTTGGTTGAGTTTATCAACCGTTATAGGTTATTTAATGGTAGCACCTAAAAGCAATTAAACTGTGTACTTATATTGAACTAAATTGTTTGAAATAGAACTATTTTTGGCATGGAAACTGCGTACTTATGCTAAAATGAATTATTTAAAATATAATTGCTTTTAAATAGAATTGAACTGTACTTATGCTAAACTGAATTGTTTAAAATGTAACAGTTTTGACATTTAACTCATTGTAAACAAAAACTATACTTGTACTAAACTGAATTGTTTAAAATCAAATAATAAGTAGTATGGAGTACCCCATCTTAACCATTAATTTCTGGTCAAGAGTGACCCCAAGAGGTAGTACCTGATAGGTTCCCATCTATTGGTCTAATTGATCGGTTTGCAAATTGTTTGTATTTGATAGGAATACTTTATATCAGTTTACCGTGGGCAAAACATTTTTAAAAGAACTAGACAAAAATGTTAATACATACTAATAAAATGTGGATTTCCCAAAATTCGAGGCATGAAATAACTCAAGACGTGTTGAGATGCCGTTAAAATCAATCGGGTTACTTAAGGTAGTCAAGTTTCAAAGTTGAAATTTAAGCTTTTTATTAAGATGTGGAACGAGGCCGAATAAATGGGGCACCTAATGAGACTCGAACTCACTCGTGGAGGTTTGCTAATTTAGCTTGCTAACCATTACGTGTCCCCTTAAGTTTCAAAGTTATCAACAACTTTTGGCGATAAATATGGATTCATCATCTTTAAAAAACCCTTCATTGCAATCACTGCCAGGACCACACGGAAGAGTAGTATCTGCTAGGGTTGTATCAATGAAGCAAATAGAACTGTTAGATTGGTTTGGTTTGCTTAGTTGGGTTTTGTGGCATATCAACCTTGTAGGTTATTTAACGCCAAATATGTTTTTATGTAAATAATCGGCTCTATTTAAAACAATTCAGTTTAGCATGAGTACACAGTTTAATTGTCAAAAACATTTTTATTTCAAACAATTCAAGGAGTTATATAGAACAATTCAGTTTAGTGTAAATACAGTTTTAATGTCGAAAAACAGTTCAATTTTTTAAATACAGTTTAGCATAAGCACGCAGTTTAAATGTAAGTACTGTTTAATTGTAAAAAAACATTTCTATTTCGAGCTATTCAGTTTAGTCAAACAATTCTAATTCAGCTAATTCAGTTTAGTATAAGTACAGATTTTGTTTATACACAGTTAAATGTCAAAACAGTTCTATGTTTAACAATTCAGTTTAGTGTAAATACAGTTTCAATGTCAAAAAACAGTTCTATTTGAAATAATTCAGTTTAGCATAAGCATGCAGTTCAAATGTAAGCACGATTCAATTTGTCAAAAATATTTCTATTTTAAGCTTTTCAGTTTAATCAAACAATTCAGTTTAGCATAAGTATGCCGTTAGTTCTATTTAACCCATAGATAGGGCCCTATCAGGTGCCACCACACCGGGTCAGAGTGGACCTGGGAGCAATGGCAATGAAGGGGTACTCCGTATCCCCCAAGGCCCCAGCATTACTGGGACCTCACCATCAGATTGTTTAGTGTCATATCCACTCGTTGGAGGGGTCCTACCCCTCTGCAGCGGTGCAGTCGGTGTATTCTACAGCCCAAGCCGACTGGGCAAAGAACTTTTTGAAATTTATTCCGATTCAATCGGACCGCGTGTTATAAAATACATACAAACTTTAAATATGAACGTAAAATGAACGTGATTCCCTAACATCTAGGCGTAAGATAACCCTAGATGGTTTGAGAAACATATACAGTCACCTGATTTAATCACGTGGGTGCTCCTTTGTAGCGGGTTTCGGGTGAAAATAAGCCGGAGGAACTTATCACTCTCTAGATGTACAACTGGTTCGATTTCAAAGTTTTCCTTCACCTAGGTTGATTGCCGTACCAAGGTTAAAGAGCCCAGTATGCCCGACTATTTACCAATAGCTAGAGGGAGAATAGTTGGGTTATTACATTTTCTAAGGGTATAAGCGTTACCTGAAATGCAAATAGCCTCGTTCTGGATTTGAACTTGGGTAGCAGAGTCGACTTCCTCTGTCGATACCAATTGCACTATAAGTTACTTCTTGACGAGTTGATGTGCCTTTAAAATTACTTAATCCTTTCTTTCATTTTCTCTCCTTAGTTCTCTTTCCTCTTTCTTTTCTTTTTCATTGCACACTTTCTTTCTTTCTCCTGTTGTTCATCTTTCTTTTTCACGTCCTTCTTTCTTTTTCTTTCTTTCTTTCTTTCTTTCTTTTTTCTTTCTTTCTTTCTTTTGTTACCTCTTCTTACTTTCTTTTGTTATTCTTTCTTTCTTTCTTTCTTTCTTTTGTTACTCTTCTTTCTTTCTTTCTTTCTTTCTTTCGTCTGTTATTACATCTTCTTTCTTTCTTTCTTTCTTTCTTTTTCTGTTCTTTCTTTCTTTCTTTCTGTTACATCTTCTTTCTTTATTTATTTTTTTTCTATTCCGCCTTCTTTCTTTCTTTCTTTCTTTCTTTCTTTCTTTTTCTGTTCCGCCTTCCTTTTTTCTTTCTTTCTTTCTTTCTTTCTTTCTTTCTTTCTTTCTTTCTTTCTTTCTTTCTTTCTTCTGTTACATCTTTCTTTCTTTCTTTCTTTCTTTTGTTATACCTTTCTTTCTTTCTTTTTCTGTTCTTTCTTTCTTTCTTTCTTTCTTTCTTTCGTCTGTTGTTATATCTTCTTTCTTTCTTTCTTTCTTTCTTTCTTTCTTCTTTCTTTCTTTCTTTCTTTTGTTACATATTCTTTCTTTCTTTCTTTCTTTCTTTCTTTCTTTTCCTGTTCCGCCTTCTTTCTTTCTTTCTTTCTTTCTTTCTTTCTTTCTTTCTTCTGTTACATCTTTCTTTCTTTCTTTTGTTACACCTTTCTTTCTTTCTTTTGTTACCTCTTCTTTCTTTCTTTCTTTCCCTACAGCCATTCTTACAATAAAGCGAGTTACATTATTAACAAAGAAACATTCTTGAAACATTTGCAGAGGAAATGAGACAAGAAAGAGAAAGATTTTAGACTAAGAGCTGTTTTAAGTATTTTCCGGTGCCACCCAATGTGGTGTTCAGCAACTTGTAGCTATTTCAAGAACAGTTGTACAAGCAATGACCAAGTGGTGAAAGTTATGTTTCCGTTTTTCATTTGGTTAAGATCAAAATCCGGCCAAGGTCCAATGGAGATGAAGCCGCTCCTAAAAAATGACCTTCGCCTTTGCTTCACTGACAATTGCAATGCGCAAAGTAACAATGAAATAACACGTCTTCCGTTGAGAGTTGCTTCATGTTTAGTTGGTCGGCTGTTAATAAGTGTGTTTTCGTATTGGGGGTTGTGTTGAAGAAGAGAGAAACAGTCGCCATTTGTTTTTCATGTCTTACGTTATTTGTTCTTATTATTTGTTGTTCTTTAATCCTAACCTCTTGAGTATCTCGTCATTTTTATAGAATTATTTTACTGCATCTGCATTTTTTTTAATTCCCAGATGTGTTGGTTTGTTTCGTTCCTCAGCTATTTTTTTTTTATTTAATTCTTTATTTCTTTATTTATTTCTTTTGTTTGTTTGTTTCTTTCTTTATTTCGGGTGTAATATCTTGTAATAATTGTACATCATCAGCGTTGCTTAATACAATTAAGAGGTATCAGATATTTTAGTGCAAGATACAAAAAAAAAAGCATACACACTTATACACACATATAGGGGAGTTCCTGTGGTGCAGTGGCTAACGTTCTTGACTTTGACATCGTAGTGAGTAGGTTCGAACTCTAATCGGGCTATTTCGTTAACTTTATGCTTGATAAACAATTCTTTATTTTTCTTCCTTATTTGTTTGAGGTTTCTTTTTTTTCTCCTTATATATGCGTTTGATCTTTCTTTCTTTCACTCCTGTTTGCTTTTCCCTTTCTTTATTTTTCCTGGCCCGTTTTTTCTTTCTTGGTTTTACTATCGTCTGCTTTTTCTTTATTCCTTGATGCCATTTCTTTATTTCGTTCTTTTTTTTTTCTTTCTTCTCTTTTTAGTTCTTTCTGAAATCATCTCTTTCTTTCAAAAATCAGTTCTATTTGAAACAATTCAGTTTAGCATAAGGACGCAGTTCAAATGTAAGCACTCAAATGTAAGCAAATCCATATATATATATATATATATATATATGCCAAATTTGGTATAATTTGGAGAGTACTCAATATCTGTGATAGGGCTATTATATAATAATATAATATAATATAATATAATTTCTTTCTTTCTTTCTTTCTTTCTTTCCAACTCAACTTTTTCTTGTTATGCGTTTTATCTTCCTTTCTTTCTTTCCTTCTTTCTTTCTTTCTGTAGATTTTCCCATTTTTATTCTCATATATTCCATCACTCTGCATGCACACACACATGCACTCATGCACACCCACACCCACACACACATAAACGCACATGCACGAACACACAAACCCAAATATATATATATATATATAGAATACTTAGTCCAGTTAAACCGGAGTTAGGAGTAATTCCATCAGGACAAGAAAATATTCGTGAATATTTAGATCTTCCTGGTAAAGAGCTCAATGTATCAATTATACAGAGCAATAATTTCATTAAGAAAAAAACAACGAAACCAATCACAAAGGATTATAAATTTATTTCAATCCTGTTACGCATTTTTGAAATTTTCAAAAACACGAAAAAAAATTAACAGGACTTCATCAGATCAATTAGATAAAAAAACTGGAGTAGACACATGAGAGTGGGAGGGGATAGAAAAGTGAGAGGGGATAGAAGAGGGGTGAAGAGTTATCTCTTCATTGAGCCCACTTCCGTTTTAAATTTAAATTTACGGTTGGCAATGTAGTACATTTATTTTAAAACAATTTTTTTAAAAAAATTTTTTCTATAGACTTAAATTACAGATATTTCTAATTAGATTTAAATTTTAATTAATAATCTCACGTAAAGATGCAGTAATAGATATATTAAAACAAAAACAAATATTTAATTTACTTAAATATTTTAAAATTTCAAAAATTTCAAAATATCAGTCACATTTTTTATGCTTAGTACATATATATTATATGCTATTTCATAATTTTCTATCTAATAATTTATTATAATTATTCTCAAAATTAAACCTCATTATCAAATAAATTTATGCTTTATAAAAAAATTTTTTTTTTTTTTTTACTTAATTATTTATAGTTTAAATTTGGCCCTATGTCTACACCTGGCTATTAGTTCATTTCTCTTATTAAGTAAAATTTTTGGCTCAGGAAAAAGCAAAATGTGGATCTTTTCTTCAAGACATAGATTGCACCTACTATCGAAAGATTTTGGGGTACTAGATCTTTTCAATATGGACCATTGAATGTCAGGGGTTAACCCTTTATTTTTTAATCCCCAATAATGTTTTGATAGAGCAGTTTGATTTTTTTGATGCTCATGGGAAAAGGAATATTTATGATTTCCATATCTAATCTTGAAATTAGTAGAAGAAACGCCAATATAATATTTCTTATCACTTATGTCCTCTTTTGGATAAATAATAGCTTGGTATACTACATTATCTAAACTACACAAACCATTCATTGGACAATCACTTTGAGATTTACAATTACATTCTATTTTTTTACTATTAATGTTATTATTATTTACTTGGTTATGAAATTTATTAATTAATTTATTATTATGGCTATTTATTATTTGAGAAATATTATTAGTGCAAGAATAACTTATTTTCAAGGTTTTCCTATTAAATATTTTATGCAATATATTATCTTGTTTAAAATGTTTATCTATCAGTCTCAAAAAATATTTACCTACATCTATATTGGCTAGTTTACAAAAAGGGGGGTTAAACCATATAATTTTCCTTTTTCTATTTTTTTGAACATAATTATTATTTTCTTTAGTAAATTCAGTTGTTATATTTTGTTTTAAATACCTAAAATCCTCATTAAAACCACTATTTTTAAGGGCTTCTATATATCTTTTACTACTCTCTTTGAAAATCTTTTCATTTGCAGATAGCTTACCTATTCTTAAATTTACTGCTTTTGGGATTTGCTTGATTATATTTTTAGGGTGATTTGAATTAACATTAATGTACGATGGGTTCTGATTGGGTTTTATAAAAGGTTTATAGGAATTATTAGATAGATCTAAAGTGACATCCAAGAAATTGGCTATTTTAATATTAGATGAGATTTCTATTTTAAATCCCAAAAACTTAAAGGCCCTTATAATCCTTTTTTGTATGCTAGAGCTAAGAGGGCCATTACTATTTGGGATATATAATAACCCATCATCCCTATAAATACCTACTTGTTGAGGACTAATGATTCTAGTGAGTATATCTAATATATATAATCCTACAAGGTCTGCTATTTGGGAGGAATCATACCCCCCCATTGGAACGTCAAAATTATCTAATCCATTTTTTACCCAAGTTGAATCGTTATTTTTTAAAACAGTTTTCCTACACGCTAATATTATTTCGTATTGTTCAACAGTTATATATATATATATATATACCAAATTCGGTATAATTTGGAGCGTACTCAATATTTGTGATAGGGCTATTATATAATAATAATAATAATAATAATAATAATAATAATAATTAAGTGGTTTATATATATATTCATATACATATACACGAGTATAATAATAAGTAAATATATATTAGCTTTTATATATTTAATAGCATGGAAGCTTGTCTGCGACCATAGGTTTCATGCTGTCTTATAAACGGCAATCATCAGGCAGAGAAAGAAAAATACATATCTTTCTTTCTCCACCTGATGATCGTAGACAAGAATCCATGCAATTAAATATATAAAAACTATTATATTTTTACTTATCATTAAAGATGTATATTTGTATATAGACATGAATATATATATATATATATATATAGATATAGATGACTCTACGCACATTTGTATTGATACAATACTAGATAGTACTAAGAAATTTAATTTTATTGCTTCATCAATCAGCAGTTGTGATCATTGCATATTCGGGTGTATTATCTTGTAATAATTGTATATTATCAGTGTCGCTTAATACAATTAAGAGGTATCAGATATTTTAGTGCAAAATACAAAAGAAGCACACACACGCACACACACACATACACACATATACAGGGAGTTCCCGTGGTGCAGTGGCTAACGTGCTTGACTTTGACATCGTAGTGAGTAGCTTCGAATTCTAATCGGGCTATTACTTTAAATTTCGGCTTAATACCCAAATGAAATGCAGTAATCTTTTATCCCCAGCCAGCCATGGGTAAAATTGTACTATTACTGTCCTTTTACAAGGATGGCTTAGACATTATATAACACACGAAGGTTGATATACCATTAAGCAAAAATCCCAACCCTATATATACATCATCGTCATCATCATCATGTCGTGCTGCCAGCACGGATATCCCTGACCCTCTGTCGCCACTCCTCCCTATCGTTCATCGCTTTTGGCAGGTACATCCCGTATCCTCACAGAGCTGCTGTATGTAGGTTCGAGCTGGTCGTCCTGCTCGTGCCATATGAGGGGGTTCAAGGATTACATCTCTTGTGAACTCGTCCCTGTTTCTCCAGCAGTGTCCTGCATGTCTGGTTCATCTAACTTTGATAGTTTTCGTGATGGAAGGTAGGTGGCCGTACAGTTGGTGCTTTGTGGGGTGTTGCCTCCAGAGCTTGTTCAAAATTGCTCGTAGCATTCTTGTGTAGCGTCCATGTAGTGCATCCATATAGCAGCATTGAGACGACCGCTGCCTGGAAGAAACTGCGTTTCATTTTATCGGTCAGGTCTGACTTCCATATGACCGATAGCTTATCGATGGCTGTCCATGCCTTTGTTAGCCGCGTGTCGATGTCTTTTTCGGTTGATGAGACACTGCTTCCTAGGTAGGTGAACTTGTCTACTAGTTTCAGAGAGCTACCGCCTAGTGTAGAATAGTATATATATATATACAACTTACTTTAAATTATATTACTGTGGTCTGTCTAAAACTAGAGTGTCTAAAACTTAACGCATTAATTAAAGAAGTAACACGAAAGTAATTATCTAGCATAGTCACTGACGCTTGCTACGTCAGTGATGACCAATCATCGTAGTATGTGGGGGTGAGGAAACACAGCGCAACTTAAACGCTAGGACCTCCATGGCTTTATTCTCTCCGTTTTGTTTCCGATGCCGTTGAAGTAGGTAAAAATGGCTAACGGTCTTGACATGTAGGGTAGTTTGTTCGTTCGAGTTGGAACCGCCTCTTCTCGTATCTTTTACTGGCATTCAGAAAACACCCAGTTCTCACTTCCGCTTCACGTGGGCTGCATTGTCCGGCTCGCCAACCCCTCCTTCACCACTTCGTTCGTCGACTTTGTCCGGTGACGTTTGGGTAACTGTTGTTTTCAGTTTGGGATGCTAGATCGAGCATATCTTGTTGCACCTAGCGTACCGGACGTGATGCTGAACTTTGACAGCACGTCTTTTTTCCGGCAGTTGAATTTTTTTTTAATGACTTACCTATTTGCATTCCGATACCATTCACTTAAAATGTATAAAAATTGTGAGAAATTAAATAATTTCTCACAATTTTTATACATTTCAGAAAATAATGCTGAAGAATACATTTCAGAAAATAATACATTTCAGAAAATAATACTGAAGAAATATTCATGATTTAAAAGATTTTATGAGAAATACTAACAAGCCGAAATATCACTCAACCTACAACTCCTTGTTACACAATTCTTATCATCAGGCAAGTTTGAGCCAGATATTTCATACAAAAACCAATAGATTACTTATAAAACCTGTACCCTTCAGAGGTGTCTTTGTGGTGTAATGGTTAAAGCCCTGGACTGCGGAATCGTTGCGAGTGAGTTCGAAATCAAGTTGTGCTCTTACTTTCATTTATCCTCCCAGCTATGAGTTAAATAGTACCTCTACTGTTCTTCTAGAAGGATTGTTTTGGCATTAAATAACCCAAGAAGGTTGATATGCCATTAAACAATAAAAACCAAACCGATAAATTAACATAAAAACCTCATGTTTATCGTACGCTCGTCCTTGAGAGAAACAAAATTAGAGTCACTGTCCATAATATAAATTAATTTTAACGGCATGTCAATCCGTTAAAGGGTTATTTTATGCCTGAAGGTTAGGGAATTGCGTTCACTATTGTTCTTATTTACATCATTTGTGAAGTTTTTTCTAAAGAACTTTTTTTTTTGCACGGTTATTCAAGGGATGAGTGGCAGCAGCGTAGAAGCCTAAGTATTAATTATCCCCAATAAAAAATTATAACTTTAAATAACTATTCTTAATACAAATTATTTACACTTTTATTGTATCCAGTATTTCAACACATGAATAATTTTCAAACAGATCTATTAGGGTAGTAATAGGGTCAGATTAGTCCTTGGGAATAATGAAAATCAAGGGGGTTTCCGCACCCCTCACATATAAAAAAATTGAGCCTCACTTTCAAATGGAGTCCATTATATAGAATGTCTTAAAATACGATTCAGTCGTCTTTTTTTGTCGATTTGTATTTGAAATATTTTATTTATCATATTTATATTTACCCAACCCCTCCGTTCGGGCAGGATATGACACAAGGTCAATTTTTTTAAGCGGAGTTTAACAGGTTTGAATTCAGAGTTTTCCTTCTACGAGACTAGTTGCCTCACCAAGGCTGAAGAACCTAGTCTGTCCTACTATTTACCCATAGCTGGAGGGAGAATAATTGGATTCATACCTTTCCCAAGGGTATTAGTGCTATGTGAAATATTTTATTTATAGAACAGAAAACAATACTTATAACCTAATTTACGGTGATAACACCTACGTTCGTTGTTGACTGCTTACTTCTTAATGATGGTTTGGTTTCTTTGTTTAATGGCATATCAACTCTTTTTAGGTTATTTAATGCCAAAGCCATTCTCCTAGAAGAACAGTAATGGTACTATTTAACCCATAGCTGGGAGGATAAGGGGTTTCATACCTTTGCCAAGGGTATTTGCCTGAAAGTGAACGTAATAGCGCGACTGGAGTACGAACTCGCGTACTACGATTTGACCATTACACCACGAGGACACCCCCACTTCTTAATCATTGAGTTTAATTGTGAAGCATATTGTACAATGTTCAATCTCTTTTCTGTATCTTGTTGGTTTTTTTATAGTGTCATAATTGCTTTTATTTTTTTTTACTAAATTGAAGTAACGTTTTTTTGATTTTATATGTTCTCACAGACATCTTGGAATTATTATCATTATCACTTCTTTTCCTTTTGAGAATTTTTCACATTAGCGGGAGCTGATTTTTTTTTCTGGAGTCTGAGTGACAACAAATCACCTCAAGTCTTCCGAACTCTTCGTAGTATTCTGGCCGATCTCAACGATGCCGTAGTCGGAATGGTCTCCATTTGCCCACTTATATCCAGGTCTTCGAGTCCCTGTACCAATCTTTTGGTGACTATACCGAGGGCGCCAATCACAATTGGTATCACCATCACTTTCGTGTTCCGTGGCTTTTTCAGTTCTCTAGCAAGGTCAAGGTAGTTATTTTTCTTTTTGATTTTTAAGAATCTTCCCCTGTGTTCAGCCGGAACGGCAAAGTCCATATTTTTCAGGTTCTTTTTTTTTTACTATCATTTGGCCTGGTCGTCTATCCGAGATTAATTGATCCGTTTGTATCTCAAAATCCCAAAGAAGTTTGTGCGTCCCATTTTCTTGGACGGATTCTGAGTTATGCATATACCATTTGTTCATATGGTAAAATTTAAACGTTTTGCACAATTCACAGTGGATCTCCTTCCCCATCAAGTTGTGCCAAGTCTTAATCTCTTTTTGTGCTAATGTCTTGCATTACCTTATTATGTGATTGATCGTTTCGTCTCTAATTCCACAGAATCTATATCTGCTATTTTTTTTGCGTCTTGCTTTGACATAGTTTTTATGATATTGTTAGAGATTCAGTTTCTCTATTAAGGTGCCCGTGGTGTAATGATTATCGTCGCAGGAATTGGACACGACGACACGAGTTCAAATCCTGGACTGATTGCATTTCACATAGCACTAATACCCTTAAGAAAGGTATGAATACAATTATTCTCCCTCCAGCTATGGGTAAATAGTAGGGCAGACTAGGTTCTTCAGCAACTAGACTAGGAGATTGAAAACTCTGAATTCAAACCTGTTAAACTCTGCTTAAAAAATTGACCTTGTGTCATATCCTGCCCGAGCGGAGGGTTTGGGTAAATATGATTAAGGTTACCCTTTCTTAGCCAAGTCCAAATCTTCTGGTGTGAGTTTTCACTTGCTTGTTGCTTGAAATGTCCATACAGTTGTTTTTCTTCCCATTTTTGTTTTCGAGGTATTATTGTTCTATTATTCCTTGGGTTTCTGCTTCTTCTTAATCGCTGAAATTAGTCTTTCTTATCTTTTTCTTATGAAGTCTTCGAATCGATGCGTCAACGCTATCTTCATGCTGGCGAGTCCTCTTCCTCCTTTCTTGACACATATAGTCATTTCTCGGATGTACGGCTTTATCCATCGTCATTGGTTTCTTCTTCTCTTGTCCATTTGTTAGATATCTTCCCTCATCCACTAAGAATGGTCCCGTGTATCTTACAAGGGGACAGACTAGATGTTTATTCCTTTGATGAGATTTTTGCTGAATAGTTTAGTTTCGAGTAGTTTTCTCGTCTTCTGAGATTTTGTTACGTAATGGCCGAGTGATTTCGGTTTATGCCTTTGAGTTTAGTTAGGCTGAAAACCTTTCGGTTCAGCACATGGGTTAGTTAGGTGCAACATTGAGACAGGTGTTAACGCGGGCGGATGGAGGTGTCACTCAGAGATATCACAATAGTCCGAGACGAAAGTGGGTGACAGGGTGCGGGTGACGTCACACACCGGAAGCGCGTGGAGGTTTGTGAAGAATTGAAAGAAAGTTGGGGAGTTGAAATTTAGACACCAAACGAGGCGGTCGACTTTTGGGGCTCGCTGAGGCGAGACGAATTTGCGCGCCATGGGTGCCGTACGAGATAGGGGCCAGATGAAGAAGCCAACATAAAAAGATTGTGTCTCTCTCCTTGTGTCGAAACTTTAACTCAAAGGTAATAAAAAGGTTTCGTACCTGAACAAACAAGTCGTTTCGTGTTTTCGAATTTCGAGATTCCGATGTTCTTTATATGTTCTGTTGTTATGAACATTATATGTCTATTTCGCACATGGCGTTAATTGTGGCTATAGTACAATTTTGTTTTTCAATTTTTTTCTTTCATCTCCACTTGTTTGATGGTGTCCGCTTCCAATATTTCCAAGTACTTAAAATTTTAATTATCTCTAAGCTTTCTAATGTTTTCTTGATTTGGCAGTTCAATTCCTTCTGTTGTTTCTTTTTTTCTACTTTTTATTTTCAGAGGTTGTATGTATTCATATTTTTGCTGTCTTTTTTTGGGTGTTATTTTTACAACCATATTGTTCAACCGTGAGTAAATTATTAAAAATTAATTATCTTATTTTATATCTACATATGTTTGAACTAAAGGCCATTCCGAAGGGAGGGTGTCCTCGTGGTGTAATGGACTGCGGAATCGTAGAAAGTGAGTTCGAACTCTTGTCGCTGTCTCGTTCATTTTTGGAAAAATTCCCTAGGGAAATGTATGAACCCCTTTATCCTCCCCGCTAGGGATTAATTAGCGTCACTGTTGTTCTTCTAGAAGGATGGCATTGGCATTAAATAACCCATGAAGGTTGATATGCCATTAAACCAAAAAATATTTAAATCCACATGGTATTACGCATCACCTTCTGTAGGCACCATTGTCGTCAGAGAAAATAGACCCAGTGAACCGAGTTCAAATCCAGGACACGGGTGTTCGAGATACGTTTTGCGCTAATATTCTTGAAAAAGGCATGAATCCATCTTTTCTCCTACCACAGGAATGGGTTATAATTGGGAGACTGCTTTCTTTAGCTTTGATGCAATAACCAGAAAAAGAAGAAAGAGAAGAAAAACTCTAAATTTAAACCAGCCGTACGCTGCTTAAAAATTGAGCTTGTGTTGCACTTTATGCATGGGGGAGGGATTGAATGAATACATAAATGCTATTCCACATATTCTACACGAATTTGAAAATACTTGGCATATTTTCCCGAGTTTCAATAAATAAACTTCAATCAAGATAATTCTTCAATAGATAATTTCTTTCGAGGTTTAACCGGATACTTTTGATCATATCCTTATATATATATATATATATATATATATATATATATGTATATAAAACATGCATCAAACATCAATCAAACATATATATATATATATATATATATATATATATATATATATATATATATATATATGCGTGTTTCATTAAATAGTAAAGACGCATTTTGTCTATATAATTTAATTAAGATCCTTTCGAGTTGCCTGATAAGTAAATGTCTTGGTCGGAATTGGTGTATGCATTTACCAAAATTCTCCCGAGCGCTTTTAATTTTGAAAATAGCAATAATGTTTCGAAATGCCTTTAGAACTTTTTTTTTAATATTCCCTATTTCTTGATAATATTCTGTTTACGTTGATAGCATTCTGTTTTTTAAATTCACCAGCAACTCAGTTTTATCCAACTCTGCGTTTGCATAGTTTTGTTATGATATAAAAACCAAAAAACTTTCAAAACTCTTTAAAAAACAATTATTACACATGAAAGCAACCCCTGATGATGGCCTACGAAGGGTCCGAAAGCACTCGGGAGAATTTTGGTATATTAATCTACAATTTCCAACCTGAAGACACTTATCAGGAAACTCGAAAGCATCTTAATTAAATTATATAGACAACATGTGTCTTTACTATTTAATCAAACATGCTTAAATGAACGACTGCTGCCTAACCACACACACACACACACACACACACACATATATATATATATATATATATATATATAATGAAAAGTTATATGTAAACATATGATGAAAAATGTATATATATATATATAAGGGTATGAGAAAAAGTTCCAGGACTCGTGTTTAAAACCTTGACGAAGATGTTTGCATTTTACATAGTGCTAGTACACATGGGAAAGGCATGAATCCAACTATTCTCTCTCGAGTTATGGGTAAATAGTAGAATGACTAGAGCTCTTTAACTATGGTATAGCAAACGGTCTCCGAGGAGAACTCTAAATTCAAACCTGTTAAACCTGGCTTGAACAATTGATCTTTTGTGACATCCTACTCGTACAGTGTTTTCAGTTCAGACTCTGCTGTGTAGCTGTTGGAATGGTTAGAATCATGGTAGATGGTGCGCTAACCCGTTGTACGATGCTTCACCGCCCCTTCTGCATTGCATTTTAAAACCGCGCAGTTGAATGTGCAATGTAGTTTAATTCGGTAACTTACGCTTTACGAGTAGAATGGGGCCATAACATCGCAGAAGCAACCAAAAACATTTATTGTGAGAAAGTGAACAAGTAGTTTACTATCGTGCTTTAAGCCTTTGAAGCAAATCTGGTGAGTAGCACTCGGAGAGTATCAGGCGAGCACACCATCTCACAGTCCAGTATACTTTGTCATTTTCATGAACTCGGCAAAAACATTCCTAGCTGCCGAATTGGGCCTCGCGTTAATAAAATATTGCAAAAAATTTTACACAATCTAGTATATATATATATATATATATATATATATATATATCTATATATATATATATATATATATATATATATATATAAGCATTTACGCATACATATATATATATATATATATATATATATATATATAAGCATTTACGCATACATATATATATATATATATAAGTATTTATTTATATATATATATGATAAATATTTACGCAAACAATTGGGCTGTTATATATATATATATATATATAACAGCCTAATTGTTTGTGTAAATACTTATAATTGATTGAGAGAAGATTCTTCTCAGCCAACCTTTGTCATTTTCCTTGTCAAATAAATTCGTCTCTCCGGATAAGTCTCTGCTGGTGTCCGTTTCTTTAGCGATAAGGCTGATATCAGTTTTGATCTCCTGCAAAGAGACAGTCAAATCCCACAGAGGTAGCGTTATTTACATAGCTGATATCAGTTTTAGCACAAGGTAAGAAGTATGGAGGCCCTTATGAGTAATAAACTCGCCGTTAAGTATTAAGAGAGACTAAGTAATAGTCATTACATCATGCTCAGGCTCACAATGTTAAAGTGATAGATAGATAGATAGATAGATAGATAGATAGATAGATAGATAGATAGATAGATAGATTAGAAGTAAAAAAACGGCTAGCAGAATCCAAAAGTTGTGGGTTTACAGCAAGCGTCACAAATAGGTAGCATAAAAGATTTAAGAGGAAAAAAAAACTCGAATTGAAAAAAATAGTCGAAAAAGAAAAGAAAGGGATAAAGGGTTTAGTTACGTAATCAGAATTTGCTTGAAGCTCGTTTTCCTCTTTATATCATGATAAACAAATACTTGGACTTTGCTAGAGAACTAAACATAAACTGTTGAACATGAGTGTGACGGTGATACCAATTGTAATCGGTGCACTTGGAATAGTCCCAAAAGTCTTGAAAAAAAGACCGGGAGAATTGAAAAAGATAGGAAGAATCGACACCATCCAGATCACAGCATTGTTAAGATTGGCTAGAATACTGAGAAGTGTCCTGGAAACCTGAGAAGACTTGCTGTAACTTAGATTTCTGTGAAAACCACCAGCTGACACTGCTATGAAGACCCCGCAAAGAATGAAACAACAAAAACAACAACAACAACAACAACAATAATAATAATAGTAATAATGATAATAATAAAACAATATCTCACATGACAAAACTTGGACATGGCTATTAAAAGTAAACTTTAAGAGAGAAACAGAATCTTTCCTAATAGCAGCACAAGACAGCGCCCTAAAAACCAATCATATCAAAGCGAGAATAGATAAGACTCAGCAAAATAGCAAATGCAGGCTATGTGGTGACAGAGATGAAACCATCAATCATATTATAAGCGAATGCAGCAAATTAACACAGAAGGAGTATAAGGCGAGACACGACTGGGTCGGCAAGGGGATTCACTGGGAAATGTGTAAGAAACTTAAATTCGACCATACTAACAAATGGTATATGCACAACCCAGCACCTGTCCTAGAAAATGCCACGCATAAACTCCTATAGGACTTTAACATAGAAACGGATCATCAAATCCTGGCCAAAAGACCAGACTTAATAATAATCGACAAAAAAAAAAAAGAGAACTTGCAAAATAGTCGACTATGCTGTCCCGACTGACCACAGAATGAAACTGAAAGAATGTGAAAAGAAGGATAAGTACCTCGACCTTGCTACGGAATTGAAAAAAAAAACTGTGGAATATGCAGGTGACAATTATACCAATTGTAATTGGTGCGTTTGGAACAGTAACGAAAGGATTACTAAAGGGACTAGAGGACTTGGAAGTTGGCGGACGAGTGGAGACTATCCAAACGACAGCATTATTGAGAACGGCCAGAATACTGAGAAAAGTCCTGGAGACTTGAGGAGACTTGCTGTCACTCAGACTCCAGTGAAAAACCATCGGCTAACGCTGATGGCCCAGCGGTTAGAGTGTTCGCCAATGGCCCGGGAGACCTGGGTTCAATCTCAGGTCGAGTCATACCAAAGACTTTAAAAATGGAACTTGATACCACCTTGCTTAACACTCAGCATTATAAGGTACGGTTCAAGGGTAAAGTGGAGCAATCCAGGGAATGGAGTAGCGCCCTCCCCTACACCTTGGTGTAGTAGCTATCGAAAAGGAAGCCTTCGGGTCACCCTCGACTATGGTTGCTAACTTACTTATATGCACAACCCAGCATCTATCTTGAAGAATAAGACACATAAACTCCTACGGAATTTTAACATACAAGTAATCCCCTAATCTCGACCAGACCTTATAATAATCAACAACTAAAAAAAAAGAGAACTTGCCAAATTGTGGACTTTGCTGTCTCGGCTGACCATAGAGTTAAATTGAAAGAAAATGAAAAGAAGGATAAGTACCTCGACCTTGCTAGAGAGTTGAAAAAAAAACTGTGAAACATTAAAGTGACAATTATACCAATTGTGATTGGTGCTTTTGGTACACTCATTAAAGGATTATTAAATTGACTGGAAGACTTGGAAATAAGAGGTCGAGTGGAGACCATCTAAAATACTACATTATTGAGAATAGCCAGAATACAGAGAAGAGTCCTGGAGACTAGAGGAGACTCTAGTGAAATACCATTCACTAACGATGATGTGAAAAACTCTCAAGGAGTAAATAATAATAATAATAATAATAATGGCAATAATAAAATTCTATACGATTTTGCGATACTAACGGATCCCCTAATACCGGACAAAAGACCGGATCTTGTTTTAATTATCAACAAAAGAACTTGTGATATGGTGGATTTTGCTGTGTCTGTTGACAACATTGTGAGAGTGAAGGAAGGTGAAAAACTGGACAAATACCTTGACCTTGCTAGAGAGTTGAAAAAAAAACTGTGGAACAGGAAGGTGACAGTGATTCTAATAGTTGTTGGGGCCCAAGGAACATTCTCTAAGAACCTGGAAAAGGGACTTGATAAAATGGAGATTAGAAAAAGATTTGAAACCATCCCGACCAAAATACAACTAAAATCGGCAAAGATACTGAGAAAAGTCCTGGAGACCTGCGGAGACTTGCTGTCACTTAGAATTTAGTGAAAAACACGCTACAAATAAAATGATAATTACAATTCTCATTAACGTTTTAGGCTGCCTTTTCTACTACTGAAAAAAATCAGTTAAAATTATTTTTCGATTTTATATCTTAAATGATAAAGCTTTTCATTATTAAATGAGATATAGTTAAAAATGCTCAATATATATATGTAACATGATGACCTCCGACCCAGCCGAGCTGTCAAATAAGAAATGCACCAGTGTAAATAACAGGTGCATCCGGTAGAAGATATCAGAGGATACATTGACTGTGGACGGGTTGAATTGAGTGCAGATGCGACGCTCACTGAAGCAGGTGGTGTCAAACAACTATATAACCCGGTGCTACAGGAAGTTCGAGTGAGTTGGAGATCAGAGTTTGGAGTCAATTGTTGCAGTTCGAGGAGAGAGAACCAGGTCCCAGCAGAGGCGGAGCCCTCAGGGCCCTCGGTTGAGCAGCCCCGCAGGATGAGGAAGAAGTGCTGCTATAGCCAGAAGAGCTGGGGATCAATATGTTGCAGTCTTTGTTCAGTCTCCAAATCACCTCTCACACATAACCCCTTTCGTAACCCTTTCGTACCATTTCGAATAAAGTGTGAGAGGTATATTTTTCTAAAGAACTGTGTTTCGTTCGTCATTATTGTGTTGACTATGTTTTCGCATGTATATGTATATAGTTGGTTGTGACTAGACTACATATATATAGGGGGTGTCTTCGTGGTGTAATGGTTAAAGCAATGGACTACGGAATCGTAGTACGCGAGTTCGTACGGCAGTCGCGCTATTACGTTCACTTTCGGGCAAATACCCTTGTGAAAGGTATGAACCCCCTTATCCTCCCAGCTATGGGTTAAATAGTACCACTACTGTTCTTCTGGGAGAATGGCTTCGGCATTAGATAACCTACAAAGGTTGATATGCCATTAAACAAAGAAACCAAACCAAACCTACATATATATATATATATATATATATATATATATATATATATATATGTATGTATATGTGTGTGTGTGTGTATATATATATATATATATAAAAACACATGTATGCACACACACACACACGTATATACATATATCGTTTTATAGTTATTGCCGGTCGTAAATCCAACTTTTCAGTTTCATATCTTATCGAAAGACACCATGAACACATATATGACCTAAAGAATATATTTTCATTGTTTATTCAACCCAAAGAGAGAGAGAGAGAGAGAGAGAGAGAGAGAGAGAGAGAGAGAAAGTTTCTAGCAGCAACGTTTTTCATCTTACGAACATAGCATTTCAAAACTGAAAATTTTTTGTCTACCATTCATCTGACGTCAGAACAACATGCGAAAGACCTGAACATTTTCTAAAAAAAAACAAAAACAAATAGTGTAGTGTTCGACGTGAGATTACTGATTCGTTTAAGTATCAATTGAAATAAATTATTTTACAATTCTTTATTCCTATTCCACTTCCACGTTAAAAAAATTTATTTCGAAGATTCGAATGCCTATATATTTAAAGTGTATATTTATAGCCTGTGTGTTTTATATGTCGTTTTAATATATTTGTGCCAGTCAAAAATTGGTTTGGTGTGGTTTCTTTGTTTAATGGTGAATCAGAGAAGAGTAGGGGCGCTATTTAACCCATAGCCGAAAATAGAGCGAATAGAAAAAGTCTAAAAAAAAACAATATCAGAGTTACTAGGAACTCATGAAGATTTATGGCTTAGATTGGTTTGGTTTCTTTGTTTAATGGCATATCAAACTTTGTAGGTTATTTAATGCCGAAGCTATTCTCCTAGAAGAACAGTTGTGCTGCTATTTAACCCATAGCTGGGAGGATAAGGGGGTTCATACCTTTCCCAATGGTATTTGACCGAAAGTGAACGTAATAGCGTGACTGGAGTACGAACTCGCTTACTACGATTCCGCAGTCCATCGCTTTAACCATTACACAACGAGGACACCCCCTTGTTTGGGTTTAATGTCATATCCACCATTGTAGGTAATTTAATGCCAAATCAATTTTATACAAATAAACAATTCTATTTCAAACAATTCAGTTTAGCAAAAGTATACAGTTTCATTGTCAAAAACATTTCTATTTCAATCAATTCAGTTAAGTCAAACAGTTCTAATTCAAAAGTTCAGTTTAATAAAAAAAAACGTTTTGTTTACACACAGTTAGATGTCAAAACTGTCCAATTTCCAACAATTCAGTTTAACGTAAGTACTGTTTCAATGTCAAAAACAGTTCTATTTCAAACACATCAGTTTATCATAAGAACGCAGTTTAAATATCAAAACAGTTCTATTCTAAACAATTCAGTTTACCATAAGTACGCAGTTTAAATGTCGAAACAATTCTATCTCAAGCAATTCAATTTGGCATAAGTACACAATTTAGTTCTATTTGACCCATAGATAGGACCCTATCAGGTGCTACCACTCCGGGCCAAAGTGGACCTGGGAGCAATGAAGGGGTACTCTGCATTTCCCAAAGCTCCAGCATTAATGGAAATTCACGATCAGATAGTTTAGTGTCAAGTCCAAGACATTCGTTGGCGTGGGAGGGTCTTACCCCTCTGCAGAGAAGCAGTCAGTGTATTCTACAGCCTGAACTGACAGGGCATGATTGGTTTGGTTTCTTTGTTTAATGGCATATCAACCTTCTTGGGTTATTTAATGTTAAAGCTATGCTTGTAGAACAACAGTAGGGATATTATTTAACCAGTTGTTTGGATTCATGCCTTTCCCGAAGGTTCTAGTTCATAAGTGAACGTAAAGGAACGACTAGAGTTCGATCTCGCTTTCTATGATGTCTTGGTCTACTACTTAGCCGCAGTGCCATGGGACTTTCTCGTCGGACAAAATTTATGACTATTTTCCTTTAATCACAACAGAATAAACTGGTAATGCACACAAAAATGTACCCTAAACACACCAAAAGATACACATGTAATGAAAACAGGACAAGAGATTATGTCTAGTAATTTTTTTATTCAATTAAGAATCTTACTACTCGTCTACTTGACAAGCGGAAATGTACAGCTTTTACAGCTTGGATGATCAAAGAGGAGATAATCCATATTCACAACATTCTCCCCCACCAAATTTCTCACTGATAGGGAAGAGAGTCCCTTAAATGCCCAGGCTCCCTACGAGCTCGCAGTGGTCGCCACGGCAGTCCATCATTCGTGGTCGGAGTACTCGAACAGGGAGGCTCTTCAGTGCGAGCCTGTCTGTGTGCTCTAAAATACCTTGCTCCGAAATGTTTCCTTCTCAGAGTAGCAGGCCGTTCCGCGCCAGAGTCAGTCTCTGGATGAACACGTTTTTTCGGTGCTAGTCCTTCATCTGTCAGGGATTCAGGTGTTGGCCCATCCGAAATGTCTGACGGAGCCTCTAATGCCGTCATTGGGCAGAAGTTGCAATCTTTGCTCAGTGTCCGAAGGCTCTTAAGGAAATGGTCCAATGTTTCGCCTGATTCTTGTCTCATTTTTGGGCTTTATGTATGTAGCGTTCAGTACATCGATTGCTTCTTCGTAGGTAATCCAATCCGAGATAATTTCGTTGACTGTATGAGACAGGTAGTTGGTTAGGAGCGCAGGCTTACTGATGGGACATCCCAGTCTTTCTGAATGTAGAACCTCGGTGAAATTTGAAAATGTCTCCCACCGATGTTTCCAGCACTTGTCGGCTGAATCGCTTTCTGGATCTGTGGTAAATTGCTCCGGTCGCAAAAATTATTCCATTCTTAACTGAATAAATTGTAATGAAAACAGGACAAGAGTTTCTGTCTAGTAATATTTTATTCAATTAAGAATCTTACTACTCGTCTACTTGACAAGCGGAAATGTACAGCTTTTATAGCTTGGATTATCAAAGAGTAGATAATACATATTCACAACAATACATTCCTCAATCAAGTGGTGCTGAGTCCTGAACGTGCTCTGTGGCTGCCATACTTTATAGTTAAAGAACTGTAGGATTTAATCTAGAAATGCATATACAAGCTTGATGTTTTTTTGTTTGTTTTTTGTCTTTTTAATACAGTGATTCTTTGCTTTACGTCATTTCCGCCTGCATCAAATTCGATTCTTCCAGACTAAACTTCAGTTCAGTGAATGTTATTTCGTCCGACGTTATGTCACTTAGCATCGTCACCCTATTCCGTAGAAGAGACGATTCTAAGGTGTTTGAAATCATTCTTAAGATATTTTTGAGGGAAGTCCGCGAAGTGTAGTTGCTAACGTTCTGAACTACAACATCGTAATGAGTTCGAACTCTAGACGTTCCGGACTGTTTTGTCCTCGGAATATGGCATAAAATAAATAAAATAAAAAGGGCATAAAATAAATAAGACAAACACATAATACAATGTCGCCAGTCTAGCTACAGCTACCCAACCCCCAGCGTGGATTACACTCAAATGTTATACTCTAATTGGAAGAGTCCATTGTGTATCGAAAACAGAGATGATACCACAACACAAACACCCTTGGGAAAGTTAGGAAACCCTTATCTCCCTAGCTATGTGTTAAATAATACCACTACTGTTCTTCTACAAGAGTGGCTTTAGCATCGAATACCCCACTAAGGTTGATATGCCTTTAAACACAAAAAAGAAAGAAAGACTTTTTAAGGGTAAAACTCCAGGTAAATACCATTAATTTTTTTGTGTTCATCGTTTTTTAAAATATAACAAAGATGTGTTTTTATTGTTCTTTAAGGTTTGCTTATAGTTATGTTTTTTCGTGAGTTATTTACGCCAGTTTTACGATATTTCTTTTCAGTTTAAGAAATTTTAAAGCATTATGCCCGGTTTAGATAAAAAAAACAAAACAAAAAAACAAAACAAGAAACGTTACGGATTTTGGGATCAATTAATGATATAGGCCGAGGTATGCATTTGCCAACCCCTCCTCACGGGCAGTGTGTGACACAAGGTCAGTTTTAAGCAGAGTTTAACTTGTTTGTATTCAGTTTTCTTAACCAAGGCTAAAGATCTCAGTCTGTCCTACTATTCACCCATAGCTGGGGTGAGAATTATTGGATTCATACCTTTCCCAAGGATATTATTGTTGTATACTAATGAAGGAAAGAAGAGACCATAACACATTTCTTTATAAAAAATATCACTCTCTTCTTTATTACTCGAAAGGGTCGAAATATTACAGGGGTGATAGAAACAGAAATTAATTTTATACGTTGTCTTCTTAACGCACGTAGTGATTCTATATTCACAGCTTTACTAGTGCTTCTCAGCCGGGGGTAACATGGCCCCCAGGACCGTGCCCAAAACAGCTTCTCTTCAGACTGCCTGCTGCTCTTGACTAACCGCCTGTCCTGTGCGGGTTGAAACTGTGTACGTATAAAATGTTCATCACGCCCACCCGTTTTCCTCCGGGTTCCCAATACACGTGATTCGTTTCCGCTGTCCCTTTGTTTACACTGATAGAATATCCTGTTTAGAAACAACTAACATGCTGTCAATATGTAACATTAGTGCTATGTTAAATGCAATCAACATCGTTCAGGATTTGAATTCATGTCACCGTGTCCATTTCCTACAAGTATAACCATTATACCAAGGGACCGTCTTAAACAAACCTCGTGATATAGGCCGGTGTATGTCTAGTTTCCCAATAAAGAATAACACATTAAAAGTATCCAAGTTTCTACCATGAGCCTTTTCATAACCGTGTACAAATATGGCAACCAGATATTTAAAAATCTAATTACCCGTTTGTTATATGTCCTAAAAAAAGTTTCTCAGCGTGTTCTTTCATAGCATAAGGTGTACTGGATAACATACCAAAAGTTTGCCCCAATCTATCTAAAAAGTATAATTTCCAAGATAGCGTTCAAGATGGCCGTTTGCTAAATCCTTATAAATGCTTAATAATCCGATAAGAAAGATTTTGGAAAAGTAATTTGTCATATCAAATATTCTTTATAGCATAAAAGATCTCGATTATGGGCTGTAATAGATCAACCGCCTCTTTATGAATTACGTCACCCAAACGTCATCGGGCTATGTTGTGGCCCCGGGAAGGGTCAATAATGAAAACGCAAACACGGATATTAGATAACAGATTATATTACACAAGAAAGATAGAGTTACATAGAAAAGATAAGAAGTCTCGTACTGTTTGGATAACACCGATATTGATCTGCGTTAACGGGCAAGTGAGGCACAAGGCGCCGGGCGATGAACCCAACCCCCGAAGGAAGTAAAAGCCTGAGAAGAAGGCCCCCTGAGGCCGAAGGAAATCTCCAGGTACCGAGACACACTCGGCCAGATCCGTGCTACCCGGCACCTGGAGAGGTTCAGACCGATATTGATTTGCCGCGTGGCAGCGAAATCTTTCAAAACTAATAACGGTGAGAAGAGTCCATTATGGTGAGATGGGTAAGGCTCCCACAACAGTCCATATATAGAAGTAAAAGATCAAGATGAAACTACCTCGCGTACTGCACTCTAACATTTTGTCACTTCAATTCATTTGTCCCTATCTCATACAGTTTACTCACCTGATAATTCTTCAACGAGCTATTACTTTTTCAAGCATCACTGACAACTTCCTGCAAGTAAAGGGCTTCAACAAATAATCAGTACAGCTTCGAAGAATTCTGCTGTTCCAAATCTCTAGTATTCTATGCTACCGGAATATATGGGCTTGTCTGTTGTCGGCAAAAAATGGTTGGTTCATTTGTTGCTTTTACAGCATATCAGTTTTTGCAAAACTATTTATTGCCGAAGTCAGTCTTTAATTGTTCGATGGTTTCAAGTAACTATTCCCATTTAATAATAATAATAATAATAATAATGTGGATCATGAAAGTAACGATTGTGCCAATTGTGATTGGCGCATTAGGCACAATAATTAAAGATTTATTAAAAGGCCTGGAAGACTTGGAAGTTGGCGGACGGATAGAGACTATCCAAATGACAGCATCGCTGAGAACGGCCAGAATCTTGAGACGAATCCTGGACACTTGAGGAGACTTGCTGTCACTCAAACTCCAGAGAAAAACCATCAGCTAACACTGATGTGAAAAACTCTAAAGGAATAAATAATAATGAACAAATGGCATTTGCTCAAACAAGAATTCGTCCTGGAAAATGAGACGCACAAACTTCTCTGGGATTTTAAAAACAAATAATAAAACGGATTATCTAATCTCGGCCAGACGACTAGACCCAATGATAATCAATAAAAATAAAGAGAACTTGTTGAACAGTGGACTTTTGTAAAATAATTAGGGTGATAATTAATCACATTAATCATTTTATTTGATAAAATATTATCTAGATGGGTAAAATTGTAAATTGGCTTGAAATCTTTGAGTTGAGGTGTTGACATCTGGGCAAGAAATAAGGATATGATTCAATGGTTTAATAAGATTACATCATTCTGGTTTGGTTTCTTTGTTTAATGGCATACCAACCTTTGTAGGTTATTTAATGCTAAAGCCATTCTCCCAGAAGAACAGTAGTGGTACTATTTAACCTATAGCTGGGAGGATAAGGGGGTTCATACCTTTCACAAGGGTATTTTCCCGAAAGTGAACGTAATAGCGCGACTGGAGTACAAACTCGCTTACGACGATTCCGCAGTCCATCGCTTTAACCATTACACCAGGAGGACACGCCCCACGTCATTCTGAAAACATTGGATGATGAGTGAATTAATTTAGAATATATAAAAAAATAAGAGACTTCAGAAAATTCAGTTAGTTGGGAGCATTTGGCAGCTGTAGACGGCAGTTCAAGCTGGGTCAATCGTGGTGGACAAGGTTAGGGGTGGGCTCTTTGGTGTGTCTGGCATGCCGGGGTTCCTTCATAGACCCTTACAATGCTTTTCTCTCCTCTCGTGTTGCGTTTACAGCTAGAAAAAGGTTGGGTTCAAATAAAAACTTTCGTATCTGAACGACAGAGTCTCTTTGTAATTTGCAAAGAGTGTGACACCTGTTGAAGTTAGAGATGAGCCGTGGTGTTACACTTTGCTTTCCCGGTTGACCATAGGGTAAAATTGAAAAAAAAAAACGAAAAGAGATATAAGTACCAACATCTTGCAAGAGAACGGAAAAACTATGAAACATGAAAACGATGGTGATACCAATGATAATTGGTTCGCTTGGTACAGTCACCAAAAAATTAGTCTAGGTACTGGAGGATTTGGAAATGAAAGGATGAGTGGAGACCATACAAAATACAGCATTATTAAGATCGACCAGAATACTGAGGAGAGTCCTGGAAACTTGAGGGGACTTGTTGTCATTGCTAAAAAAAATTTTAATAATTTGCAAACATTTTTAGCTTTGAATTATCATCATCATCATCATGTCGTGCCGCTAGCACGGATATCCCTGACCCTCTCTCGCCACTTCTACCAATCGTTCATCGCCTCTGGCAGGTTTTCAGGGCTACATTCTGTATCCTCACAGAGCTGCTGTATGTATGTTCGAGCTGGTCGTCCTGCTTTTGCTCGGCGATATGTGGGGGCCCATAGGAGTAAATCACTTACGAGCTCGTCCCTGCTTCTCCAGCTGGGTCCTGCATGTCTGGTTCGTCTAGCTTGAATAGTTTTCGTGATGGGAGGCAGGTGGCCGTATAGTTGGTGCCTTGTTGGGTGTTGCTGTCAGGACTTGTTCAATATTGCTCGCAGCATTCTTGTGTAATTGCCCTCCAGCTTCTTCTCCAGCCATTTTGTTAGCGTCCGAGTGGTGCATCCTTACAGCAGTATCGATACGACCTCTTCCTGGAAGAAACTGCGTTTCATTTTATCGGTTAGGTCTGATTTCCATATATGATCGATAGCCTATCGATAGCTGTCCATGCCTTCGTTAGCTGCGCGGTTGATGAGACACTGCTTCCTAGGTAGGTGAATTTTCATGAATGGCATATAGTTTCAGTTAAAGGATTGTTTATTGTTGGGTTAAACTGAGATCAGCTTTACAATTATCCTATTTACCAACCCCTCCGCTCGGGCAGGGTATGACACAAGGTCAATTTTTAAGCGGAGTTTAACAGTTTTGAATTCAGAGTTTTTCTTCTCCTAGACTAGTTGCCTCACCAAGGCTGAAGAAATCAGTCTGTCCTACTATTCACCCATAGCTGGAGGGAGAATAATTGGATTCATATCTTTCCCAAGGGTATTAGTGCTATGTGAAATGCAATCAGTCTCGTCCAGGATTTGAACTCGTGTCGCCGTGTCCATTTCCTACGACGATAACCATTACACCACGGGTAGCTTAACAATAATGGTCTTTAATTATAACTATCTCTTACAAAAATTATGAAATTAGCATACGTAGAGTCTATTCACTTTAATTTTATTTAGTTATTCCTCTTTGAATAACAAGGAAAAATGATCGCATTAATTAGAATAACCTAATCTAGTTGCCTAGTCAGCTGGGGCTGTAGAATACACTGACTGCACCTCTGCAGAAGGGGTAAGACCCACCCTAACGAGTGTCCTGTATATGACACTAAACAATCTGATGGTGAGGTTCCAGCAGTACTGAAGCTTTGGGGAATGCGGAGTACTTCTTTATTGCCATCGCTCCCAGGTCCACTCTGGCCCGGAGTGGTAGCACCTGATGGTTAAATGAACCATGGGTTAAATTGAACTAACGGCATACTTATGCTAAACTGAATTATTGGAGTGAACTGAGTGGCTTGGGATGGAAATGTTGACAATTGAACGGTACTTACATTTAAACTGCGTGCTTATGCTGAACTGAATTATTTCAAATAGAACTGTTTTTTGACATTAAAACTGCATTTACACTTAACTGAATTGTTACATATAACTGCTTGAATAGCTTGAAATAGAAATGTTTTTGACAATTAAACTTTGTACTTATGCTAAACTGAATTAGAACAGATTATTTACATAAAAATGTATTTGGCGTTAAATAACCTACAAAGGTTGATATGCCATAAAACCCAAGAAACCAAACCAAACCAACCTAATCTAGTCTGTATAAGGCGTATTTTATGAAGCGAGAATATTCAGCTCTTAAAGAAAAATATGTTGCGTTCAATCTGTAATTAGTTTATTTACTGCTAAAAAGCCGAAGTGAAAAATTCACTTAAATTCGTGCTAATTCCATGATTTTTCAAGGGGCAGTACACTATAGAAAATATATATTTACTATTGTTTTAAACCGAAAAAAAATCATAATTAGTTGTACTATTTTCCCTACTATTTACCAATTTTGAGATTATTCAAAACAGTATCTCAAACAGATCTCGGGAAAGGCATGAACCTCCTAATCCCTACCCTGCAACAATGGTTTGAAAAGTATCGCTAATATTTTTCTACAAGGATAGTTTTGGCATTAAATAACCAACGAAGGTTGATATGCTATTAAACAATGAACCCAAACTAAATAGATTCCTAGTATCTATGATGCTATTTACGCTTTTTCAATCTTTTTTTTCCCATGTATGGGTTAAAAAGTACCGCTACTGTTTTTCTACAAGGATAGCTTTGGTATAAAATAACCCACGCATGTTGATATGCAATTAAGCAAAGAAATCAAATCAATGAAACAGACCTAATTGATCCATAGATAGGACCCTAACAGATGCTACAATTCCGGAAGAAAAATGACTTGGGAGTAATCAAACTGAAGGAGTGATTTTTTATTCCCAAGAACTTCAAGACTGAAGTCTTATGACCAGATATAGTTTCATGTTATAGTAACAATGCGCTCATTCTAATCGGCCTTATTTTGATTAATAAATATTATTTTTAAGTTAAGATATACTGCTTTAAAGTAATTGGTTAAAAACCGTAATTATTTTTCCATAAGTCAAATGATAAAACCGTTTTTCTGTGTTTGATGTAAACATTGTGGGTATCGCCATTTTGACCGGCTGCTGACAAAAATGCGTAGATTCTAATGGTTTTATTTTGATTAATAGATTTTTTTCTTAAATTGGACATATCGTTTTAAAGTTGATAGTTAAGAAAACAGGACTATTTTTGTACGAGCCTAAGAAATTCGATCTGGAAAAGGTTCATGAATATATATGTGGGTGCTGATAATATAGTTTGCTGTTTTTATAAATAAACTGTGCTCATTGTCATTGATAGAGAATATATATTTAAGTTAGGACAGCTTAGATAAAGAATCAATGGTGCAGGTAACAGTCAGTTTCTTACTCATTGCCATTACTCTAAGGTCCACTCTGACCTGGGGTAGTAGTGGCTGTTATGGTTCAATCTATGAGTTAAATAGAACTGCTCAACCATTTAACTGTGTGCAGATAAATGACTGCTGTTAAAGTGAATAGTTAGTGCTACATAGCGATGCTTGATGCATTTAACTGTGTGCAAATAAAACTATTCGTTTTAAATGGCAGTACATGTAAATGAGCGCAAACAAATTATTTATATCAAATTGAGTTATTCGTATTAAATAGGAATTGTTAGGGTTGGGGTTAGGGTTAACTAACTGTGAGCCAAAATTGACCATTGGTATAGCTATGTATTGTAATACTTGGAAACATTTAACTGTGTGCAAATGAATCAAAAGTGTTGAATAGAATCATTAGCGTAAAACGGCAATACTTGAAAACATTTAACTGTGTACAGGGTGGAACGCTAAAATTGTCGTCCTAAAGAAAACAACACAACAGCTTTATTTTAAACTTTTATTGAAAAAATCAATTCACCTAACTTGATTGATTACATAGAGCCGACATCTACAGGGTGGAACGATAAAATTGTCGTAAAAAAATAGCAACAACACTACAGCTTTTATTGAAAAAATCAATTCAGCTAACTTGATTATGTGGTAGAGCTGACATCTATTTAATGTATCCGCCTTCAGCCTCAATCACCGCCTCGATACGGGTCCGGAACTAAACGCATGCCTTTTCCACAAGCGCCGGCGGAAGCTCGGCGAATACTCGGCGGATGGCGGCGATCAGGCTGGCTTTGGTGTTGTGGGAGGTCATGTGGGTGATGTTCTCGACGTATGACCAAAAGAAGTAGTCCAGCGGGTTCAGGTCAGGGAGGAGAGGGCAAGTGAGAGAAGGGTACAAAGTCGTAGCACTCCTTCTGAAGCCAAGCCTGGGTCTCTTTGGACTTGTGGGTCAGCGCCGAGTCCTGCTGCCACACACAGGGTCTGCCACCGGCCACCTGATTGCACCAGAGGATGAACACTCTTTAGCACATCCAGGTACACTTTGGTGTTGACTTTCAAGCCGACTTCAAATATGTGAGGTGGCATGATGTAGCCCTCACGTGAAACCACACCAAAGACCATAACCGTAGCCCGAAACTTTCATTAACCTGGAAACGTCCCTGTTATTTGTGGCAATCCAGATTTGCATTTTGAGGGTGCTGGCAATGGTCTTGTTGTCATAACTTGGATCAGTAGAGAGCTTGTGTTGTACAGCGGCGATCTCGCTCGTTGAACATTGTGTCACTTTCAGACATGATAGAAGGCTCCTATCGCTCTTGGGATTTGTACATAACTGGCCAACTAGTAGATGGTCTGCAACAAAAAAGAAAACCGGTTTTCATTAAACGGAAATGGAATCATGACTTTCGTAGGGCGACTCGACTATTTTATCGTTCCACCCTGTAGAAGGCTCCTCTCGCTCTTGGGATTTGTACACAACTGGCCAACTAGTAGATGGTCTGCAACAAAAAAAGAAAACCGGTTTTCATTAAACGGAAATGGAATCATGTCGTCTTTTCTAGGGCGACAATTTTATCGTTCCACCCAGTACAAATAAAACAGTATAGGCAATATTTGAAAGGAATGCACCGAGCGCAAACAAAGGAATATAATTATTAGTGTTTAATAGAAATACTTGAACATTTTAACTGTGGCAATATTTATGTGCTAGCAAATTACCTCAAACTCATTTTAAAATGATATTACCAAGAAGCTATACACTTATAAATTATGTATAGCCATTTCACAGTTGAAAAACAAACTAAAATTAAAATGATATTAAATTGTTAGCGTTAGATAGCAATACTTGAAACCATTTAACTGAGTGAAAAAATGAGTTCTGGCCCGTTTAAAAATGTTATCTACAAACTATTCTAGGAGGTGCCCGTGGTGTAGTCGTTATCGTCGTAGGAAATGGACACGGCGACACGAGTTCAAATCCTGGACGAGACTGATTGCATTTCACATAGCACTAATACCCTTGGGAAAGGTATGAATCCAATTATTCTCCCTCCAGCTATGGGTAAATAGTAGGACAGACTAGGTTCTTCAGCCTTGGTTAGGCAACTAGTCTAGGAGAAGGAAAACTCTGAATTCAAACCTGTTAAACTCCGCTTAAAAATTGACCTTGTGTCATATCCTGCCCGAGCGGAGGGGTTGGTAAATAGTATCTACAAACTATTCGTCGAAAAATTATATGCAATTTACAAATGTTATTAACAAAATGTGTTTAGAAATCATATATCTAAATATAAACATGATTTGGCATTAAATGACTTACAAAGAAAAGAAGCTGAAGGTACCCCGCAAAAACAATCACCGATGCCGACTACGCTGATGACATAGTGATACTGGCAAATACACCCAACCAAGACGAAACTCTACTGCATAGTTTCGAACGAGCCTCCGCAGGCATTGGCCTCCATGTCAATGCACACAAAACGGAATATACGTGCTATAATCAAACAGGAGACATTTCCACACTAGACGGAACATCTATGAAACTAGTAGACAAATTCACCTACCTAGAAAGCAGTGTCTCATCAACCGAAAAGGACATCGACACGCGACTAATCGAAGGCATGGACAGCTATTGATAGGCTATCGATCATATATGGAAATCAGACCTAACCGATAAAATGAAACGTAGTTTCTTCCAGGCAGCTGTCGTATCGATACTGCTATATGGATGCACTACTTGGACGCTAACTAAATGGCTGGAGAAGAAGCTAGACTGCAATTACACAAGAATGCTGCGGCAACACTCAACAAGGCACCAACTATACAGCCACCTGCCTCCCATCACGAAAACTATCCAAGCTAGACGAACAAGACGAACTCATAAATGATGTACGCCTATGGACCCCCACATATGCCCGGGCAAAAGCAGGACGACCAGCTCGAACATACATACAGCAGCTATGTGAGGATACAGGATGTAGCCCTGAAGACCTGCCAGAGGCGATGAACGATTGGGAGAAGTGGCGAGAGAGTGTCTGGGATATCTGTGCGAGCGGCACGAGATGATGATGATGATGATGATGATGTATGTATAAAGAGGATTTGGCATTGAATAATCTACAAGGGTTGATATGCCATAATACCAAACCAAATTAAATCATATATATTTAATACGTATGTATAAAGAGGATTTGGCATTAAATAGCTTACAAGGGTTAATATGCCATAAAACCAAACCAAATTAATTCATATATATTTAATACGTATGTATAAAGAGGATTTGGCATTAAATAACCTACAAGAGTTGATATGCCATCCAACCAAACCAAATTAAATCATATATGTTTAATACGTATGTATAAAGAGGATTTGGCATTAAATAACCTACAAGGGTTGATATGCCATCCAACCAAACCAAATTAATTCATATATATTTAATACGTATGTATAAAGAGGATTTGGCATTAAATAACCTACAAGGGTTGATATGCCATCCAACCAAACCAAATTAATTCATATATATTTAATACGTATGTATAAAGAGGATTTGGCATTAAATAACCTACAAGGGTTGATATGCCATAAAACCAAACCAAATTAAATCATATATATTTAATACGTATGTATAAAGAGGATTTGGCATTAAATAACCTACAAGGGTTGATATGCCATCCAACCAAACCAAATTAAATCATATACATTTAATACGTATGAATAAAGAGGATTTGGCATTAAATAACCTACAAGGGTTGATATGCCATAAAACCAAACCAAATTAAATCATATACATTTAATACGTATGAATAAAGAGGATTTGGCATTAAATAACCTACAAGGGTTGATATGCCATCCAACCAAACCAAATCAAATCATATATATTTAATACGTATGTATAAAGAGGATTTGGCATTAAATAACCTACAAGGGTTGATATGCCATCCAACCAAACCAAATCAAATCATATATATTTAATACGTATGTATAAAGAGGATTTGGCATTAAATAACTTACAAGGGTTGATATGCCATCCAACCAAACCAAATTTTAACACATATATTTTATACGTATGTATAAAGAGGATTTGGCATTAAATAACCTACAAGGGTTGATATGCCATAAAACCAAACCAAATTAAATCATATATATTTAATACGTATGTATAAAGAGGATTTGGCATTAAATAACCTACAAGGGTTGATATGCCATAAAACCAAACCAAATTAAATCATATATATTTAATACGTATGTATAAAGAGGATTTGGCATTAAATAACCTACAAGGGTTGATATGCCATCCAACCAAACCAAATTAAATCATATACATTTAATACGTATGAATAAAGAGGATTTGGCATTAAATAACCTACAAGGGTTGATATGCCATAAAACCAAACCAAATTAAATCATATATATTTAATACGTATATATAAAGAGGATTTGGGATTATATAGCATACAAGGGTTTGTATGCCCTAAAACCAACCAACCAACCAACTGTTTGTACCAGGGGAGGTCAAAATTCGTGACAATAAAACAGGAGCCTTTCATAATCATTTAGTCATCTTGCATTGGTTTGTCTTGGATGTCAGGTTCTAGACTGGGTGGGGGGAGTGTTTTACGTGTCCTACAATCGAGTACCATCACTTAGGAATGTACAGACAGCTCCTCAAGCACATCGGCGACGGGGGGGGGCAACAATGCATGCGAGCTTGATGTGCTGGGAGCTCAAGCAAAAAACATGGAATGATAGTGGGTGCGCGGAATGTCTTGACCGCAGGTAGGTGACCAACACCGAATGATTAACTTTTATAATAGCAAAGGATTTAGCTTGATTTCTATTTATGGCATATCAACCCTTTGAGGTTATTTAGTACCAAATCCTCGTTATATATATATATATATATATATATATATATATATATATATATGTGTGTGTGTGTGTGTGTGTGTTATTTGTAGATAGCATTTTTAAAAGAGTCTGAGCTCATTCTTTTGTACACAGTTAAATGGTTTCAAGTATTCCTAACACGAATAATTTTGTTGACAATTAAATATTTATTTGCACACAGTTGAATGATTTCAAGTATTGCTATTTAACTCTAACAATTTACATCAGTGATTTATTTGTATACAGTTAAATGTTATACATTTATGACTTGTAAGTGGATAGTTTGAAAGTAATTCATTTTAAATGAGTTAGAACTAATTTGTTTGCAGACAAGTATTGCTATTGTTTCAACACAGTTGAGTATTTTCAATTATTCCTACTTAACGCAAATATTTTCATTTAATATTGATCATGCGTTGGTACACAGTGAATTGGTTTCATCCATTACTATCTAACGTGGTTTTGAAGCTTTCTAATCAACTCCATTTATTTATACGCTGTCAGATGGTTTCAAGTATTGCTACGTAATACCAATAATTCAATTTTGCATACAGGTAAACGGTTTCAAGTATTTCCTATTAATAGTTTTATTTGCGCATAGTTAAATGGTTCCTAGAATTGCTAAGTAAGTAAGTAAAGTTGGCGACCGTAGTCGAGGGCTACCAGAAGGCTCTTTTTTCAATAGCTACCACACCGAGGTATTAGGGAGGGAGCTACTCCATTCCCTGGATTGCTCCACTTTACCCTTGATGCGTACCTTATAATACTGAGTGTTAAGCAAGGAAGTATCAAGTACCATTTTTTAAAGTCCTTGGTATGACGTGACCTGGAATTGAACCCAGGTCTCTCGGAACATTGGTGAACCGGCTCATTGGCCTAGAGGGTAGAGTGTTCGCCAATGGAGTGGGAGACCTGGGTTCAATTCCATGCTGAGTCTTACCAAAGACTCAAGAAATGGTACTAGATACCTCCTTGCTTAACACTCAGTATTATAAGGTACGCATCAAGGGTAAAGTGGAGCAATCGAAGGAAAGGAGTAGTGCCCCCCACCCCAACGAGTGTCCTGGATATGACACTCTTTGGGGTTGGGGGCACTACTCCTTTCCTTCGATTGCTCCACTTTACCCTTGATGCGTACCTTATAATACTGATTTAACTTCAGGAGAAATACATCGAATATCGTGAAGATCTTGAGCCAGATCTTAGTTGATTTCACCAAGGCTTTCGATACTGTCAATATGTCAGTAGAACCGATACGGTTATAAGGACTCTTGTTAAATTTTACAATCCTCCACATTTCGTCAACATTTTTCCACAACGCTATCGTAACATGCAAAGCTCGTGTTAACTCTAACAGCTTTCTTTCAGATCCTATCCATCGATAATTGTGTTGTTAAACAGGGTGATATTCCTGTTCTACATTTTTCTCTATATATTTTGCTATAAATCTCACCACTGTTTTCAAGACTTGCGATATCGGCATCTACATTGGATTCAGAACAACAAGTAAAGTCATTGATCACACACGCTACAACCCAAAGTCAAAGACCTTCGAAAACCTCCTTCGGAAGCTGCTCTATGCTGACGATGCGGATCTCGTTGCTCACACCGAAGAAGATATAGAAGCTGTAATAGATCTCTTCTCCAGAGAATGTATTACTTTTCGGCTAACTATCTGTCTGAACTCCATCTCCAGGCCAACTCTATATCTAGCAAAACATGTTCATCCAGGATACAGAACTTATAACAAGACTGTGGTTGAGTCTTTTGAATAACTTGGTTGTAATCTCTCTAAAAATGGATCCCTTGATTCTGAAATAAATCTAATAATCGAAAAAGCAAGAACTTGCTGTATGTTTATGGGTTATATAATTGCGGAATGATTTTTTATATGATCATTTTTCGTTGGTTATATCTTACCATTCGGTTTGGTTAGGCTTTGAACTGTTCGGCTCTTAGTGCAGGTGTTCACGCTCGCGCACGGAGGATGTGACAATCACAGATGTCATAATAATAACCCCAGATGGGAAATGAAACTGGCGTGTGAATGACGTCATGCCCGGAAGCGATGAGCTGGGAATTTTGGTGATTTTTGAAAAAACCAGTTAGTTGAGATTTGAACCTGAGCGAGGCGAGTCCAGCTGAGGGCTACGGGATGCGCAGCGCGTCAGTGAGTTGAGATTTTGACTCTGGGCCGAGAGTTTAGCTGGGGAGTTGACTAAAGGACGATGTAGGAACAGTCAGCATAGTAAAAATTGTGTCTCTCTCTCCTCGTGCCGAAAAACTAAAAGTAAAAAAAAAAGTAAATAAATGTTTCCTACCTGAACTAAAGAAAGTCGTCGGTGTTTCGGGATTTCTATGCATCTGAACATTTTACGTATTCGTGTATGTATGTGTTACACATAATCACAATAATAATAGTTATACAGGTAGACTCTGTTAGTGATGCATTCACTGTATTCTACAGCCCCAGCCGACTGGGCCAGAAGGAAGCTTTGGTTTTGTTTTGAGATCTCAGGATTGGATTTCTAAGCCATTTTTTCAGGCCGGTTGACCGTCTGTTGGAAATTAATTCCTTCTTAGGGGTTCAATACATAGCCGTGACAGAGCGAGTCAAAGTGGAGGGGAGCATTTGCCTCTCATAACGGTTATCATGTGAGTGGATGCGTTGTCTTATAGTGAGGGGGTACAGAAAAACAAAGTGTGGGAAAAACAAACCCTAACCTAAAAAAACAGTTTGAACTGGAACTCTTTGAATGATTTAAATATTTCGTGGTATGACCTTTAACAATTATTGAAATGTAGGTTTAAATCGGGTCTGTAATGGTGAAGTCTTACCTGTACGGACGAGCGGACAGAAGTCATTAAAAGAATTATTTTATGATTTTCTTTTATTTTACGGGCGAGGAAGAAACTTTATATAAATGGGAAAGTTATGTTGATCTACCTCGGCTTTGACCAACAAAATTCAATTAATGACGTAAGACCAAGTACCATTGTATTTTGATAACATTCTATGGATACAAATATGAATATCTATAGATACACACAAACTCACAAAATTTTTAGAATAAAGAGAAAATTACGCCCACTGGATGGAGATCAGAATACACTGACTATATTCACTGCAGAGGGGTAAGACCCCACCGAAAATGGGGTGCCCTGGGTGTGACACTAATCTACATCTGAAGTTGAGGCTGCAGTTTTGGATATCTAGGGACTAAGAACACATTCATTGTCATTACAACCAGTTCCACTCTGACCCGGAGTGGTAGCATCCTTTGCAGAAGGGTAAGACTCCCGAAAAAGGGGGTGTCTTGGTTATGACACTAATCTACATCTGAATTGGAAGCTGCAGTTTTGGATATTTTGGAACTAAGAACTCCTTCATTGACATTACAACCAGTTCTACTCTGATCCGGAGAGGTTGTATCTCCTGTAGAAGAGTAGGACCCGCCCCACGAAAAATGAGATATCCTGGTACAACACTAACTTGCCTGTGATGGTGATGCCCCTATTCTAAAGATCTGAGAAGTGTAGAGTTCCCCTTTGTTGCCATTAATCTCAGGTTTCAAGTGATTATTTCTTGTAATAATAATCATTTGTTTGCACACAGTTGTATGGTTTCAGTTATTCATATCTAATACTAATAATTACATGGTTTCAACTTATGATTGCTATTTAATAATAGACACTTGTTTGCACACAGTTATATGGGTTCAATTAACAAATAACCATGATCCTTTATAAACAATTATAGCTTCAAGTAACTAATCTTAATATAAATAATTTACAGTTATCTGGTATCAAGTACTCCTATCTAATATCGTCATCATCCTCATCATGTCGTGCGGCTAGCACGGATATCCCTGACCCTCTCTCTCCACGTCTCCCTATCATTCATCGCCTCTGGCAGGTCTTCAGGGTTACATCCCGTATCATCACATAGCTGCTGTATGTATGTTCGAGCTGGCCGTCCTGCATTTGATTGGCCATATGCGAGGATCCCCGGGAATACATCACTTACGAGCTCGTCCTTGCTTCTCCAGCAGTGTCCGGCATGTCTGGTTCGTCTAACTTGTATAGTTTTCGTGATAGGTGGTAGGTGACCGTATAGTTAGCGCCTTGTGGGGTGTTGCTGCCAGGATTTGTTCAATATTGCTCTTAACATTCTAGTATAATTGCCGTCTAGCTTCTTCTCCAACCGTTTAGTCAGCGTCCAAGTAGTGCATCCATATAGCAGTATCGACACGACAGCAGCCTGGAAGAAACTGCGTTTCATTTTATCGGTCAGGTTTGATTTCCATATGATCGAAAGCCTATCGATAGCTGTCCATGCCTTCGTTAGCCGTGTGTCGATGTCTTTTTCGGTTGATGAGACGCTGCTTCCTAGGTAGGTGAATTTGTCAACCAGTTTCAGAGAGGTACCATCTCGTGTGGAGATGTCGCCTTTCTGATTAAAGCACATAAATTCAGTTTAGTATGCATTAACATGTAGTCCAATGCCTGCAGTGGCTCGTTCCAAACTATGCAGTAGTGTTTCGGCTTGGTTGGGTGTATTGGCCGGTTGTGCTATGTCATCGGCGTAGTCGGCGTCGGTAATTGTTTTTGCGGGGTACCTTCTTCTTCTTTTCTTTGTCGGCTCGAAGCCGTTTTCCCAAATGTTATCGATCGATCGATCCCCTTGTAGTACTCCTGCTACAATGTCGAAGTATTCTGTGTCTCTATCCGGTGAACGCACTTTCACTTGGGTGTTTCTGTAGAGAATCATTATTGCTGCTACGGTTTCTTCTGGTAGGCCGTATGCTAGTATGATTTGTTCCATCTTCCCTCTGTGAATGGAATCGAAGGCCTTGGTAACATCGACAAATAGTAATGTCGCCTGTAAGATTTTTGCCCTCACGCCTTCTAAGATTCTACGGATGGTCAATATTTGTGAGGTCGTGGACCTGTTTCTTCTAAAGCCATTTTGGTTTTTCCTCAAGATTTTGTCGATTCGGGGTACTATGCGGTTTCGTAGTAGGGCATTGTAGATTTTGGCTGCTATGGATGTAAGTGTTATACCTCGATAGTTCTTGGCTAATCCGAGGTCACCCTTTTTAGGAAAGGGGGGGATGCATCCCTTCGTCCATCTGTCTATCGGATTTTGGTTATAAACTGCGTTGCAGTGTCGGAGCAGTATGTCGTCGAATTGTCTCGTCTTCCACACTTCTGGGGGAATCTCGTCAAGCCCTGCAGCTTTCCTATTTTTAATTTTTCTAAGAACCGAGTCGAGTTTTTCTTTTGTGAGCGGCCCTAGTTTAATGTCCAATTGCTTACTGATAATTCTGATGATCGGTTCCTGCGTTAAGTTCGGAGGGTTAGCTAATAGGTTTTCAAAATGTTGTTTCCACAGTTTTATTCTTTCTTGTTGGTTTGCCGCTTTCAGTTTTGCTTTAGCTGTGCTTTTCCTTCCACTCACTTCGTTTATTGTTTGCCTAGCTATCCTAGATTGCCTATCCTCCACCGAGTCTCTAATCTTATCGATCTTATTTTGTATGAATTCCGTTTGTTCTTTTAGATATATGCCGGCTAATTGATATTGTGCCTTTTTTAGTATCCGGGTATTTGCAATTGTTGGGTTCTTCCGGTAGCTTTTGGAGACAGTTTTCACAAGTGCACGTTTTTCTCTAACCTCTTCCGTTTCCCATGGGGCTCTATATTTCGTTCTAGGTTTTGTTGGAATACACTTCGATGCCGCCTCGAGGTGTGCGTTAACAACATTCTCATATTCGTTGTTTGGGGTATTTTTTCTTCCTTCTCTTGTAGTGTCTCGAATCTGTTTTTTAATTCTAATACATATTTATCTCTAATATCTCTGTTGTTAAGGAGGGCCCAGTCATAGTGTTTAGTGGTCGCTGTTCGTGTGGCGTTTTTTCGTAGGCTTAGTCGTATTTTTGCCGTGACTATTCTGTGATCGGATGACACACCCTCGAAAGAGGAGTGTGCCTCGCAATTCATCGCGCTATATTTCCATTTCTTATTTATAAAGACGTAGTCTATCTGCGCTTTACTGTTGTTCGCGTATGTGTAGGTCCATAATTTTCCCTCTCTTATGGAACCCTTAGAGGTACTATACCTCCAAGTTAGAGTGGACCTGGGAGTAATGACAATGAAAGCGTACTTCACACTCTCTAGATCTCCAGATCTGGAGTCTAAACATCAGAGACAGTTTAGTGTCATAACCAAGACGTTACAGCCCAGTCGACTTGGCCGTAGAACACACCGACCACATCTTTGTAGAGGGGTAAGCTCCCCACCCACTCCGAACGAATATCCTGGGATGACACTAAACCATCTGATAGTGAGGTTGCATACTAGAAGCCTTGGGGAATTTGGAGTTCCCTTTAATCATCATTACTTCGAGGTCAACACTGACCTGGTAAAACAGTTCTATTTAAGCAATAGATGGAACCCTAACAGTTAGGGGTCCATCTATAGCTTAAATAGAACTGTTTTACCATTTAACAGTGTGAGAACAAATTATTGACGATAAATTGAATTGTAAGTGTTTCATAGCAATACTTGAAACCATTTAACTGTGAGTAAAGAGAATTATAAGTGTGAAATACTCGAAACCGTTTAACTGTGTGCAAAATTGAATTATTGGTATTACATAGCAATACTTGTAACTCTTTAAGTGTGTGCAAATGAACATGTAATGTTTAATAGAATTATTCATGTTAAGTAGCAATACATGAAACCATTTAACTTTGTACAAATAAAACTATTAGTTAGAGCAATACTTGAAACAACCCAACTGTGTGCAAAAAATGGTTTATAATAAATCGAATTTTCAGTTCCTGATAGCTATACTCACAGCCATTCAACGGTGTGCAAACAGATAACCTTTAGCTCGTCTGAAAATGTTAAATACTAACTATTCTTTTACAAATCATATATATTTAATATAGATATGTGTAACCAAAATCTGGCATTAATTATCCTACAATGGTTGATATGCCATTAAACCCAACCAAACAAAAGCCTATATATTTAATATATGTGTATAAGGAGGATTTGGTATTTAATAAACAACAATGGTTTGGTTTGATTTCTTTGTTTAATGGCATATCAACCTTCTTGATTTATTTAATGCCAAAGCCATTCTCTTAGAAGAACACTAGTGGTACTATTTAACCCATAGCTGAGAGGATAAAGGGGTTCATACCTTTCACAAGGGTATTTGACCGAAAGTGAACGTAATAGCGTGACTGGAGTACGAACTCGCTTACTACGATTCCGCAGTCCATCGCTTTAACCATTACACCTCGAGGACACCGCCCACCAACCATGGTTCATATACCATGAAAACCAACTAAACCAAATCATATACGAGGATCATTAAATAAGTTTCCAGACTTTTTGTATGGGCACTTTTATTGATAGTACACACATGAAAATCTAGTCCCCTTCGAAGTAATCTCCTCCGGCTGCAATGCACTTGTTGTACCGTTCCAACAACTTCTGGAAGACCTCATGGAAGTCCTCTTGTGTGAGCGTGTCAATTACCTTCGTCACAGCCTCTTTCATCTCCTCAATTGTCTCATAACGACAGCCTGTGAGCTTAGGAAATAACCAAAAGTCACAGAGAGCAAGGCCTGGACTATAGGGAGGCTGAGGAACTGTATTGATTCCCATCTTGGTCAAATAGTCTGTGACAAGGATAGAGTTGTGGACGGGTGTATTGTCACGGTGAAAATGCCACTGACCCGATTTGAAGAGAGCTGGCCTCTTTTGGCGGAATCTCTTTCTGAACTCCCTAAAAACCTCAACATAGTAACCCTAACCCTAACCCTTTGGCCAATCAACTCTGATGTATTTACTTCCTTACTCCTCCCACACCTCTCATCATCCCTCACAGACTCCCTGCCTTCTTTGAATCTCTTATTCCACTCAAAAACTGATGCTCAATTCATGCAAGATGGTCGAAAAGCAGTCTGAAGCATTCAATACGTTTCTGTGGCATCATTTTTTCCAAGTTTAAAACAGAATTTTATTGCATATCGTTCTTCTAAAGTGTTCTCACGTCCAGATTGCATTTTTGAAATTCGCCAGCTGTGACAATCAAGCTTTAGTGGGGTGTATTCCAATTCCCTCTGTAGCTGTTGATTTGAACGTGAAGTCATAAAAATTGGTCAGTCATCTCATAATATGTATAGCAATAACATAGTGAATTTTCAAGTGTCCACGACAATTTTAAATGCCTGTACAAAAAAGTCTGGAACCTTATTGATGGTACCCCTTATATCTAATATATATGTATGAAGAAGATTTGGCATTAAATTATCTATATGTTTGGTATGCCATAAAACCCAACCAAACCAAATCATATATATTTAACAATTATGTATAAAGATGATTTGCCATTTAATAACCTACAAGGTTTGATATGCCTTTAAATCAAATCCTGTATACATCCCTTGACAAAAATATAAAACCACCCTCAAAAATGAAGAAAAAGATATTGTTTACAATTTTTAAATTATGAAAATACGATATATGAAATATAAGGTTAAAAGACATTTAAATTTAAAATAAGAAAAAATTTCAATTAATTTTTTTTATGTGTATATTAGCATTTATGCTAAATTTTTCAATATATTTTTTACATAAATATAAGACCACCAATAAAAACTAAAAAACGGACTTAATTTAATTTAAAAAATTTATTATATATAGTCTACGTAATATAAAAGCTATTAAAACTGTAATACTTAAAATATTAAAAATGTAAATGGCTAAAAAATGAATTATCTAAATTTGAGAAAGGCAAGATTACAACTCTGAAAAGAGTTGGAAAAACTCACAGAGAAATCTCGAAGGCCTTAGGACACAGTAAAACCTTTATCTGCAATTATTTGAAAACTCTAAATAAGTATAGAACAAGAAAACCGACAGGCAGGCAAGAAGAATTATCACCACAATTCAAGAGAATAATTGTTCAGGAAGTAAAGAAAAATTCGTCAACATTAAAAATATTGAAATCTCTAGTGAATGCTCCTTGCAATTCTAGAACAATTAAAAGGTATTTAAACAACGAAAAAATTAAGCATAAGAAAAGAATTCATCGTCTAAGGTTAACAATGAATCACAAAGAGAAACGACTGAAATACGCTCGTCAATATCAAACCATGAGTTTTAAAGAATGACGAAAAGATTTCTCGGACGAAAAGAAATTCAATACCAGATGGCTTTCAGAAGTACTCGCACGCAAAAATTTTCCAGACGAGAATTACTCAACAAGGCATAGTAGAGGAGGATCTCTTATGATCTGGGGGAGCCTTCTCATCTTCAAGAAAACTTAAACTACAGTTTGTAAGTGATCGATAAAAATCAGCAGATTATGTGAAAATTCCAAATGATTTATCTCTCGCACTATGTGGCGAGGAAAGGATTTTTCAGCAAGATAATGCTGCTACCTCCAATGCATCAATAATAAAAAAAGAACTTGTTTGAACAAAAAATAAGTTTTTTGACCACCCAGGGTGCTCTCCAGACCTCCATAATATAAAAAATTTGTGGGGATTGATTGTTGCAAAATTTTATGAAGGAGGTCGACAGTACTCAGCAATTTCTGAATTCAAAAATGCAATCTTAGAAGCATGGGAAAAAAAATTCAGTTCAACTTCAGAAAATTGTTGATAGTATGCTTAGCCGAATTTTTGAGGTTATCAAAGCTAACAGCGAACCTACAAAATATTAAATAAAAATTTGCATTTATATTCTATAGTTCTGTTCATTGGTCTAATATTTATGCAAAAAAAAAAAAATTAAATTAAGCATAAATGCTAATATACATATAAAAAATGAATTGATTTTTGTTGGGTTTTATGGCATATCAACCTTTGCAGGTTATTTAATACCAAATCGATTTTTATGTAAATAATCTGTTCTATTTAAAACAATTCAGTTCAGCATGAGTACACAGTTAAAACATTTCTAGTAAAAAACATTTCTATTTCAAACTATTCGAGCAGTTATATATACCAATTCAGTTTAGTGTAAGTACAGTTTCAATGTTAAAAAACAGTTCTATTTCAAATAATTCAGTTTAGCATAAGCAAGCAGTTAAAATGTAAGTACAGTTTGTCAAAAACATTTGTATTTCAAGCTACTCATCATCATCATCATCATATCGCGCTGGTAGCACGGATATCCCTGACCCTCTCTCGCCACTCCTCCCTATCGTTCATCGCCCTAGGTAGGTCTTCAGGACAACATCCCGTATCCTCACATAGCTGCTGAATGTATGTTCGTGCTGGTCGTCCTGCTTTTGCACGGCCATGTGTGGGGGTCCATAAGAGTACATCTCTTATGAGTTTGTCCCTGCTTCTCCAGCAGGGACGAACTCAAGCTACTCAGTTTAATCAAACAATTCAGTTTAGCATAAGTATGCTGTTAGTTCTATTTAAGCCATAGATAGGGCCCTATCAGGTGCTACCATGCCGGGCCAGAGTGGACTTGGGAGCAATGGCAATGAAGGGGTACTCCGCATTCCCCAAAGCCCCAGCATTACTGGAACCTCACCATCAGACTGTTTAGTGTTATAGCCAGGACGCTCGTGGGGGTAGGGTTACTTCTCTGCAGAGGTATAGTCTGTGTATTCTACAGCCCCAGCCGAAAAAAATGAATTGAGATTTCTTCATATTTTAAATTTGTCTTTGTGCTTTATCTTTCTTATATTTGATTTTTATAATTTACAAATTGTAAACAATATCTTTTTCTTCATTTTTGAGGGTGGTCTTATATTTTTGTTCAGGTGTGTATTTAATATATAGGTATAAACAGGATTTGGTATTAAATAACCAGCAAGTGTTGATATGCCATAAAACTCACCCAATCAAGGTACTGCGATATTTTGGAATGATTTATTGTTTCAAGAACAGAAAACGCGAAATTTATATTGTTATAGGGTCATAAATTGAATTTTGAAATTTAGAATAAAGTCATCAGAAACGTCTTAAGATCTAAAGTAGGCTATTTGTGTATATAAGTGTGTGTGTGTGTGTGTGTGCTCGCGCGCGCGTGCGTGTGTGTATGTGTGTGTCTATTCCCATGTGAGTAAAAGGCTTCTGTCTTTAATTCTTGTCGTATCAAAGAATAAGGTTTCCATTGATTATCGCAGAAACTCATTCGGTGCCATATTTCAGGGCTGCCTCCCATATTTTGGGCCGTTTTCTATCGTCTCTTTGTTTAGCAAAAATAATCTCCACCCTTAGTCTTCCACTCTCGATATATATATATATATATATATATATATATATATATATATATATCCTTCATTTTCTTTTTACCCACTCCCATTTTCGCCTTCCTCATTCTCCTATTTTTCTTTCTCCTCCCTCTTTCTTTCCCACTCCCCCTCACTTTTCTTACTGTTCACTCTCTTTTTCCATTCCTCTCTCTTTCCCTCTATTCTCTCTTATAATCTCGTTTTCTTTTACTGTCTTTGTCTTTCCTCAATATGCTTTTCTTTTCTCTCTTCCTCTCTCTCTCTCCCTCTCACTTATTACTTTGTTTGTATTCCTCTTTCTTTCTTTCTTTCTTCCTTCCTTCATCTGTTTCGCTATTTTTTCGATCTATCTATCTATCTATCTATCTATCTATCACATACATTTCACTTCTCTTTATTCATTCAGTCTTTCCACCAATCAGTCAATTTCTCCTTCTCTCTCTGTCTCTCTCTGTCTCTGTCTCTGTCTTTCTCTCTCTCTCTCTCTTTCTCTCTCTATCTATTTTTTTCGCTTGTAAACAGTTGTTTTCTTAAGCTTTCACCTCGTTTTTCTTTCTTTCTGTAATCTCTTCGACTCTTTCCATCCAACCCCCTCTCTCTCTTGTTCACTCCCTATCTCGATATATATATATATATATATATATATATATATATATATATATATATATATATATATATATATATGTGTGTGTGTGTGTGTGTGTGTGTGTTTGTGTGTGTGTGTAAAGCTAATTTTTCGCACTCGTTCGCTTGACCGATGTTTTTTTAACCTCCACCCTGTCTTTTTTATTGCATCCAGTTTCTACTTTCCATCATCTCGTCTCTCTCTCTCTCACTCACTCTGTCTCTCTCTCTCTCTCTCTGTATATATATATATATGTGTGTGTGTGTGTGTGTGTGTGTGTGTAAAGCTAATTTTTCGCACTCGTTCGCTTGACCGATGGTTTTTTAACCTCCACCCTGTCTTTTTTATTGCATCCAGTCTCTACTTTCCATCATCTCGTCTCTCTCTCTCTCTCTCTCACTCACTCTGTCTCTCTCTCTCTCTCTCTCTGTATATATATATATATATATATGTGTGTGTGTGTGTATCGGTTTTTGCCCTCTTTCACTCGAAGACATTGGTTTTCTTACATCTGCACCTTGTCTTTCCTTGTTGCATCCTCTCTCTCTCCCTCTTTTTCTTATCTGTCAGTTTCTCCTCATTTCTCTCTCTCTCTCTCTCTCTCTCTCTCTCTCTCTCACACACACACACACATACACACATTCTCTCTCTCCCTCTCTCTCTCTCTCTCTCTCTCTCTCTCTCTTTCTTTGCATTGTTCTTCAGTCTCTTACGAGCTATTAAAAAAATCCAAAGCTGAACAAGAAATAAATATTTTTAACGAGTTGAACAGGCTGCCAGTGTCTCTTTGCACGACAACCGATTGAAACAACATTGGGCGAGATACGCCATTCCCGGGGGCACGGGTTCAATTTCGTGCCTTGTGACCACAAAATGAAATAAGGATATAGAGCATTGGTCTTAATAAATGAAAGATGCACCACAGTGAGTCTTTTATCATCTTGTATTTGAACAGCACGTAAGAAGTAGAGATATTATGAACAAAATATACCAACATTTCAGAAGGGAATATTTAAAAAAGAGTGACAATATGAGAATAGACAGAAACAAATGCTTTTTTGTTTTGTTTTGTTTTTGCTGTTGCTTTTTTTTTTTTTTTTTTTTTTTTGAAAAGCCAAAGATAGATGATTCTTTAAATCATTATATTAAAAAAAATGTCTGTCCCAAACGCTGCAATATTTAAAATCATTGACCGCCATTTTTTTTCTGTCATGCTGTGGGTACTTTTGTTCTTGTTTTTGTTTGTTTTTTTCTGTCCGTCTTTCATTATTTTCTCTCTTTCCTCCATACTTTCTTTCTTTCTTTCCTTCTTTCTTTCTTTCTCCTTAATTTCCTAATTTCTTTCTTTCTTCTTTCTTTCTTTCTTTCTTTCTTTCTTTCTTTCTTTCTTTCTTTCTTATCTCCTTAATTTCTTTCTTTCTTTATTTCTTTCTTTCTTATATCCTTAATTTCTTTCTTTCTTTCTTTCTCCTTAATTTCCTTCTTTCTTTCTTTCTTTTTTCTTCCTTTCCTATCTTCTTTCTTTCTTTCTTTCTTTCTTTTTCTTCCTTTCCTATGTTCTTTCTTTCTTTCTTTCTTTCTTTTCGCCTTAATTTCTTTCTTTCTTTCTCTTTAATTTCTTTCTTCATTTCTTTCTTTCTTTCTTTCTTTCTTTTTTTATTTCTTTCCCTCATTATTTTCATTTTATATCTCTCTCACCACCATTTATTCTTTTTATTACTCTTTTCTTTTTTTCTTTTTATTCTACTTTATTCAGAAAAATTTTTTCTTTTCGAATCCACATTTTTTTATCCTTTTCATTTCTTCTTCTTCTGTTTCCCCTTA
>OY757939.1:15508115-15836029 GCA_963585895.1 Sepioteuthis lessoniana
CTTCCTGCCATTCTTTCTTTCTTTCTTTCTTTCTTTCTTTCTTTCTTTCTTTCTTAAACACACACACACACACACACACACACACACACACACACACACACACACATTTGAATAGTTAATAAAATTCGTGGATCAATCTACTTAAGAATACGAAAGAATGACATTAGTTGTCAAATCTTATACAGATACCGACATGCGTCCAGACAGACTGAGATAGGAAAGTAGATAGATGGGTAAGAACACAGTAGATAGATAGATAGATAGATAGATAGATAGATAGGAGCAGACTGATATATCTATCTATCTATCTATCTATCTATCTATCTATCTATCTATCTATATAGATAGATAGATAGATAGATAGATAGATAGATAGATAGATATGAACAGACTGAGATAGATAGATGGATAGATAGATAGATATGAACCGACTGAGATAGATAGATAGATAGATAGATAGATAGATAGACATGAACAGACTGAGATAGATAGATAGATAGATAGATAGAATCGAACAAGATAGATTGATTGATAGATAGAAACAGACTGATATATATATATATATATATATATATATATATATATATATATATATATATATATATATATATAAATCGAACAAGATAGATAGATAGAAACAGACTGAGATAGATAGATAGACAGATAGATATGAATCGAACAAGATAGATAGATTGATAGATAGAAACAGACTGAGATATATATATATATATATATATATATATATATAGATTTAAACACACCGAGATTGATTGACAGATTGATAGCATTCAAAAGGCTGACTTTTAATCGGGTTCGAACACCGGCCATAAGTGGAATATACAGAATTACACCTGCACCAAAAATATTGTGAATTGATCAATAATTCCGCATTCTGGCGTGTATTGATTAATATCAGTTGAAGCTGAAGGATTTTTGCTGTGATTTTCAAACTTTTTGGATCAGAACCCGTTTCAATTTCAGGGTCGACTTCGTGGGCCCCATATGAATAAAAATGAAATCTCTCGTACCCCCAGATGAATAAAAATGAAATCTCATGGAGCCTCGTATAAATTTCAAATGAAATCTAGTGGACACCATATAAATAATATTAAATCTCGTGGAGGTCATATAAATAAAATTAAATCTCGTGAGCTCTATATATCTAAAAGATAAAATCTCGTGGACGCCATATAAATAAGATTAAATCTCGGAGAGGTCATATGAATAAAATTAAATCTCGTGGGCTCCATATATCTAAAAAATAAAATCTCGTGGACACCATATAAAAAAGATTAAATCTCGGGGGGGGTCATATGAATAAAATTAAATCTCGTGGGCTCCATATATCTAAAAAAATAAAATCTCGTTGACCCTTGCATAAATAGAAAATGAAATCTGGTAGACCATATAGAAAGAAAAATAAAATCTGAAACCCCATATAAATAAAATTAAATCTCGTGGACGTCATATAAATAAAATCAAATCCCGTGGTCCCCATATAGATAAAAATTAAATCTTGTGGACGCCATAAAAATAAAAAGAAATATCGTTGGTTCCATATGGATAAAAATGAAATCACGCGGACCCTCATATAAATAAAAATAAAATCTCGTGGACCTTCATATAAATAAACTTAAATTTCGTGGATGTCATATAAATAAAATAAAATCTCATGGGCCCGATATTAATAAAAAATGAAATCTCGGGGACCCTTATATAAATAAAAATGAAATTTATCACAAATATTTACCGAAAGTTAAATCCAATATTTGCCCTGAGTAATAACATTCAGTGAAAGGGTTTTGCTTTCTTGCTTGGCACTCGTTATCACTTCTTGATGATATTTTTTGACTAAGATAAACGTAATTCTCCAAATACAAATCGAGATTTGTATTTGGTCATCATATTGGTGAGTGCTAAAAAAACTGTTTCGCATTAATAATGTTTTATGGTCATATGCAGATTGATAAACTACCCAATAATAAAGACGCAGGAAGACTTCTTTAACAAAATATACCTCTCACTTTATTTTGTAAGGGTTCGAAAAGGTTATTCAAGGTTTGCGTGTGAGAGGGAGTTGGAGACCGAACAGAAACTGCAATATTTTGCCCCCCACCACTCTTATAGCTGTCAGCGTTGTGTCTTTCTCGTTCCCCTGATGCTCAACCGGAGGCCCTGGGACCCACTCTGCTGGGTGATGGCTTTCTTTACTGCATCTTATCAGCAACTTTTCTGGACCCCAACTCATCAGGGCCCCAGTGGCCCCTTCAGCCTAATGTGGCTTTCCTTACCACATCTCGTCTATAACTCCATCCGGTCTCTAACTGGAACTCTATCTTGACTGAGTTATATGATAGTTCAACGTCCACTCAATCGCCTACTCGATCTTTGGAATCGTATGTTTAATCATCATCAAGCGGAAATAACTGTCATGCAGTTCACAGGTCACTCTCTTCCAGTTCATCAGTATATGAGTGTACCATGGGAATTTTTTTACCTCGTCCCATTTCATCAGCCAATTTCCGCCCACGCGATTTCCTCTCATAACTGCCATTAGAATGTGTCACTTCCTTGGAATGGCATTTTTGGCCGGGTCGAAGGTCAAAATACAACAATACGATGTGAAAAATCATCATCATCATCATCATCATCATGTCGTGTCGCTTGCACGGATATCCTTGACCATCGCCACCTCTCCCTATCATTCATCGCCTCCGGCATGTCTTCAAGGCTACATCTCGTATCCTCACATAGCTGTTGTATGTATGTTCTAGCTGGTCGTCCTGCTTTTGCTCGGCGATATGTGGGGGTCCATAGTAGTACATCACTTACGAGCTCGTCTCTGCTTCTCCAGCAGTGTCCTGCGTGTCTGGTTCGTCTAGCTTGGATAGTTTTCGTGATGGGAGGCAGATGGCCGTATAGTTCGTGTCTTGTGGGGTGTTACCGCTAGGACTTGTTTAATATTGCTCGCAGCATTCTTGTGTAATTGCCCTCTAGCTTCTTTTCCAGCCGTTTTGTTAGCATCCAAGTGGTGCATCCATACAGCAGTATCGATGCGACCGCTGCCTAGAAGAAACTGCGTTTCATTTCATCGGTCAGGTTTGATTTCCATATGATCGATAGCTTATCGATAGCTGTCCATTCCTTCGTTAGCCGCGTGTAGATGTCTTTTTCGGTTGATGAGACACTGCTTCCTAGGTAGGTGAATTTGTCTACCAGTTTCAGAGAGGTCCCCTCTAGTGTGGAGATGTCGCCTGTTTGATTAAAACACATGTATACAGTTTTGTGTGCGTTGACATGGAGGCCAATGCCTGCGGTGGTTCGTTCCAAACTATGCAGTAGTGTTTCGGCTGGGTTGGACGTATTTGCTAGTATTGCTATGTCCTCGGCGTAGTCAGCGTAGGTAATTGCTTTTGCGGGGTACCTTCTGCTTCTTTTCTTTATCAGTTCAAAGCTGTTAGACTGGCAATAATGATAAAATCTTTGGATTGGTTTCTGTTCAAAGTGAATTTTCATAGGCGTGTACAAGCAACAAGAAACACGAATTTGCGAATCATAAATCAGATTGCGAAAGTTCACGTACGGTAGTGGCTAACTTGCTGGACTTTGACGTCGTTGTAAGCAAGTTCGAACTCCAGTCACGTTATTACGTTCACTTTTTGAAAGGCATGAACTCCAGTCGGCCGTAGCAGTAGAATATACGGACTACATCTCTGAAGTGGGTTAAGACTTCACCAACGAGTTTCTTGAATATAACGCTAAACAATCTGATGGTGAGGCTCCAGTAATTCTGGAGCTTTAAGGAATGCAGAGTACCCTTTACTGCCATCGCGCCATATGTTCACTCTCATCCGGAGTGGTAGCACGTGATAGGGGCATATCAATGGGTTAAATTGAACTGTTTGACAATGTTGTGGCCACGGAAAGGGTCACTAATGAAAGCACAAACACGGATATTAGATAATGGATTATATTACACAAGAAAGATAGAGTTACATAGAAAAGGTAAGAAGTCTCGTACTGTTCGGATAACACCGATAGTGATCTATTCTTCTTGCAGTGAAATCTCTCAGTACTAATAACGGTGAGAAGAGTCCATTATGGTAAGATGCATAAGGCTCCCACAACAGACATTTAAACTGTATGCATATAAATGTTTGTTTGAAATAGAACTGTTTGATCATATAACTGTGTGTAAACAAATGACACCCGTCATTTGCTTGCACACAGTTGAATGCTCAAGCAATTCTATTTGATTCATTGATTAGAGCCTAACATTGGTTAGAGCCTAACAGGTATTACCACTTCAAGTCAGAGTGGACGTGGGAGTAATGGCAATGAAGGATTACTCCACCTTCTCCAGATGTCCAGGACTAAAACCACACCATCAGATGCAGTTGAGAGTCATGTATAGGACACTCACTGAGGGGTGGGGGTCTTACTCCTCAGCAGAAATGCAGTTGGCATATTCTACAGCCTCAACCATGTGAGCTATGAATTGTGCCATCGTTGTAAGCGAGTTCGAATTCCTGTCGCGCTATTACGCCCACTTTAGACTTTCCAATGGGAAAGGTAAGAACTCCCTTTCTCCTAGGCTATGTATGTATGTATCTATCTATCTATCTATCTATATGTCTATTGATATCTATCTATCTATCTATCTATCTATCTGTCTACTGATATCTATCTGACTATCTATCGATATGTCTTTTGATATCTATCTATCTATCTGTCTTTTGATGTGTATGTATGTATGTATGTATGTATCAATCTACCTATCTATCGACATGTCTTTTGATATCTATCTATCTATCTCTCTATCTATCGACATGTCTTTTGATATCTATCTATCTATCTATCTATCGACATGTCTTTTGATGTGTATGTATCTATCTGTCTATCTATCTATCGACGTGTCTTTTGATATCTATCTATCTATCTATCTCACTTCATAACATTTTCCATTCGTTTTTTTTTTGGAAGTCATTTTATTTCAGTTTTCTCTTTCAGTATGTCTATCTTTTTGACTGTCTACCTGACACCATGTCTCAACGAATGTCACGCAAAATTTCACTTTCTTCCCTCCGAGTCGAGATTGGTTATATTTTATTTGGGTGTTTTTTGGTTTTTTTTTTTTTTCATAAGCTTTTTTCTTATAAATTTCAACTCCTGCCTTGTGGCAGCCTGATAAGATATTTCATGTCCCATATAAGCATCTCAGTCTGTACACCTCTTACTTTCTTTCTCTCACTCTCACTCTCACTGTCTCTCTCTCTCTCTGTCCCTGTCTCTGTCTGTCTCTCTCTCTCTCTCTCTCTATATATATATATATATATACCAGTATTCTTCTTCATCTTCAAGGATGGCTTTGGCATTAAATAACTCATAAAGGTTGATATGCCATTAAGCAATCGGGAAATTGAATTACAAAGCTTTATGGTGCATATGCAACAAATATCTTTTTCTATTCCAACGTATATAATCCTTCTTCTGAGTAGAGTGTTCGCCATTGGTCTGGGAGACCTGGGTTCAATCCTAGGTCGCGTCATACCAAAGACTTTAAAAATGGTACTTGATAACTCCTCGCTTAACACTCAGCAATACAAAGTACGTATCAAAGTGGAGCAATCCATGGAAAGGAGTTGCGCCCTCCCCTACACCTCGGTGTAGTAGCTATTGAAAAGGGAGCCTTTTTGGGTCACCCTCGACTACGGTCGCTAACTGTACTTTTACTTTTATACCTTTGGGTGTGGCTTACAATCTACTGACTGCAACATGTACTGAGGAGTAAGATGTCTCATAGCTCTTACTTGTCGATTGGCCGGCACCCATCTCTTCATTTCACTTTACTCTGCAGTTGCCTTGTGTTGTTCTTGTCTTTTTCCTTGTTCGTTACCTTCTGTTTTCATCTGCGTGGTTCTGAAATCTTTTCTTTGGGGATGAAGAATGACAACGCAACCACATTTTCATATGCACATTTTAGTTCTATATCTTGGCGAATTTTCAATCATTATCCGATGCCGACTAAATGGGGAATCAACATTCAATCTGTCTAATCGAAAGTTTCTCACTAAACAGACTAACTTATTTCCAACTCTAGAATCAGACTAAAACCATCCAATGAGAGTCAGGGCGAGAAGAGTCCATTATGGTAAGATGGGTAAGGCTCTCACAACAGACATTTAAACTGTGAACAAATAAATGTTAAATCGACTAGTTTGAAATAGAACTGTTTGATCATATAACTGTGTGTAAACAAATGGCACCCGTTATTTGCTTGCACAGTTAAATGCTCAAGCAGTTCTATTTAATTCATTGATTAGATCCTAACAGGTACTACCATTTATTGATTAGATCCTAACAGTTACTACTACTAATAGCTGTCAATCATACTGACTGAAGTAACTGAGTTTTTCCACGAGTTTAACGGATTAGGAATTACTTTGAATGCTACACTAAACGTCAGTAATAGATCTCATTAATCTTTTATGCAACATATGGAGCTCTAGCTGTGTGGAGCCACCCTTTTATTGTCAAAAGGCCCAGATGAGTTTGTAAGTTTAGTTACTTATTGATTTATTCATGACTGCTTTTTTTCTTAATCAATACTACCTCTAGTACTTTTGGCCTCGATGGACTAATCTGTTTGGATCTCAGAATCCCAGAATATTCTATACGTCTCCTTTTCTTGGACGGGTTCTTGTTTGTGCATAAACTATTTTTCAATTGTCATTATGGTTACATTTTAATCTCTTGCACAATTATCAATGGATCCCCTTTCCTACTCAGTCATGACTAATCTTGAACTTCTTTTGTGTCAATTTGCTGCATTTACTTATGTTAGGATTAGGTAACCAAGCACTAAGAGATCAATTGATTCATTTTTTTTGTTCACACAGTCTATGTATTGGGTTTCATCCAATTTTATGATGTTTGCTTAATAGTTTCTACTTGGTTGGCTCTGCTATCATTAACCACTCTTTCACCACAATTAGTTTGCCCAGTCAGGTGGGGCGGTAGAATACACCGACTGCTTCTCTGCAGAGGGGTACCCCACCGCAACGAGTGTCCTAGATATGACACTAAACGATCTGATGGTGAGGTTTCAGTAATGCTGGAGCTTTGGGGAATGCGGAGTACTCCTTTATTGTCATTGCTCCCAGATCCACTCTGGTCCGGAGTGGTAGTACCTAATAAGGGTCCTATCTATGATTAACTATGCTTTCTTGAATTTACTGTTTTTTTGCATTCAAACTGCATATTTATGCTAAACGGAATAGTTTAAAATAGAACTGTTTTGGCATTTAAACTGCGTACTAATGCTAAAGTGAATTGTTCGAAATAGAACTGTTTTGATATCTGAACTATGTACTTATGCCAAACTGAATTATCTGAAATAAAACTGTTTCGACATTAACTCTGTGTATTACCCAGTCGGCTGGGGCTGTAGAATACACCGACTGCAGAGGTAAGACCCCCCAATGAGTGCCCTCGACATGACGCTAAACAATCTTATGGTGAGGTTCCAGTGATGCTGGAGCTTTCGGGGATGCGGAGCACCCGTTCATTGCCATTGCTCCCAGATCTGCTCTGACCCAGAGTGGTAGCACCTGGTAGGGCCTTATCTATTGCTTAAATAGAACAAACAGCATACTTATGCTAAACTGAATTGTTTGAATTAGAACTGTTTGACTAAACTGAATAGCTTGAGATATAAATGTTTTTGCCAATTAAACTGTACTTGCATTTAAACTACGTACTTATGCTTAACTGAATTGTTTGAAATGAAACTGTTTTTGACATTGAAACTGTACTTACACTAAACTGAATTGTTTAATATAGAACTGTTTCCTCATTTAACTGTGTTAACTTAATCTGTAGAAGGTGCCCGTGGTGAAATGGTTATCGTCGTAAGAAATGGACACGGCGACACGAGTTCAAATCCTAGACGAGACTAATTGCATTTCACATAGCACTAATACCATTGGGAAAAGTATGAATCCAATTAGTCTCCCTCCAGCTATGGGTAAATAGTAGGGCAGACTAGGTTCTTCAGCCTTGGTGAGGCAACTAGTCTAGGAGAAGGAAAACTCTGACCTCAAACCTGTTAAACTCCGCTTAAAAATTGACCTGGTATCATTTCCTGCCCGAGCGGAGGGGTTGGTAAGTATGTAAATCTGTAGTTATACTAAACTGAATTAGCTGAACTATAACTGCTTGACTAAACTGAATAGCTCGAAATAGAAATGTTTTTGACAATTCAACTGTGTACTCATGCTTAATTGAATTGCTTGAAATAGAACTGATTATTTACATAAAAATGGATTTGTCATTAAATAACCTACAAAGGTTGATATGCCATAACATCCAACCAACCAACCACAATTAGTCCTGTACTTTTCAGCCATCTATTAATCTTTACCATATCTATTCTAATTTTTTATGTGTATCGTCGATGTTGTGATTTTTGTTCCTTGTCCTTTCTTAATTGTACTAGGAGAAGGAAAACTCTGAATTCAAACCTGCTAAACTCCGCTTAATGATTGACCTTGTGTCATATCCGACCCAAGCGGAGGGGTTGGTAAATATGTATTTCCACGTCCTCCAGTCCCTTTATCAATCATTTAGTGACTGTAACGAGCGTACCAACAACTATTTGTATCAGCATCACTTTAATATTCCATGATTTTCAGTACTCTAGCAAGGTCCTAGTTTTGTTATTATCATTATTATTATTCCTTGCAATTATTCCACACCATCGTTAGTGGATTGTTTTTCACGGGAGTCTGAGTGACAATAACTCTTCTTAAGTCTCCAAGACTCTTCTCAATATTCTGGCCCATATCCATATTTATCCAACCCCTCCGCTCGGGCAGGATATGACACAAGGTCAATTTTTCAGTGAAGTTTAACAGGTTTGAATTCAGAGTTTTCCTTCTCCTTGACTAGTTGCCTCACCAAGGCTGAAGAACCCAGTCTGCCCTACTAATATCTGGCCCATGTCAATAATGCAGTAGTTTGGTCTCTGCTCGTCCTCCGATTTCCAGCTCTTCCAGCCCCCTTACCAAGCTTTTGGGGATTGTACCGAACGTACCTATTACAATTCTTCATGTTCCATAGCTTTTTTAGTTCTTGATCAAGGTCTAAGTACTTATTTCTTTTTCTTTCCTTTGATTTTCACTCTGTGGTCCGCTGGGACAGCAAAACCCACTCTTCAGCAGGGTTTTTTTTTAATTACCCCAAGGTCCGGTCGTCTGTCCGGTATTAGGAGATCAATTTGTATGTCATTCTTATCATTATTTTACTCGTTTAAGAGTTTTTCACACCAGCGTTAACTGATGGTCCTCCACTGGATTGACAGCAAGTCTCCTCAAGTCTCCAGGACTCTTCGCTGTATTTTGGCTGATCATAATAATCCTATCATTTGGATGGTCTCCACTCGTCCTTTTATTTTCAAGTTCTCCAGCCCTTTTATCTATTTTTCGTGACTGTGCAAACCGCATCAGTTACAATTGGTATCATCGTCACCTTAATGTTCCATAGTTTTTCCAGTTCTCTAGCAAGGTCTACATATATATCTCTCTTTTCTTTTTCTTTCAATTATACCCGGGAACGGTAAAGTCCATTATTCAGCAGGTTCTGTTTTTTTTTTTTTTGTTTTGTTTTGTTTTTTACTATCACTCGGTCTGGTCGTCTGGCCGAGATTGAGTGATACGGTTGTATTCTAAAAACTCAAATAATTTTGTGCGTCTCTTCTCCAGAACGGTTTCTAGTTTGTGCCAATACCTTTTAGTAGTGTGGTCAGATTTCAGTTTCTTGCACAATTCCCAGTCGATCACTCTTCCTATCCAGTCGTATCTAGTCTTACACTCCTTTTTTGTTAATTTGCTGCATTCGCCTATTATGTGATTGATCGTTTTGTCTTTATCACCACATAATCTACTCTTGCTATTCTGCTATGTTTTAACTTTTATCATGATCCTCATCATCATCATATCGCGCTGGTAGCACGGATATCCCTGACCCTCTCTCGCCACTCCTCCCTATCGTTCATCGCCCTAGGTAGGTCTTCAGGACAACATCCTGTATCCTCACATAGCTGCTGAATGTATGTTCGTGCTGGTCGTCCTGCTTTTGCGCGGCCATGTGTTGGGATCCAGAAGAGTACATCTCTTATGAGTTCGTCCCTACTTCTCCAGCAGTGTCCTGCATGTCTGGTTCTTCTAACTTGAATAGTTTTCGTGATAGGGGATCAGGTGGCCGTACAGTTGGTGTCTTGTGGGGTGTTGCTGCCAGGACTTGTTCAGGATTGCACGCAGCATTCTTGTGTAATTGCCATCTAGCTTCTTCTCCAGCCGTTTTGTTAGCGTCCATGTAGTGCAGCCATATAGCAGTATCGATGTGACCGCTGCCTGGAAGAAACTGCGTTTCATTTTATCGGTTAGGTCTGATTTCCATATTATCGATAGCCTATTGATAGCTGTCCATGCTTTCGTTAACCTCGTTTCTATGTCCTTTTCGGTTGATTCGACGCTGCTTCCTAGGTAAGTGAATTTGTCTACTAATTTAAGAGGGGTTCCTTCTAGAGTGGAGATGTCCCCCATTTGGTTATAGCACATATATTCCGTTTTGTGTGCATTAACATAGAGGCCTATGCTTGCTGCTGCTCGTTCCAAACTATGCAGTAGTGTTTCGGCATGGTCAGGTGTATTTGCCAGTATCGCTATGTCATCGGCGTAGTCGGCGTCGGTAATTGTTGTTGCGGGGTACCTTTTGCTTCTTTTCTTCGTCAGTTCGAAGCCATTCTCTTTGATTTTGTCAATCGATGTTCTAAGTACGTAGTCTAGACAAATGATAAAGAGGTACGGAGCCAGCGTATCCCCTTGTAGTACTCCTGCTACAATGTCAAAGTATTCTGTGTCTCCATCCGGTGATCATACTTTTACTTTAGTATTTCTATAGAGAATCGTTATTGCCGCTACGGTTTCTTTAGGTATGCCGTACGCTAGTAGGATTTGTTCCATCTTTCCTCTGGGAATGGAGTCGAAAGCCTTGGTAAAGTCGACAAATATTAATGTCGCTTGTAGGTTTTTTGCCCGTACACCTTCAAGGATTCTACGGATGGTTAATATTTGTGAGGTCGTGGATCTATTTCTTCGGAAGCCATTTTGGTTTTTTCTAAGTATGTTGTCGATTTTGGGTTCTATGCGGTTTCGTAGTAGGGCATTGTATATTTTGGCTGCTATGGATGTAAGTGTTATGCCTCGGTAGTTTTTGGCTAATCCGAGGTCCCCCTTTTTAGGGAAGGGGAGTATGCATCCCTTCATCCATCTATCTATCGGATTTTGATTGTATACTGCGTTGCAGTGTCGGAGCAGTATGTCGTCGAATTGTCTGGTCTTCCATACTTCCGGGGGAATTTCGTCCAGCCCTGCAGCTTTACTATTTTTAATTTTTCTGAGAACCGAGTCGAGTTCTTCTTGTGTGAACGGTCCTAGTTTAATGTCTAATTGTTTGCTAATTATTCTGGTGATTGGTTCCTGTGTTATTTTCGGTGGGTTTCCTAGGAGGTTTTCGAAGTGCTGTTTCCACAGTTTTATTCTTTCTTGTTGGTTTGCTGCTTTCAGTTTTGCTTTGGCTGTGTTCTTTCTTCTGTTCACTTCGTTTATTGTTTGCCAGGCTATTCTAGATTGTCTATCTTCCACAGCGTCTTTAATCTTATCTATCTGATTTTGAATGTATTCTGTCTGTTCCTTTATATATATGCCTGCTAATTGATATTGTGCCGTTTTTAGTTTTAAGGCATTTGTGTTTGTTGGGTTTTTTCGATAGTTTTTGGAGGCTATTTTCACTAGTGCACGTTTTTCTCTCACCGCTAAAGTTTCCTAAGGGACTCTATATTTAGTTTTAAATTTTGTTGGAATGTATTTTGCTGCTGCCTCGAGGTGTGCATTGACGAAATTTTCATATTCGTCGTTTGGTGTACTTTTTTCCGTCCTTTCTTGTAGTGTTTCGAATCTGTTTCTTAATTCTAATACGTATTTGTCTCTTATATCTTTGTTGTTCAATAGGGCCCATTCATAGTGTTTGGTGGTCGCTGTTCGTTTGGCGTTTTTTCGTAGGCTTAACCGTATTTTCGCCGTGACTATTCGGTGATCGGTGGACACACCCTCAAAAGAGGAGTATGCCTCGCAATTCATTGCACTATTTTTCCATTTCTTGTTTATAAGGACGTAGTCTATCTGAGCTTTAGTATTGTTTGCATACGTGTATGTCCATAGTTTGCCCTTCCTTTTTTGGTAGTTTGTATTGAGGCATGCTAATCTATTTTCTATCATGAAATCTGTTAGATGTTGCCCATTCCTATTTGACGTGTTGTGGAGGCTGTATTTGTTGTTTCCGTTTTTCCCGATTTGGGCATTCATGTCTCCGCCAATGACTAACATGTTGTGTTTCGGGATGCTACGCACTAATGAGGATAGCTCATCGTAGAAGGTGACTAGTTCAGTTTCTTCACTAACATTGGTGGGGCTGTAGCATGAGATGATTGTTGCTCTGGGGTTGCCGTTAAAAGTAGCTGCCATCATTCTAGGTTGTATTTTCTTAACGCTATTAAGCGTTTTTAATGCTCTAGGTCCTATAAGTAATCCTACCCCTCCTACTGCGGCGTTGACAGAGTTTTTCCATGCGGATACAGTGACGAGCGACCAGCCCTTGCCAGTTTCGTGATATTTGATATCTTCGGTGTGCATGTATCTGTGTTCTTGTATGCATATTATGTCTATCTTATGTTCTTCGGCCGATGCGATTAGCTCTGGTAGTTGTCCTATTCTATTTAAGGTTCTTACGTTAAATGTGACTATTTGTAGTGTTTGCTTGCATTTTAGTAGTATTGATTGTTTGAGCTCTGTAGCTGATTTTTCGAACACTGAAGCCAGGGCTCCAACCTCAGCAGGACGCGCCCCTTTTTTACCCGCGCGAAGAGCGATGCGGTTTGTGTATGTGGTTTGAGTGTGGGTCATGGTTATCTTTCGATGGCTGTTCTATTCTCTTCTATAGAAGCCACTCTTATAGAGGAGCAGCAGTAGTTCCCCGATCGAACTAACGATCCTGAGCGTAAAGTCGTCAACTTCACGTCCAGGACCCGTTTAGGTATTGAGTTTGGTCGTCCATGGGTTTATTCAAATACCTTTACGTACATCATGCTGCTTCCCATGTGTACGTAAAAAAAATGGTGGGGGGGGGTAATTTTGATTTGAGTTTTCTTAAGTTTTAACTTACTTAAAGTCCAAGATTAAGGTACTTTAAGACTTTCATTGGTACTGTATTTTTGCTTTTTTTTTGTGGCGGTATTGAGACCTTTCCTAGGCTTTTTAGTTTTTATTTTTATACTACAGTTGGGAACCTAGTAGGCTTTGGGGATTATAGAGCTTTAAAATTTTTTTTTTTTTTTTTTGTGTGTTTTAGCCTTTTACTTTTTTCTTCGAAACTACTCTTAGGGCTTTCTTTACGAATTTTTAAATTATATTATAGAAGAGATTCAAAAACATTCTGCCTTGTTCGCTGACATTTGGAAAGAGACTTAACATCAATTTGGCTTTATAGTAGAGTAAGCGTGTCTTTACATTTAAAACGCATAGTTTAAGCATTATTTCACAAACAAAGTACAGCATAACATTTTGTAAAATTCAGCATTTTAAATTGATAGGACTTAAAGACATACTGACCAATATTGACATATTTCTTCCACTTGGCTCCTGAGTTCAAATGCTACTTCTTCGTTTTAACTTTTATTTACTACTGAATTTTAGGTAGTTTTGGGAGGCGGTCTACTGGGGGGAGGGAAATTCATTTCATTTTTTTTTTCGTTTCTCTTGGGGGGGGCTTGTGGTAGCATTAGATGTTTTAGGCTTTTACTTCGAAACTACTCTTAGGGCTTTCTTTACGAATTTTTAATTTCTATTATAGAAGAGATTCAAAAACATTCTGCCTTGTTCGCTGACATTTGGAAAGAGACTTAACATCAATTTGGCTTTATAGTAGAGTAAGCGTGTCTTTACATTTAAAACGCATAGTTTAAGCATTATTTCACAAACAAAATACAGCGTAACATTTTGTAAAATTCAGCATTTTAAATTGATAGGGCTTAAAGACATACTGACCAATATTGATATATTTCTTCCTGTTGGCTCCTGAGTTCAAATGCCTCTTCTTCTACGATTATTTACTCGTTGAGAGTTTTTCACATCAACATTGGAGTTTGAATGACAGCAAGTCTCCTTAAGTCTCCAGGACTCTTCTTAGCATTCAGGCCGTTCTCAATGATGCTGTCGTTTGGATGGTCTCCTCTCGTCCGCCAACTTCCATGTACTTCCGTCCCTTTAGAAATCCTTTAGTTACTGTGCCAAAAGCACCAATCACAATTGGTATAATTGTCACCTTCATATTCAATAGTTTTTTCAATTCTCTAGCAAGGTCGAAGTACTTATCCTTCTTTTTACATTCTTTCAGTTTTAATCTATGGTCAGCCGGGACAGCAAAGTCGACAATTTTGCAAGTTCTCTTTTTTTTTTTTTGTTGATTATAATTAAGTCTGGTCTTCTGGCCGGGATTCAGTGTTCCGTTTGTATGTCAAAGTCCCATAGGAGTTTGTGTGTGTTATTTTCTAGGACAGGTGCTGGTTTGTGCATATACCATTTCTTTGTATGGTCAAATTTTAATTTCTTGCACATATCCCAATCGATCACCTTGCCGACCCAATCATGTCTAGTCTTATATTCCTTTGTGCCAATTTGCTGCATTCGCTTATGATGTGATTGGCTTTTATTCTCATTTTACTCATTCGAGAGTGTTTCACATCAGCGTTAGCTGTATTATTATTATTATTATTTACTCCTTCAGAGTTTTTCTCATCAGTGTTAGCTGATGGTCTTTCACTGGAGTTTGAGTGACAGCAAGTCTCCTCAAGTCTCCCGGACTCGTCTCTGGATTCTGTCCGTTCTCAGTAATGCTGTCATTTGGATAGTCTCTACTCATCCGCCAACTTCCAAGTCCTCCAGGCCTTTTAATAATCCTTTAGTTATTGTGCCAAAAGCACCAATTATTATTATCATTATTTAAACCAAAAAGGTCACGAATCCCTACAGTTGTTTTGCAATACATTTCTCAACCATTATACAACAGTTTAATTGCACAGCAGACATCTGTTTTCAAGAAATCGATGGCCTGCAAGTAAAAAGTTAAAATCAATCAACACCGATCAATAGACGCCGAAGAACATTTTTTCTCTAGGTTTAACGATTAAGCAAATGCTTTGTAAATCAATGTTGAAAAATTAACAGAATTACAATCTGTAGTTTCACTACATAGATTGTACTATTTACCAACCCCTCCGCTCGGGCAGGATATGACACAAGGTCAATTTTTAAGCGGAGTTTAACAGGTTTGAATTCAGAGTTTTCCTTCTCCTAGACTAGTTGCCTCAACAAGGCTGAAGAACCTAGTCTGTCCTACTATTTACCCATAGCTGGAGGGAGAATAAGGGGGTTCATACCTTTCCCAAGGGTATTTGCCCGAAAGTGAACATAATAGCGCGATTGGAGTACGAACTCGCGTAGTACGATTCCGCAGTTCATCGCTTTAACCATTACACCACGAGGACACCCCCTACATAGATTGTACCCGTTTAACTTTGTACCTATTTGACCTTTCTACAAAGGGAATCGTATCGTTTTTTTTTTTTTTTTTTTTTTTTGTTTTTTGTATTCTAATTTCTAAGTCCGAAATGAAAACCAGATATTGCTATTAATCGATATTGCTATTATTCGATACATTTTTCATGATATCAGGTAAGGAATCTCCATAGCGTAGTAGTTAACGTGCTAGTGACCGACATCGTTCCAAGAAAGCGCGAAATACAGTCACGCTATTATGTTCACTATCGAACTAATACCCTTGGGGAAAATATGAACTTCTTTTTTTTTTCTCCCCCTAGCTATAGTTCAAATAGCGCCACTAGTGTTCTGGAGCAAGAATAGTTTTGGAATTAAATAACCCACGAATATCTCTAAACAAAGAAACCGAACCAAAGAAACAGATATCCATTCTGAAGAATATCCTACGTGGTACGAGGAGGTTTGAAATAAACTGCACAGAACGACTGGGCAGTATTCATGGATTGGAAATAAATATTAATTCCTCTTAAAATTTGAACTCACATCTGTTTACAGTTTGGTTTGGTTTTATGGCATATCAACTTTTGAAGATTATAGAATACCAAATCTGGTTTGGACATAGGCATGATGGTTTGAGTGTTCACCAATGGCCCGGGAGACCTGGGTTCAATCCCAGGTCGAGTAAAACTAAAAACTAAAAAAAAAAAAATGGTACTTGATGCCTCCTTGCTAAAGCTCAGCGTTTTAGGTACGGATCAAGGGTAGTGGGGCAATCCAGGGAGAGGAGTAGCACCCTCCCCGACACCTTGGTGTAGTAGCTATCGAAAAGGGAGCCTTTGTGTCATCAACTTCATTTTTAGATATATATGATTTGTAAACATGTCAAAATTAAGTAGTTACAAGTATTGCTATGTATCACTAACATCAGTCATTTGTTTACACACAGTTAAATGATCGAACAGTTCTATTTCAAACAATTCAATTTAGCATAAGTCAAAGTTAAATGGTTCCAAGTATTGCTATGTATCACTTACATCAGTCATTTGTTTATACACAGTTAAATGATCGAACAGTTCTATTTCAAACAATTCCGTTTAGCATAAGTCATTCGTTTGCTCTCAGTTTAAATGTCAAACAGTTCTATTTAACCCATTGATAGGACCCTATCAATTGCTACCACTCTTGGTCAAAGTGGACCTCGGAGTAATGGCAATAAAGGGGTACTCTGCATTCCCCAAAGCTCCAGAATTACTGGAGACTCACCATCAGATTGTTTTGAGCATATGTTTAGAATTTGAATATATATATATATATATATATATATATATATATATAAGTGTGTGTGTGTGTGTGTGTTTGTGTGTGTGTGTGTGTGTGTTTGAAAAAAATAAGTGGAAAAGTCGATAAAGCGAAACACTGACAACGGATTCAAAAATAATATTTCGTCTTTATTTAAAAAAAGACTTCATCAGAATATGTTGTTTTTTTTCTAAAGTTCATTTTTTAAATCTATATCCTCCAATGCTGAACTTTAGGGAAAAAAAAACACATCTGGATGATTTTTTTTTTATTAAGTAAGTAAAAAAGTAAAGTTAGCGACCATAGTCGAGGGTGACCCGAAGGCTCCCTTTTCGATAGCTACTACACCAAGGTGTAGGGGAGGGCGCTACTCCATTCCCAGGATTGCTCCACTTTACCCTTGAACCGTACCTTATAATGCTGAGTGTTAAGCAAGGAGTTATCAAGTACCATTTTTAAAGTCTTTGGTATGACTCGACCTGGGATTGAACCCAGGTCTCCCGGGCCATTGGCGAACACTCTAACCGCTGAGCCAATGTCCCGGTATAGACGAAATATAATTTTGCAACCGTTGTCTGTGTTTCGGTTTATCAACTTTTGCACGTATTTTTCACATCTTGTTAGATTTACCAAATCTATCATTTCTCCATATATATATATATATTTATATATAAGTGTATGTGTGTGTGTGTGAATTCCAAAATTCGATTGAGTATTTAATTCAATATTAAATTTAACTGTACCTCAACTTTATTGAATAATGTTATAAACCCTCCCTATAGATATTTATGAGTATGTTTATGTTGAACAATATTTTGAGGTTGGGGGTAATTATAGTGACTGAAGGCGTACGGCAAAAAACCTACAAGCGATATTACTATTTGTCAACTTTACCAAGGCCTTCGATTCCATCCACAGAGGAAAGATGGAACAAATCTTACTAGCATACGGCCTACCAAAAGATACTGTAGCAGCAATAACGATTCTTTATAGAAACACCAAAGTGAAAGTACGTTCACCAGATGGAGACACAGAATACTTCGACGTTGTAGCAGGAGTACTACAAGGAGGAACGCTAACTCCATACCTCTTTATCATCTGTCTAGATTACGTGCTTAGAACATCGATTGATAAAATCAGAGAAAACGGCTTCGAGCTGACAAAGAAAATAAGCAGAAGGTACCCCGCTAAAACAATTACCGACGCCGACTACACCGATGACATAGCGATACTGGCAAATACATCCAACCAAGCCGAAACACTACTGCATAGTTTGGAACGAGCCCTTGCAGGCATTGGCCTCCATGTCAATGCACACAAAACGGAATATATGTGCTATAATCAAACAGGTGACATCTCCACACTAGACGAACCCCTCTGAAACTAGTAGACAAATTCACCTACCTAGGAAGCAGCGTCTCATCAACCGAAAAGGACATCGACACGCGGCTGACGAAGGCATGGACAGCTATCGATAGACTATCGATCATATGGAAATCACACCTGACCGATAAAATGAAACGTAGTTTCTTCCAGGTAACGGTCGTAACGATACTGCTGTATGGATGCACTACTTGGACGCTAACTAAACGGCTGGAGAAGAAGCTAGACGGCAATTACACAAGAATGCTGCGAGCAATATTGAACAAGTCCTGGAAGAAACACCCCACAAGGCACCACTATACGGTCACCTGTCTCCCATCACGAAAACTATCCAAGTTAGACGAACCAGACATACAGGATACTGCTGGAGAAGCAGGGACAAGCTCATAAGTGATGTACTCCAATGGACCCCCTCATATGACCGGGCAAAAGCTGGACGACCAGCTCGAATATACATTCAGCAGCTATGTAGCCCTGAAGACCTGCCAGAGGTGATGAACTATCGGGAGAATTGGCGAGAGATGATCAGGGATATCCATGCTAGCGGCACGACATGATGATGATGATGATGATGATGATGATAATGATGAAGTAGTCACCACTAGCTATGGTTTACCTTCTTCACGCTGCTGGCGAGTATTGTATTTTGTTAATGTTATAAAGATTTCTATTTCATTTTCAGTCTCCGTTTTTTATTACTTTTTTATTAAGTAACCTTTTGTTAGGTGACCACGGATGATGAGATAAAAAAAAAAAACATTATAGAATAGAATATTGGAAAAAAATAAACTGTCAATGAGGTTATCACGTTATTATAGCCAAAAATTCCAGTCATTACGTATCTTCAAATTGTAGGAACAAAAAACATGGAAAAATCGCGATTATAATTTGATCTATAAAGTCAGAAGACATTAAGGTTATGTGTGAGGTAAAATTGCATTATTCAGTTTTTTAAAATAAATCAGAATCTGAAAAATCAAGTCTTCATGCACTATCGATCCATGATAATATTTGTTCTTTTATTTTGGATGAAGTGATGGATTTTTATATAAAATCTTTTGTTATATTAAGAACTTGGATCATTAAAAAGTGACAATGACAATAAACCCAAGCAATTCTAAATCAACGTCCAATCACAGACTTAACTTAAAATTGATTTATTCTTTAAGTCATTCTGACTCAAAGAATAAATTGATTCAAATACAAAAAAATAATTTCTATAGAGTAGCTCTAACATATAAAGGAACTAATATCTCCGTAGGTTGAACCCTCTACTGGGGAAATTTGCCGGTTGCCACGTACGATGGAATGCAATAACACTTCTCAAGAACTGAGCACTCCAGGTAGCCGATAACGTATATGAGTAGAAAGATATACGTAAAATTCCTTCACTTACGCTGAGAATAACGATGTCTCTGGGCTAAGATGTCCGACTGACAAAAAGTCTGCTGGGTTTTGATCCCAGCTTGAAACATCTCCCAGGTCTCGCCCACAGAAGAGTTTTGATACAACGAATCCGTCTGACTGCGGATGACAATATATATATATATATATCAACTACTCAAGTTTCTATATATATAGAATCTACTCAGTAGAAAAAGAATATTTTCTTAAAGTCCAAAACATAAAATTTTATGTGGCTTGCACAAATACACACACACACACACACACACATATATATATATATATATACACGTGTCTGTGTGTGTGTGTGTGTGTGTGTGAAAGGGCTAGTATTATGGTCTATTACAACGGAGTACTGCTCTCAACATTCTTGTGTAATTTCCGTCCAGCCTCCTCTCCAGCCGCTTCGTAAGCGTCCATGTGGTGCATCCATATAGCAGTATCGACACAACCGCTGCCTGGAAGAAACTGCGTTTCATTTTATCTGTTAGGTCCGACTTCCATATGATCGAGAGCCTATCGATAGCTGTCCATGCCTTCGTCAGTCGTGTGTCGATGTCCTACCCAACGAGACTCCAACTATACGGACACTTGCCCCCCATCACAAAAACTATACAAGTTCGACGAACCAGACACGCGGGACACTGCTGGAGAAGCAAGGACGAGCTCATAAGCGATGTACTCCTGTGGACCCCCACTCATGGATGTGCAAGTGTGGGACGACCAGCACGAACTTACATACAGCAGCTATGTGAGGACACGGGTTGTAATCCTGAAGACCTGCCGGAGGCGATGAGTGATAGGGAGAAATGGCGAGAGACGGTCAGGGATATCCGCGCAGACGGCGCGACATGATGATGATGATGATGACAACGGAGTAAGCGATTTCAAACTTCAGTCACGCTATTACATTCACTTTTTGGCTAATACCCTGGGGGAAAGTTTAAAAGACCCTTTATCGACCCAGCTATGGGTTAGATAGAACCACTATTGTTTTTCTTTAAGGAAGTTATTGGAATTTAATAACTGACGAAGGTTGACATGTCATTAAACAAAGAAACCTACTATATATATATATATATATAAACACCTTACGAGTCATTGAAATAAACTCCTGAAGAAATACTTTTACATAAATGTAGATTTTTGGCTAATCCACCGAATTCTTATTTGGATTATATTTTTTTGAATTGTTTAGATTATTGAATAAAGTCTTTTGATTAAAAATGTACCGGTAATTATATTGTTCATTCGGAATTTGCCTTTCAGGATTCTTCCTGGTTGGCACCTGCAGAAGATTAACTGCTTATAGTATTTCTCTTTTCCCTTGATGATGATGTAAGAATTTCTGTTTAGTTTTGCTCATTATAATTATAATTCATAATGTTTTTTATAATAGCAATTAGTTAACCTGTGTCATCAGAAAATGCTGTACCGGTTCTTTAGTAGCTAAAGTTCTCTGTTCTTCTCGAGAGTGACTCAGCGTTCAAAAAACATCATTTTTTGAGAGTTTTCTTTATAATGTTCGAAATGATTCATCGTCGCTGCTTTTATAATGTTAGTTCAGTGGATAATTTTGGCCGACACTTTATAATCTCATGGCTCTCGAACAATACCGAATACTGGGTAAGGAATGCTAACGTAATACTTAGAATACTGATTTGCAGTGCTATATCGTAATTCTACTCGGCAACAACACACCACACCTCACATTTTCGAGTCTCATTGGGTGCCCCTTTCATATGGCCTTGTGCCACATCTAAGCAAAAAGCTTAGTAAATTACCACCACACCTCACACTTCTGTCTGAGTGATTTATATATTTAAAATTTCTAGTCATGTGACCCCAGTTGCCCAATCCATTTCAACAGTTGTGTTTGTTACCTGGAGATCCGAGTTCGACTCCCATGGGTCGGTATCGGCACATTCTTGCACGTAACATTTTTATTTTCTAAACTCGTTATGGACACAACGATTCGAATTCAAATCCTGGACCAAGTTGTTTGTATTTCCCTTTGCGCTAATACCCTTGAGAAATGTAGGACCCCAATTATATTTCCTCTAATTTTTAGTAAATAGTTAGCCAGACTGGGCTCTTTGACCTTAGTATGGCAATCATTCATGGAGAAGACTGATTGCCTTACTAAGGCAGAAGAAATCAGTCCATCCTATTATTAAGCTATAACTAGAGCGAAACCATATGGGTTCATGCCTTTCCCAATGGTATTTGCGTGAAGTGAAATGTGAACAGCATCGTCAAGGGTTTGATCTCCTGTCACCAATTTAATTTCTAAATACGATAACCATTACGCTAAGAGTACATATTTGAAATATTCTCCAATATACATACATACATACACACACACACACACACACACACACACATATATATATATATATATATATAACTCCTTCCGATGCAAGAAAGATTCTCTCATATAATACAATAATCATTTATAGAAACAATAATAAAAAAAACGATTAAAAATCTTAGAAGCAATATGTATAAAGAATAAAAAAAACAAAACAAATATAAATAAAATTGCATTTAACACAGACACTAATATATTAAATATTTTTAATAAATAAAAATCACTTACTCTATAGGTGAACCTTTCAAATTAAACGATTTCAAACAAAATGCTGAAAATGTTCCAACCGACAACTTCAGAACAAAACGATGCAAATGATATTAAACTCAAACTGTCAACTCAAACTACAAGACCCATGATGACGACCAAAAGTATGATCGAAACCGCTTGGGTAGAAAATATGGGACAAATCCTATACCACCTGGATTCCGACGCGAGAAAAATAACAAGAAGACTTGAAAAACTACATTAAGAAATAATAAACAGAGTTCCATCGTCTTTAATAAATCCTGCCTTAATATATATATATGTTGGATTAAGAAAGTTTTTTATCTTTTATATTTATCGTTGACAAGCACTTTTAAGGTTCTTAAATAAACTAGACAGACAAAAATTGTGCCTGTACATTATTCGGACAATTGCCTTCATCTTTATCGCCATGTTCATCACAACGTTTCGGTCGTTGTACGCTCTGGCCTTCTTCAGGTGTTTGGAATTTCGAACTTAACTCTTTATTTCACTTACTGGGGTTGACTGTTCTAGTTCCACGGGCCTTATTAAATGGATGTCAGTTACCAGTTATCTCCCGTTAATTTATCCTCTGAAAGTACTCCACTGCCTTCACCACGTATTGAACTCACACTCTTTGTGAATCTCATTGGATCTAACCAATGCCTTCATCCACTGTGCCATGTGTCCTGGAGGACATATATAAATTTCTAGGTATTGTAAACCTAATGTCTTCATCAACCATTTTTACCAGTGCTCATATTGCAATTTTGCTGTTATCATTGCATGATTTTACCAGACCTGATATTGTCATTTTGTTGTTATTATTGCTTTTCTCTGGCACTCCTTTTTACTGGAAATAACGGGTTAAGTTCGACATTTCAACCACCAGAAGAAAGCCGGAGCGTATAACGGCCGAAATGTTGTGATAAACATGGCGACAAAGAGGAAGACAATTGTCCGAAAAATATAAATAATGTACAAAATCTGTCTTTATTATTTAATGAAAGACGCTTAAATGAACGACTGCGGCCTAACTACACACACACACACACACACACACACACACACACACACACACATATATATATATATATATATACACACACGTATATATGGACATACACACACACATATATATATATATACACATATATATATACATGTATTTATACATATGCATTCACATATATATTCATGCTCACATATGTAGACGCATATATGTATATTAACACACACACACACACACACACACACACACACATATATATACACACACAGACACAGACACACACACACACACACACACACACATATATATATATATATATATATATATATATATATATATATAAAGTCACATTGCATTTTATATATAAACAATCTTAAATCCTAAGAGTATTTAGTTAATACAGATTACGTTGGATTAAGAAAGTTTTCATACTTTTTATATATTTCGTTGACAAGCACTTTTATGGTTCTTAAATTAGTTATACAGACAAAATGTGTCTTTATTATTTAATGAAACATGCTTAAATGAACGACGACTACCGATCTACACACACACGCACGCACACACACACACACACACACACACACACGAAAACACACACACACACATATTTATATATATACACACATATATATGGACATATGCACACACATATATATACACACACTCGTATATATACACATTTATTTATACATATGCATTCACATATATATTTATGCTCACATATATTGAGGCATATATGTATATGCACACACACTGACACACACACACATACACACACACACACACACACACATATATATATATATATATATATGTGACTTATATATATATATATATATATATATGCATGTGTGTGTGCGTGTCTGTGTATATGTGTGAGTATAAATATATATATATATACTCACACATATACACAGACACGCACACACACATGTATATATATATATATATATATATATATATGTATAAGTCACATTGCATTTTATATATATATGATAGAAATGTTTGCTTAAATATTCCGTTGGCAAAGGTGAGTTGCTGTTAATGGTACATCCTTTGATTAAAATTGTTTTTCTAGCATAATGTTCTTTCACTCTCGAATATATTTTATTTTTCCAACGTCAAAATCTGACATTCATGCGATACAACATTACAGTTCAAATATGATTGATTTAATTAATATCATCTTGATATCTTTAAATGATATTAATTAATCTGTTTATGTAAGATAGCTTTTTCTCGAAGGAAATTCAAACAAATTACTTGTGTTGAATGTTCCGGGTGAATGTCTTACTGCGGAATAATTTGGTGAATGGCCAACTCAAGATTATTTTTCTTTTCATATGAAGCAAATTATAGTTTAATTGAAGTCAAAATTGCTTGAATTTTTAATTAGTAAATTATTTAATTCTCTCTCTCTCTCTCTCTCTCTCTCACTCTCTCTCTCTCTCTCTCAGTGTCTCTCTGTTTCTGTCTCCCTCTCTCTCTGAAAAATAACATTTGTTTTGGTATTAGGAAAAGATGAAGTCGGTAGCACCTGATGGATTCCTATAAATGGGTAAAATAGAAATAAACAGTGTCATCATCAGATATCCCTGACTGATGTTTAAATTATTCAATTCTCTCTCTCTCTCTCTCTCTCTCAGTGTCTCTCTGTCTCTGTCTCCCTCACTCTCTGAAAAATAACATTTGTTTTGGTTTTAGGAAAAGATGAAGTCGGAAAAATATTGATTTGGAAAGAAAGGTGGAAAGAATGGAAACTGGAAGGAAGGTAATATGCGCAAAATCAAATTTCCCGGAAATAGTGTAAAAGTTTCGTTCAGTTTGGTCTGATTGTTTTTTTGTTTTTTTTTATGGCATAACAACCCTTATGGTTTACTTACTGCTAAATTCTGTCCATACGCATTTATATATATAGGGTGCGGAAGCAAAATTAGGAATTTTTCTTGTATGATAATAAACGGCTCTCTTATAAAAAAAAAGATTAATTTTAATTTCTAAAAATAAACAACAAAATAAGAAAATAAACATAAAACAGTAAATTTACTCAATATGGCCGCCATGTTTTTCAATAATTGTATCACCTCACTTTCGAAATGGTTTGCATGTGTTCAAAATAAATTCTTCAGACATTTTATTTCATTAGACCGCAATAGCAAACCATTTGGATAGGAAGTTGTATTTGTTTTTTCCTAAAACTCCTCATATAGCGTAATGGATGGGTGAAGGTTTGCGCTTAAATCTTGTTTAATTGCAATCCCCACAATTTTCTCGTTGACATTCATTCCATTAGCTTGCTTTCTTATTGACGTTGTGGGGTCCTTCTTAATTGCCGTAGCGAGAGCAATTAAAAGCCTTCTTTTAATTTTTTATTCAATCCACTACTCCCTAACGGCCAATAACAATGTGAGCTATATCAGTTGTTGAAAATACTTGAAACCTTAATAGTTTTTACCCAATGAAAGAGGTGCCTGTGGTGTAATGGTTATCGTCGTAGGAAATGGATACGGCGACACGAGTTCAAATCCTGGACGAGACTGATTGCATTTTACATAGCACTAATACCCTTGGGAAAGGTATGAATCCAATTATTCTCCCTCCAGCTATTGGTAAATAGTAGGACAGACTAGGTTCTTCAGCCTTGGTGAGTCAACTAGTCTAAGAGAAGGAAAACTCTGAATTCAAACTTGTTAAACTCCGCTTAAAAACTGACCCTGTGTCATATCCTACCCGAGCGGAGGGGTTGGGAAAAAATTATGGAGGTGCCCGTGGTGTAATGGTTATCGACGTAGGAAATGGACACGACGACACGAGTTCAAACCCTGGACGAGCCTGATTACATTTCACATAGCACTAATACTCTTGGGAAAGGTATGCAATGGGTAAATAGTAGGGCAGACTAGGTTCTTCAGCCTTGGTGAGGCGTCTAGTCTAGGAGAAGGAAAACTCTGAATTCAAACCTGTTAAACTCCGCTTAAAAATTGACCTTGTGTCATATCCTGCCCGAGCCGAGGGGTTGGTAAATAGGATACCTAATGAAACAGATATTTAGCCTGGTCCACAGAAACCAAACTAATTCTTATAAGAGTTCAATTATTCCGATCTAGTATACATGATTTTTCTTCAGATCTATTTTGGCCCAGTCACCTGGGACTGCAGTACACACCGACTGTTTCATTAAATAATAAAGACACATAATAAAATTAAATAATAAAGACACATTTTGCAGAGGGGTGAGACTCCACCAACGAGTGTCCTGGATATAACACCAAGCTCGGGAATGCAGAGTACCTCTTTATTACCATCGCTCCCAGATTCACTCTGACACGGAGTGGTAGCACCTGATAGATTCCTATTAATGGGTAAAATAGAAATAAACAGTGTCATAATCATCATGTCATGCCTCCAGCACAGATATCCCTGACCCTCTCTCGCCACTTCTCCCGATCGTTCATCGCCTCTGGCAGGTCTTCAGGGCTACATCCCGTATCCTCACATAGCTGCTGTATGTATGTTCGAGCTGGTCGTCCTCCTTTTGCTCGGTCATATGTGGGGGTCTATAGGAGTATCTCACTTATGAGCTCGTCCCTGTTTCTTCAGCTGTGTCCTGCAAGTCTGGTTCGTCTAACTTGGATAGTTTTCGTGATGTGAGGCATATGGCCGTATAGTTGGTACTTTGGTACAGATGATGATGATGATGAAAGGGACAACGAAGTCCTTATCGTAAAATTCCATCTTCATTTTCATTAGGGCAAACTGATCACCCCACTTCTCTGTCTCTGTCTCTCTGTCTCTGTCTCTGTCCATCTATCTCTAGTCATTCATTCCAATTGGCCATCGCGCTTGATAAGTCGTCTAGATAGCACCCAGAGCCTGTATACAGCTGATGAATGTAGTTTGTCCATCTATGGGGGATCCTTTGGAGAAAGTTGTGTCTGAGTCTGTCCTAACTTTTCTTGCATATTTTCAGTGGTTTACGAGTTGGGAGGTAAGTAGCCGCACGAATGCTGTTTTGTGAGGTGCTGGTAGCTCCACCTTTTCAGGAATCCCTAAATAAATTACGTAATGACCTGTGACATTGTCGTAAGGGAGTTCGAACTCCAGTTGTGTCATTACGTTCACTTACGAGGTGCCTTCAATAAGTTTCCAGACTTTTTTGTACAGGCATTTAAAATTGTCTTAGACTCTTGAAAATTCACTATGTTATTGCTATACATATTATGAGATGACTGACCAATTTTTATGATTTCAAGTTCAAATGAACACATACAACAGGAAATGGAATAGACCCTACTAAAACCTGATTGTCACTGCTGGTGAATTTCAAAAAATGCAATTTGGACTTTAGAAGAACAAAATGCAATAAAGTTCTGCTTTAAACTTGGAAAAAATACCACAGAAACGTATGGAATGCTTCAGACTACTTTTCGACCATCTTGCATGAATTGAGCATCAGTTTTTGAGTGGCATAAGAGATTCAAGGAAGGCAGGGAGTCTGTGAGGGATTACGAGAGGTGTGGGAGGAGTAAGGAAGTCAGAACACTAGAGTTGATTGGCCAAATAAAAAAATTCATGGATAAGGACCGTCGTGTGTCTATAGAGACAATAAGTGCACAGTTTTATGTCTGTGTGGGAACTGTACACACAATTTATCGCGCGAAACTGAAGATGCGGAAGATTTGCGCAACGTTTGTCTCAAGGGTGCACAAAAAAGATCAGAAAGAAAGATGTTGTCATGACAGCAGGGAGATGGTCGAGCTGATCAATTCAGATCCCGCAGTTCTTGACGCTCTGGTGACCCGCGATGAAAGCTGGATCTACTGCTATGACCCAGAGACCAAGAGACAGAGTTCCCAGTGGAAGCATGCTGGCTCTCCCAGAGCCAAGAAGGCCAGACAGAGCAAATCCACCCACAAACTTCTGATGATCCCTTTTTTTTGACAGCACTGGCATGATCTAGATGCACTGGGTTCCCACTGGATAGACAATCAACAAGGAATACTATGTTGAGATTTTAAGGGAGTTCAGGAAGAGATTCCGTCGGAAGAGGCCAGCACTCTTCAAATCGGGTCAGTGGCATTTCGACAAGGACAATGCACCAGTCCACAACTCCATCTTTGTCACAGACTATTTGACTAAGATGGGTATCAAGACAGTTCCTCGCCCTCCCTATAGTTCAGACCTTGCTCCCTGTGACTTTTGGTTATTCCCTAATCTCAGAGGCTGTCGTTATGAGACAATTGAGGATATGAAAGAGGCTGTGACGAAAGTCATTGACACGCTTCCGTGGGGCCTTCCAGAAGTTATTGGAACGGTAGAACACGTGCATTGCAGCCGGAGGAGATTAAGTCGAAGTGGACTAAAATTTCATGTGTGTACTATCAATAAAAGTGCCCATACGAAAAAAGTCTGGAAACTTTTTTTAATGAGCCTTGCACTTCTCTCGGCATATGTCAAATAAGAATGTCTACGTTTTTTTTTAAAGTATGTCGTTGGTATTTAATAACCCATGAAAGTTGAGAATACAACTCACAAACAATGCCCGCTTCGTCTATCTTATATATACACTTTATACAGAGGTAGTCTCCATGACGTAATGAGTACCGTGCTGGACAGCGTCAGTGTAATAACGGAGTTCGCGCTATTACTTTCACTTTTGGACTAATACGCCCAGAAAAGGTATGAACCCTCTTTTCTCCTTTGGTATATATCAAATACGAACCATTTTTGTTCCACCGCAAGGATGACACTGGCATTAAATAACTTACGAAGGCTGATATTCAAGAGGTGCCCGTGGTGTAAATGGTGATCGTCGTTGGAAATGGACACGGCGACACGAGTTCAAATCCTCGACGAGACTGATTACATTTCACATAGCACTAATCCTATTTACCAACCCCTCCACTCGGGCAGGATATGACACAAGGTCAATTTTTAAGCGGAGTTTGACAAGTTTGAATTCAGAGTTTTCCTTCTCCTAGACTAGTTGCCTCACCAAGGCTGATGAACCTAGTCTGCCCTACTATTTACCCATAGCTGGAGGGATAATAATTGGATTCATACCTTTCCCAAGGGTATTAGTGCTATGTGAAATGCAATCAGTCTCGTCCAGGATTTGAACTCGAGTCACCGTGTCAATTTCCTACGACGATAACAATTACACCACGGGCACCACATCACATAGCACTAATACCCTTGGGAAAGGTATGAATCCAATTATTATCCCTCCAGCAATGGGTAAATAGTAGGGCGGACTGATTTCTTCAGCCTTGGTGAGGCAACAAGTCTAGGAGAAGGAAAACACTGAATTCAAACCTGTCAAACCCCACTTAAAAATTGACCTTGTGTCATATCCTGCCCAAGCGGAGGGGCTTGTAAACAAAATAAAAAAGACGAAGAATCCATATTTTGTAGATTTATTTTTTATATCCGCTTGTAAAATCTTCGATAGGAGTTTAATATGGAAATGAACTGTTAAAACTATATTTACAGAAAAACAAACAAACTTTAGGGCCTTAAAATAAAGCTTTACATTGTTTATTTCTGTCCATCTTACGATTTACTATTTTAAAACATATCTTTCAGGCCATATCCTGCCAATCCTTGAAAAAAAAAATAACTATCTCTTTATTTTTTCTCCGACGTTGTGTCTCTTGTCGCTTGCATATTGCCCTATTCTATATATCACACTCTGCAGACTCAGTGTGGTTGCGTAACGGAAACAGGAGCCTTAATAGATAACAATGATCTTCTATATGCTAACTTTCAAAATAGGGTTTGTGAAAAGAAAAAAAAAGATGGTTGATACCTACAAGTACCAGATAAGGAGAAAATGAAAACAGGAAAGTTAGAATATCTAAAAATGGCCCGGACGTTTAAAATTATTAACATTGATGGCCTCCTAAGATTAGCTAAAGACTGAAAGAAGAAAAAAGAGCTATTTTTAGAGACTACTTACTTAAACAACTGAAGAAGAAAAATTGGATCAAAGGTGTTTCATGAGAGACGCCACAGAGATCAGAATTTAAAAACGCATAAATCGATAGAATTGACTTGATGAAAGAGAGTTTTCGGACTATTGTCTTCGTCTTTATTGTTTTTTGTTTTTTTTTACAACGTTTCGGCCGCAGTATCCTCCGGCCTTCTTCAGTTGTCCCCTGTTTATCTGGGCATAGAAATGATTCAACCTGGGAAATGAACAATCAAACTTTAAAAATGATTTCCCTGGTTGAATCATTTCTATGCCCAGATAAACAGAGGACACCTGAAGAAGGCCGGAGGATGCTGCTGCCGAAACGTTGTGAAAAAACCCATCAATTTAGACAATTGATGAAAGAGTGTCATCATGAGTTAACTTCATTCGAATATTTATTCCTTTATTCCTTTGTTCTTTTATTCTGACATCTTCGAAAGACGAACGTATTTTTTGTATAAATCTTACAAATGCACAAGAGACGAGTTAGTTTTATTTAATATATCTCCAACCACATTTCCCAACTAGTCGACATACCACCCACGCAATTTACGTAATATTTCTGCTGTCTTTTTGTTGTGATGCTGACAAAAGAAAGACACAAGGAACACAAAAGGTTTGATAGAAAAACATATATTCAAGTAAGAGAAACAAGATACAAGTGAAGCTGGTTAAATAGTAGTTAGTTGATAGGAAGCTGAGAGTCCAGTGTGGTAGTGACTATCTGTCCACAACGCAAATGGTATCACACGTGATTGGGTCTCGCTGATTGGTGCACACTCGTCTGACGCTCTCGTTGACATATATTGATGGAGGAGAGCGAGTCTTTTATGTTGTGAGTACAACACATTTCTGTGCCTTAAGACACAGGTGCATCCTGTTTTGATATTACGCAGCATGTTAAATGTGTAACAATACATTCTGATTTGGAGTGGTAGTGCCTTTTTGGGTCCCACCTATGAGTGAAATAGATCTATTTGCAAATTTTTTGAAGTAGAACAAATACTTGATATCCTGTTACCATATGCCAAAAACTCTACATAAAAAGATTAGATATAAACGTACAATGTGCACTATTCCTTAATAACTAGGCATAAAATAACCCTGGACGAGTTGACGTGCTATCAAAATCAGCCAATCAATCATATATAAATATATATATATATATATATATATATATATATATGAATAAAGAGAGATCGATAGAGAGACAAGCTGGTACTTTGAGGGAAATAACTTATCATATTTACCAACCCCTCTGCTTGAGCAGGATATGACACAAAGTCAATTTTTAAGCGGAGTTTAACAGGTTTGAATTCAGAGTTTTTCCTTCTCCTAGACTAGTTGCCTCACCAAAGCTGAAGAACCCAGGCTGTCCTACTATTTATCTATATCTGGAGGGAGAATAATTGGATTCATACCTTTCCCAAGGGTATTAGTGCTATGTGAAACGCAATCAGTCTCGTCCATTTCCTACGACGATAACCATTACACCACGGGCACCTCCCTCGATCAATAAATCGTAGCCTGACACAGATATAAACTGAATTTTGATTAGAAATTCTCCCTCTATAATGTTCATCCATGAATAAAGTGCGTTAATAAGGCAAGAGATTATGTTATAAATAAACATAATTTGGGTAAAACGAATGTATATTTTCTTCATATTATGGTTTGGTTTCTTTGTTTAATGACATATCAACCTTTGTAGATTATTTAATGCCAAAGCTATTCTCCTAGAAGAACAGAAGTTGTACTATTGAACCCATAGCTGGGAGGATAAGGGGGTTCATATCTTTCCCTAGTATATGTGCCCGAAAGTGAACGTAATAGCGCGACTGGAGTACGAACTCGCTTACTACGATTCCGCTGTCCATCGCTTTACCACAAGGACACCCGCTTCATATTATGATAGTAGGTTTTGTATATATCTTTGTATATATCTTACAAACGCGGGAGAGACGAATATGAAATGTCTATAGTCTACACTTAACAATAAGTCGACAATGTTACGTTTCATTGATAAATTTCGCAAAGTGAAATCCTACAAAATGTTGAACATTCTTTACTAATTTTTTTTAGGTTTATGTAATAAAGACTGTTTTGAATTTAGCCATAATTTCCACTGTTTTGGATTCTAACAAAAAAAAAAACCAACTAATTTTCCTCAGAAACAACATTGTACAAAAAGAAGGTAGCCCAGTTGAGTGGAGCTGTAGAGTACGCCCACTGTATCTCTGCAGGTGGATAAGACCTCCTCTCACAACGAGTGTTCTGGATTGGACACTAAACTACTTCTGGTGAGGCAACAGTTCTGGAATTTGGGGGATTGTGGAGTACTCCTTCTTAGCCATGACTCCCAGGTCCACTTCGACCCCGAATACCTGTCAAATAGAAATATTTAATCATTTTCTAAATTTGAAACCACTTAACTGCGTAATGTTGAATAGAATTACCAGCATTAAATAGCAATACTTAAAACTATTTAACTGTGTGCAAATAAAACTATTTGCATTTGATTGCAAAATGTAACCCCGCGATAGTGAGCAAATAAGGCCATTAGTGATAACAATAGTTGAAAGCATTTTACTGTGTGCAAATAAAACTATTTGTATTGGATTACATGAAGAAACATCAAACAGTATATAAGTATATTTCTCTTCTTTTTGGTTGGTTGGTTGGTTGGTTTGTTGGTTGGTTTGTTACCTCTTTGATTAACACTCAGCAATATAAGGTACGTATCAAAGGTAAAGTGGAGTAATCCTAGGAAAGGAGTAACGCCCTTCCCTACACCCCGGTGTAGTAGCTATTGAAAAGGGAGCCTTCTGGTCGTAAAGATGTCAAAACTTTGGAAAATAGAGTAGAATCTACTTGCTCATAAGTATTAATCATGTGATAATACTGAACTAAATGCCAACCATTTTTAGCAATTGAAATAATTGCGTCATACGCTAACCTCATTCATGCATTCTTTCCATTGTTATGTTTCATCTCCGTGGTTTTTCGAGGAAAAACGTTGATAAATTTCTGGATACTCAGAAAGAAAAAAGAACTTTTCATAAAAATCTTAAGGCAATCAAGTTATCTCATGAATTTTAATCTAAAAATATATGAGAAAGAAAAATGTTTTTTCGTAAAAATAACTTGAAAAAAAAAATCAAAATGTATCCTGAATCTTTGCTTCAAAACATGTATGGGTTAGAAAAAATGTTTTTCAATTAAAAAAACTTGAAGAAATCAAGTTATATTCAGTATACAAAAAAACATTTATGAGCAAGAATAAATGTTTTACTCTTAAAAAATGAAAAAAAAAAACCCCAAAAAACAAGCCACTTGAAAAAATGAAATTGCTTCCTGAAATTTAGCTTTAAAAGATTTATGGTTTCTGAGAAAATATTTCATAGCACAAAAATCTTCAAAAAATCAACTTGTGTACTGAATTTTAACCTATAAATATTTATGTATAAGAAAACATTTTTTTTAAGAAAAAAATCACAAAAATCTAGGTATATTATATTTTTTACCCTTTAAGAATTTGTGCAAAAAAAGGATTTTTCTTTAAAAAACTTGAAAAAATCAAGTTCTTTTCCGTTTTTCCCTTAGATTTAAGGTTAAGAATAAAAAATCATTAAAAACATAAAAAATAAAGTTATATTCTATATTTCAATTTTTAGATTTTGTAGTTTTATGGGTTTTTTAGGGGGGTATTTATTTAATTATTTATTTATTTCATGAGCAGCAGCCGAAAAATTAAGTTTTCATTTGGAATTTTTTTCTAAAGTTTTTTTTCCAACTATCGCAACATTTTACAAACAAAATAGAAAAACCGAGATTAAGTTCTTTTGATTGGGGTTCAACACCATCTTATCTGATCATCTACGTCATCTGATCATCTACGTCATCTGATCATCAACGTTATTTGATCATCTATATCATCTCATTATGTCCGTTATCTCATCATTTACAATATTTGATCATCTACGTAATATGATCATCCACGTCATCTGATCATCTACGTCATTTCATTATTTTCCATATTTAATTATCTACGTTATTTGATCATCTACGTCATCTCACCATTTATGCTATTTGATCATATACGTTATCTGATCAACCACATCATCTGATCATGTATGTCATCTCATTATTTTCCATATTTAATCATCTACGTTATTTGATCATCTACGTCATCTCATCATTTATACTATTTGATCATCTACGCGATTTGATCATCTACGTCATCTCATCATTTATACTATTTGATCATCTACGCGATTTGATCATCTACGTCATCTCATCATTTATACTATTTGATCATCTACGCGATTTGATCATCTACGTCATCTCATCATTTATACTATTTGATCATCTACGTTATTTGATCATCTACGTCATCATTTTCCATATTTAATCATCTACGTTTTTTGATCATCTACGTCATCTCATTATTTATTCTAATTGATCATCTACGATATCTGATCATCTACGTCATCTCATCATTTATACTATTTGATCATCTACGTTATCTGATCATCTATAGCATATGCATCATCTGTTTTCTACCAAAGTTATTCCCATGTGCCAATTTACTTTCCAGAACACAATAACTTAGCACCAAAACAAATCATTAAAACGCTAAACTAATTCCTCTCCCCCATGACCTCTGGTGACCTTTGTTGTTGAATTCGGCTTTATCCTCTCTAGCATTTGTGAAACCAATATCACACCATTTATCAAGAAATCATCGGATAACCATTGGTCAATTTGAATGAATTCAGAGGTCAACATCACGTACATCCTGTTTTTGATTCGATATCTGGTAAGTTTTCATCCAAAACAAGTTTAAGTGGTCTTCTTGTTTGTGCGTGACCACTCACAAACAGAAAGGCCATGTATGGCAGAGCTTAGAATACGATGATTGTATCCTCAAAAGAGGGGTATATTTTCTCTCTAAAGTGATTTTATGGCTAATGTACTAAACTGTATCTGATGGTGAGACTTCAGTTCTGAAAGATGTGGGTAGTGTAGAGTACCCTTTCAGTGTCATTACTCCCACTCTGATCAAAAGTATTCGTACTTATTAGAGTCCCGTCAAAAGTAGTCGTACCTATTAGGGTCCTATCTCTGGGTCAAATAGATTTATTAAAAAGTTATTTGTATTCGATAGGAATCCATTATACCATTTAATTGTAATTTTTTTGTATTAAGAATAAATACTTGAAGTTATAATTGCTCACTAACGATTATTATAAGTTACTCGGAACCATATAACTATGTGGAAAATGAGTATTATTCAACAGAAACACTTACTTGAAACCATATAATTATTAGTATTAGATAAGAATACTTGAAACCAAACTTCTGAATGCAATTTATTATTATTATTATATAGTTTGGTTTCGGTTTAGTTTTATTTTGTTTAATGGCATATGAACCGTTGTAGGTTATTTAATGCCAAAGCCATTCTCCAAGACGAACAATAGTAGAACTATTTAATCCATAGCTGGGAGGATAAGGGGGTCCATACCTTTCCCGAGGGTATTTGCCCGAAAGTAAACGTAACAGAGCGACTGGAGTACGAACTCGCTTACTACGATTCCGCAGTCCATCACTTTAACCATTACACCACGAAGACACCCCCTATTATTATATAGGAGTACTTGATATCATATAAAGTAAAGTTGGTGACCTTAGTCGAGGGTGACCTGAAGGCTCCCTTTTCGAGTCCTACTACATCAAGGGGTAGGGGAGGGCGCTAATCCTTTTCCTGGATTCCTCCACTTTACCCTTATAATGCTGAGTGTTAAGTGTTGTATATCCTTGGTGTACAATTACACGTATACATATACAAATATATAGCGTATATTAGCGGGAAACTTAGTCAACAATAATGACGACTTCAATGAACGAACGAAGACACTTCTTTACAAAAATATAAATCTCTCACATTTTATTTTCGAAATGGTGATGTTCTGTTGTGTGTGAGAGATGAGAGGAGACAGGGACATGTCTATATTGACCCCAGTTCTTCTCTTGACCATATCAGCACTTCTTTTGCATCTTGGTTGGGGTTGCTCAATCGTGGGTCACTGAGGGCCCCACTCTCTGCAAGCTTGTTCTCACTTTGGCATTCCTGTCCCCGACTGACTGACGGCTGCAAGCACCCTGTCTATATTCTTTCTTAACGTCCACCTGCTTCCGCTCCTCTTCGGCTTATTTACACAGGTGTGTCGAGTCTAAATATATAACATTAAGCAACGCGGCATCAAATACCATTTTTGAGTCTTTGGTATGACTCGACCTGGGATTGAACCCCGGTTTCCCTGATTAGGCCAATGGCCCAATATAGCTGTGTAAAATCTCTTGAATACAATGTATAAAATGTATATATATAAATGTACAATGAACGCAATTCCCAAGCCTTTAGGCATAAAATAACCCTAGACAGGTTGAGATGCTGTTAATATCAATTGATCAACCAACAAACCGAAACTACTGATTTTTGCGTATATTTTTTCTCATTTCAGGAAACCTTGATTTAATCTTTTCTAGATTGGTAATTATTCAACCTAGCTCAGTTAAGTTCTGAAAAGTTGAGGAGTATGGTGTACCCAGTGGGGATCGAACTCTCAAATAATTGTCTGCTAATTCAGCTCATTAACCATCACATGAAATCCTTCTTAGTAGACTCAACCAATGATGCTCATACTTGACACATAAAATTCAAATATAAAATTCTTTTTTACCATCGAAATGTTAAAGCAATGAAATCACACGCACCCTCTACTTTCTTCATTTTTTTCTTTCTCTCTCTTATCCCCTTTCTCTCCTCCCCCTCTCTCTCCTCTCTCTTTCTCATCCTCTTTCTCTCCCCCCCTCTCTCTCCTCTCTCTCTCTCTCTCTCTGCAACTTTCTATCTTTCTTCCTCTTCCCCTATCTCATTCTGTTGGCATTTAGAATCTAGGCATTTTCAGAACTGAAAAAAAGGATTTTATCTTATTTCCCATTTTCTTTCTTTCTTTCTTTCTTTCTTTCTTTCTTTCTAAACTAACATAATTTCCTTCTCAATGTATTTTCCATTTTTCCATTTTTTATTCTTTCTTTCATTCTTTGTAAACATTGGTAATTTATTTCTCAATAAGTTTTCTTTCGATTCTTTCTTTCTTTCTTTCTTTCTTTCTCAAAGCATTTTCCCATTTTTCTTTCTTTCTTTCTTTCTTTCTAAACATTGGTAATATATTTCTCTGTAAGTTTTTTTTCAATCCTTTCTTTCTTTCTTTCTTTCTTTGTAAAATAACATAATTTCCTGCACAATGTATTTTCCATTTTTCATTCTTTCTTTCTTTCTTTCTTTTTAAAAATTGGTAATTTATTTCTTAAGTTTTCTTTCAATAATTTCTTTCTTTCTTTCTTTCTCAATGCATTTTTCCCTTTCTTTCTTTCTTTCTTTCTTTCTTTCTTTCTCAATGCATTTTCCCATTTTTTTCTTTCTTTCTTTCTTTCTTTTTTTCTTTCTTTCTTTCTTTCTTTTTAAACATTGGTAATTTATTTCTCAATAAGTTTTTTTCAATCCTTTCTTTCTTTCTTTCTTTCTTTCTTTCTGTCTTTCTTTCTTTCTTTCTTTCTCAATGCATTTCCCCATTCTTTCTTTCGTTCTAAACTATTACCTTCTCAAGGTCTTTATTTTCAGATTTCTCTTTCTTTCATTCTTTATTTCTTTTCTTTTCTTTGTTTCTTTCGGTTCGTTCCTCATTTCTTAACATTTGTGATTTTCTTTCTTTCTTTCTTTCTTTCACACACAATTTTTCCTTACTTCCCTTTTCTGGTTCTATTTTCATATCATATTTACCAACCCCACCGCTCGGGCAGGATATGACACAAGGTCAATTTTTTTAAACGGAGTTTAACAGGTTTTCCTTCTCCTAGACTAGTTGCCTCACCAAGAACCCATAGCTGGAGGGATTATAATTGGATTCATACCTTTCCCAAGGGTATTAGTGCTATGTGAAATGCAATCAGTCTCGTCCAGGATTTGAATTCGTGTCGCCGTGTCCATTTCCTACGACGATAACCCTTACACCACGAGCACCTTCTATTTTCATATCATTCCTTTATTGTTGTTGTTTTTATTCTTCCATTGATTTGTCTCTTTTCTTTCTTAGAAACATTTTCCATCGAAATGAATTCACCACTTTCGATGACTGCCTCTCATCGATCAACAAATCAATCAGTTGAAATGCAAGTTAATCACTGACTGAATTTCATTCGTTAAAATGTAACGCACACAAAACGCCCCTGTCTGATTATAGTCATTAGGAAGAAATAAACTCGAGAAAAAAAAAACTCGTTTGGAGTGGTTTAATACATTTAAAAGAGAGGAATAGAAAGTGGAAATGCAGTAAGAAAGAAATAAAGAAAAAACTGAAAAAAAAAAAAAAAAAACAACAACAGGAAAATGCGTTAAGAAAGAAATTACCGATGTTTAGATGAAGAATAAACAGAAAGAAAGAAAGTAAAAACAAACAAAATCTGCTGGAACGGTAAAAGACAAAATAGAAAGGAAAAGAGAAGAAATGATAGAGAATAGAAACACGTGTAAAAAGAAAGAAAGAAGGGATGAAAGAAAGAAAGAAAGAAAGAAAGAAACAAACAAATAAACAAAATGTATGGGAACGGTAAAACACAAAATAGAAAGGAAAAAAGAAGAAATAATAGAGAATTGAAAAAAGTGTAGAAAGAAAGAAAGAAAGAAAGAAGGGATGAAAGAAAGAAAGAAAGAAAGAAAGAAACAAACAAATAAACAAAATGTGTGGGAACGGTAAAACACAAAATAGAAAGGAAAAGAGAAAAAATAATAGAGAATGGAAAAAAGTGTAGAAAGAAAGAAGGAAGGAAGGAAGGAAAGAGAGAACGAAAGAAAGAAGGGATGAAAGAAAGTAAGAAACAAACAAACAAACAAAATGTGTGGAAACGGTAAAAAAATAGAAAGGAAAAGAGAAGAAATAACAGAGAATGGAAAAAAGTGTAGAAAGAAAGAAAGAAAGAAAGAAGGAAGAAAGGAAAAAATGAACGAAAGAAAAAAAGAAAGGATGAAAGAAAGAAAGAAAGAAACAAACAAACAAACAAACAAACAAACAAAATGTGTGGGAACGGTAAAACACAAAATGGAAAGGAAAAGAGAAAAAATAATAGAGAATGGAAAAACGTATAGAAAGAAAGAAAGAAAGAAAGAAAGAAGGGATGAAAGAACGAAAGAAAGAAAGAAGGTATGAAAGAAAGAAAGAAACAAACAAACAAACAAACAAAATGTCGGGGAACGGTAAATTACAACATAGAAAGGAAAAGAGAAGAAATAATAGAGAAGGGAAAAACGTGTAGAAAGAAAGAAAGAAAGAATGAAAGAAAGAAGGGATGAAAAAAAGAAAGAAAGAACAAAACAAAATGTGCGGGAACGGTAAGAAGCAAAATAGAAAAGAAAAGAAAAGAAATAATAGAGAATGGAAAAACGTGTAGAAAGAAAGAAAGAAAGAAAGAAGGGATGAAAGAAAGAAAGAAAGAAAGAAAGAAAGAAACAAACAAACACATAAACAAACAAAATGTGTTGGAACGGTAAAACACAAAATAGAAAGGAAAAGAGAAAAAATAATAGAGAATGGAAAACACGTGTAGAAAGAAAGAAAGGAATATAGAAAGAAGAAAGGAAGAAGGGATGAAAGAAAGAAAGAAAGATACAAACAAACAAACAAATGAAATTTGTGGGAACGGTAAAAAACAAAATAGGAAGGAAAAGAGAAGAAATAAAAGAGAATGGAAAAACGTGTAGAAAGAAAGAAAGAAAGAAAGAAAGAAAGAAAGAAAGAAAGGAAGGAAGAAAGAAAGAAGGGATGGAAGAAAGGAAGAAAGAAACAAACAAGCAAAAAAAAAAATGCGCGAGAACGGTAAAACACAAAATAGAAAGGAAAAGAGAATGGAAAAACGTGTAGAAAGAAAGAAGGAAGGAAGGAAGGAAAGAGAGAACGAAAGAAAGAAGGGATGAAAGAAAGAAAGAAGCAAACAAACAAACAAAATGTGTGGAAACGGTAAAACACAAAATAGAAAGGAAAAGAGATGAAATAATAGAAAATGGAAAAACGTGTAGAAAGAAAGAAAGAAAGAAAGAAAGAAGGAAAGAAAGGAAGAAAGAAAGCAGGGATCGAAGAAAGGAAGAAAGAAACAAACAAGCAAAAAAAAAAAAATGCGCGAGAACGGTAAAACACAAAATAGAAAGGAAAAGAGATGAAATAATAGAGAATGGAAAAACGTGTAGAAAGAAAGAAAGAAAATGGCTGAAAAGAGTGAAAATATAGAAACTATGATAAAAGAAAGAAGAGGTGCATAAACTATTACATAGAAATAAATAAATAAATGAATAAAAATAAATAAATAATATTTTTATTGCATAAAATAAAACATGGCGCTTTTCAACTTGAAAGAATTTAGAATTATTGACTACGAATTTTGCCACCCAATAAAATACTAGTTTTTTGGGTTTGTTTTTTTTATCTTTCCTTTCTTTATTTTTTCATTTTAAATTTTTTCCTGAAAAAGAGAAAATTCATTTGAATATCATTTGATCATAAGTTTTTAAATTCTTTACTTGTTGGATGAAAGAAGCTTAACACACAAATTTACATGCGCAAGCGTAAACGCATGCGCATACGTGAATATAAAATTGTTACATTTCATTGCCATGCAAAATAATGAGATAAATAAAATTTTGCAGTCAGTAATTTTCATTGTCTCTACTTTGATGCGAATATTGCAAAGAATATTAATATTACCCACGATTTTAAAAAAGTAAATGACATACTCTAGTAATTTTTTACCGACATTTTAGAGATGAAGATTTACAACAATATCAGTATCTTCATGATTATTTGCCTCATAGACGGGTCGCAGTATAATATACCTACTGCATTTCTGTAGATGGGTTAGGACGCCCCCCATCAACGAGTGTCCTAGATATGACTCTAAACTACCTGACAGCCCCATCGGCTGGGGCAGTAGAATACAGCGACGGCATATCTGCATGAAATACCTACCCGTGGTGTAATGGTTATCGTCGTAGGAAATGGACACGGCGACACGAGTTCAAATCCTGGACCTGACTGATTGCATTTCACATAGCACTAATACCCTTGGGAAAGGTATGAATCCAATTATTCTCCCTCCAGCTAAGGGTAAATAGTAGGGCAGACTAGGTTCTTCAGCCTTGGTTAGGCAACTACTCTAGGAGAAGAAAAACTCTGGATTCAAACCTGTTAAATTCCGCTTAACATTTGACCTTGTGTCATATCCTGCCCGAGCGGAGGGGTTGGTAAATATGAGTACCTACCCGCAACCAGTGTCCTGGATATGATACTAAACAATTTAATAGCGAGGCTCCAAGAATGCTGGAACTGTGGGAAATGCGAAGTACCCTTTCATTATCATTCCTTCCTGGCTCGGAATGGTATCGACTGATAGGATCCTATCTATGAGTCAAATAAAACTATTTGACATTTAAACTGAGTTTAAAAAAATGACTTATGCTAAATTGAATTGCTTGAAATAGATCTGTTTTTACATTTATCTGTGTATAAACTAATGGAGGAAATGGAAACGGCGACACGAGATCAAATCCTGGACGAGACTGATTGCATTTCACATAGCACTGATACCCTTGGGAAAGGTATGAATCCAATTATTCTCCCTCCAGCTATGGGTAAATAGTAGGGCCGACTGGGTTCTTCAGCCTTGGTAAGGCAACTAGTCTAGGAGAAGGAAAACTCTGACCTCAAACCTGTTAAACTCCGCTTAAAAATTGACCTTGTGTCATATTCTGCCCGAACGGAGGGGTTGGTAAATATGATAAACTAATGACTGATTTTTAATTGAATTAATAGTGATACATTACAAAACCTGGAACTATTCATGACTCATGCTAAATTGAATTGTTAGAAATAGAACTGTTTGATCGTTTTACTGTGTGTACACAAATAACTGATGTTAAATTGAATTGTTCGTGATACATAGTAATACTTGGAACCTTTTAACTTTGATTATGCTCAACTGAATTGTTAGAAATAGAACTGTTTGATCATTTAACTGTGTGTACCTACAAAATGTGTTTACAAACCATATATTTTATATATTTGTATGTTATGGTGATATACCCCATGACCTTACTGCATGGACCCTCCCGTACACTATAAATATTGACTGACTCGATAAACGAAGTAAGTGTTATATAGTATACTGTGTCGTTATTAACAACGAGGAACACGTATGTATATAAAAATATAAGATTATATTTTTATTTTCGGCGATGATATTTGTGTGGAGTAGAAAAGCAATCGCAGAGAGTTTGCACACACGGAGGAGCTATCGGGAGACGGAAGAGCCAGTGAACCACTGACTTTAGCCGAAATTTGGGAACTTACATAGTCTACAACTCTCACGTGACCTGCCGCAATTCCTCTCTTTCGTTAACTATGGTTACGCCCACATCTCACTTCTTTGATTTCTATTGGTAGTGTTGTCTGCTTCCCATTGGCTACTTGCCCAAGCCCGGTTCTGAGGGCGTAAGTATCTGCCACTATCACCGAATTCAGCCATGCCCACCATTCAGGTGATTTTCCGATATCTTCGACCGGATGCACCTGTTTTCAACATCCACCGTATTCCCAGCACCTCTGTGTATGGTGACATTTCGGCAATCACCTTGTTGATATTATCCTTGAGCGGATGTAGCTGTGTCAACATCCTCTGATACACAGCACCTGTGGACATGATGACATTTCGGTGATCACACCGGTCTTACCAATCTATCTGTCAACAACATCCACCGTATTCACACTCGCAGGTCACGTTAATATATTACACAAGCGAATCTAGTCAGTTACCGGTGACCGTTACTGTTTGTATTTCTGTAAATATATACAACTGTAAACCTTGCATCTCTTTGTTATTCATTTCTGGCCCTTCAACATCCCAACAATGAATAATTAGGATTTGGTATTAAATAATCAACAATGGATGATATGCCATAAAACTAAACCAAACCAAACCAAACCAATTCTTTGTAATTTTTTGGCATCCGTTAGATTTGAGAGCCTCATGTTTCTGCGCTTAGGATTCTATGGGAGTTAGGCCGTAGCTGGTGCAGCACTTTTCATGTAGATGTTGCCCAAACATCATCATCATCATTATGTCGTGCCGTTAGCACGGATTTCCCTGACCCTCTCTCGCCACTTCTCCCTATCGTTCATAGCCTCTGGCAGGTCTTCAGGGCTACATCCCGTACCCTCACATAGTTGCTGTATGTATGTTTGAGCTGGTCGTCCCGCTTTTGCTCGGCCATATGTGGGGGTCCATAGGAGTATTTCACTTATGAGCTAATCCCTGCTTCTCCAACAGTGTCCTGCATGTCTGGTTCGTCTAACTTGGATAGTTTTCGTAGTGGGAGGTCGGTAGCCGTATAGTTGGTGCTTTGTTGGGTGTTGCCGTCAGGACTTTTTATTGCTCGCAACATTCTTGTGTAATTGCCATCTAGCTTCTTCTCCAGCCGTTCTGGCAATAATCTTGGGTAAGTTCCTATTTTATGTTTGTAAAAGTCAAAACAGTATCAAAGCGAGCTAAAAGGTTGATCTCAATAAAACATTACGAAACTGATGAATATTAGTTTTATTTTTGCATGTACTGTAATAAGTATATCAAATCCCTTCGTCAGGGTCAGGGACACTTTTTTAAGGAAAGAGGGAGTCCTCGGGTCGTTATGGCTAAAGTGTTCGAGAGCGACATCGAAGAAAGCGAGTTCGAACTACAGCCGCGCTATTGTATTCACTTTTGGACTAATTCCCTTTGGGAAAAGTATGAACCCTCTTACCTCCTAACTATGGATTATTTAGTACCGGTGCCATTCTTCTATAATGATATTTGACATTAAATAACCTACGAAGGTTTATGGCCCACTCCCTATCAGTGACCCTCGAGATTTAAGGTCATGGTGCTGATAATCTAATGGTACCCTCACTCATTTTATACGTCTTTGGTGTTTCTCTGATGTTGTTTGGTTAAGCACGGTTCCGATCGAGTTGACGGTGTCTGTGTATCTCATGACCACTTTAATCCTCTTCTCACGTTCACTGTTCACAGAAGGTGACAAGGTCGCTAAATGAGATCACTGAGGTTCATGATGGAAAGACAGCTAGTGGTCACATCAAGAATCATTCTTCAACAAAAGAAAAATCCCCACGGGTTATAAATGTATCAACTTTGTTATATATATCGTCTGTTATATAGAGTAGTTTTAATTTTTCGTTTTCTCAAGCCTATGATATTAGGGTATTTAGAGACTGGCCCAAGGTTGTGATTTCAGGATGTCTTTTCAAGTGACTTGGATTCCTGCGACAGCTGGAAAAAGACCCTCGTTCAGTGAAAACACGCTGTTTAAATACAATTTAGTTCCCAGTTGGGGGTGGTTGCGGGTCGGTACGGTCCTTACCGATTCTAATTAATGACGAAATAATTATTTCCAAACTAGAGATCGGCAATTTGTTCCACCTCTTGTTAACCTAACTTATTCTATATTTCACCAAACTCCAATCCTTTTTAGGGATGGTCACTTTTTATCATGTAGTATTCTAATGACGAAAAACGCTGACGTTCAAAAAATATACCCCAAGATTATTTTTTTTTAATAAACATCATATTTCCCACATTCCACTTTGGCTGTCAAGTTGTTTGTTTACCATTTGACCTCTGCGCTGAATGATACTGTCACTATTTTAACTTTTGCCAAAACAACTCCAGAACAATTGTTTATATAGTTTTCGACATTTTTTTCAGATTTATTTAGAAATTAGGTGCTCTTCACTGATTCAAGCCAGTAAACTAGTCTTTAAAAAAAGTCCATTTTAGCCATTTTCACTTTTGGGTTTATTATTTTTCTCCCAATAAATTCTTTTAATTAATCCTTTCAGGGTTCCAGTCTCACAGGTTGATATGCCATTAAAACAAACAAACTAAACCAATTCATCGTGAGATAGCTCAATGGGGCTGTTGAATACATCGACTGGATTTCTGTAGTGGGGCAAGACCCCCCCCAACAAGTGTCCTGGATATAACATTAAAAAATCTGGTGACGAGGCTCCAGCCCTAGAGCTCTTGGAAATATTGTGTACCCCTTCATTGTCATTGCTCCCAGGTTCACTCTGACCCGGAGTAGTAACACCTGATAAGGTCCGATCTATGGGTCAAATAGAACTGTGTGCAAACAAATAACTTATATTGAATTGAATTGATAGAAATAGAACTGTTTGTACATTTAACTATGTTTAAACAAATGATGGATTTTTAATTGAATTATGATGTTGAATAGAATTAATAGTATTAAATAGCAATACTTGAAACTCTTTAGCTGTGTGCTTAAATTAGATTATTGGTATTATATAGCAATGCTTGGAAACATTTAACTTTGTGCAAATGAATGAATAACGCTGACTCGAATAATTTGTTTTAAAAATCAATACTTGTAACCATTTCACAGTCGGCTAGCAAATAATTATATTGAATAGAATGAGTGTTGGATAGCAAAAATTGAAACCATTTAACTGTAGAATCAACTGCAATACTTGTGTGCAAACAAATGAGTGATGTTAAATTGTCATTGCTACATAACGATACTTGAAATCCTTTAACTTTGTGCAAAAAAAAAAGAACTCTGGCTCGTTTAAAAATCTAATCTACAAAGTATGCGTTTACAAATGCTATATATTTGATATATATGTATTAACAAGATTTGGCATTTACAAACCTACAAGGGTTGATATGCCATAAAAATCAACCCAACTAAATTAACCTTTAGGAATGTAGATTTTAAAACATGAAACTAAGTTTAACCGATTACAGAAATTTTTTTTTTTTTAATCGCGGGTTTTTTCTTCATTTTAAGCCTTTTCTTCTTTTCTTCTTTTTTGATTTTTTTTTATTGGCCCAAATCTGTGACAAAATTTTTTTACAAAGGTTTAAGGACAACAGTACATTTCAGTGCCAAGGCAGCTGTCTGTCTTGCTTTTTGTCTGAAAGTAACTAGGCAGTAAGAAGCAAGAGACTATAAAAAAAACAAAAAAAAACCCGTCCTCAAAAATACAATGAAATCCGAAATGACTACGATTTTATGTTTTACGAAAGATGACAACACATTTTTCCACTAATACCTTTGACAAGCTGCAAAATTTTAACAGAAAATAATAAAATAATTTTCAAAATGAATTAACCAAGCGTTGTTGACTCTGTATTTAAACCATCCTAACATAGATTTACAAATTTCTATATGACCAATGTTTATCAATAAATATCTCTAAATGTTTATTATTAAATGTTCATTAGAGTGTTCGCCAATGGGCCGGGAGACCTAGGTTCAATCACAGGTCGCGTCATACCAAATACTTTTAAAATGGTACTTAATACCTCTTTGCTTAACACTCAGTTATATAAAGTATGTATCAAGGGTAAAGTGAAGCAATCCAGGGAAAGGAGTAGCGCCCTCCCCGACACCTCGATGTAGTAGGTATTGAAAAAGGTGCCTCCTGGTCGCCCTCGTCTACGGTCGCCAACTTTCCTATTTATGTAACACACTAGCTTAGCTATCGACAGAGTTCCGTGGATGAACTTAGCAGATTCAATGCGGTCGCAAGATAACATCAACAAAATGGTTTTCACAGGAAAGAGAAATATAAAATATGATGGCGAAAATATAATTTATTACATATGGGTAGAGTGACTGATATTTCCGTTCGCAGATAACATCAACAAATTACCGGATAAAACCGGAAGTATGTAAGTTCCGATAACCAGCCATAAATAGAAAAATACGTGAGGCGAAGAGGATGTTTATACTTCCGCATGGGACATGAAAAGACAATATAAGGTCTGTAATTTTGGACTAAAGGCAGAGATCTGTTAGTCGCTCAAGAGAAGGGGAGAGATCTGTTGGTCTCTCAAGCGAAGGCAGAGATCTACTGGTCGCTCAAGCGAAGGGGAGAAGTCTGCTGCTCTCTCAAGCGAAGGGAGGGACCTACTGGTCACTCAAGCAGACCTGTCAGTCCCCATTTGTGTTCTCCGGCCGTTGCACTACTTCACCAAAAGGGTCCCCGCCACAGAAGAAAGATATGTGCACACTTTCTCTGACTGTATTCCTACTACACACAATCGTTGCCGTCGAAGAATAAAAATATAAATTATATTTTTATATATCTACAATTCCTTCCTTGTTTGTCCTACATTTATTATTAAATATACCAAAATACAAAGCAAAGTTTAATTTTCTTTTCCTCAAAATTTAGTAAAACTTTGTTTTTTAAAATCATTCTCTGCATAAAGCAGAGATTTTGAATATTTTGTAGTTTTCCACATCATTTCAATTAGTTAGTTTCATTTAGCATCCATTCAGTATTTAATTATCACCATCATTTGATAAATTAGTCTTGAAATTGAAATTGTTCATGTTCAACAGTTCAGACATTCAATTATAGATACTATGACAGATCCTGCTTATCTCACACAAACCCCATCAGTTACCTGCATGCATAAACTAATCGAACAATACATCTTCATGAATCTTTACGCAAGAAGCCAAAATCATAGCGGCATAATGTAAAAATATATACATATATACATATATAAATATATACATATGTATGTGTGTGTGTGTGTGTGTGAGTGTGTGTGTGTGCATATGTAATATCACGGCCGAGGGATTTCGTTTTATGCCTTTGGGTTTAATTAGGCTGAGAACCTTTCGGCTCAGTGAATGGGTTACTTAGGTGCAACATTAACGCAGGTGTTCACTCGCGTGCGCGCGGAGTGGACGTGTCACTCAGAGATGTCACAATAGCCCAGATGGGAAATGGGGCCACAGAGTGCGAATGATGTCACTCACCCGAAGCGCGCGGAGGATTTGGGGGAATTTTGAAGAAAGTTAGTTGAGTTGAGTCTTGCCGTCCGAAGAAGAAAGGTGACTTTCGCTTGCTCGCTGGGGCAGTTGTCACACGTGATGGGTGGAGGGAGGGAGATGGAAAAGCCAGAATAGAAAGAATGTGTATCTCTCTCCTTATGTCGAAGAACCTTTAAACTCAAAGGTAATAAAAGGTTTCGTACATGAACTGAGAAGTCGTTACCTGTTTTTCGAGTTTCGGGATTCCTATGTTCTATGTAATTTTGTTTGAACATTCTATGTACGTTTCACGTAGCCATATCATGGCTATGTAACACACACACACACACACACACACATATATATATATATATATATATATATATAAAGAAAAATTGATAACAAGGTAATCCAAGTAGAAGTAGAGATTCATTGAGAAGCAAAGTCGACACAAAAGCGTTTCGGTTCTAATGAACCATCATCAGGGCTATGAGGGATGATATTGGTGATGTTAAATCTACGATGGATGAGTAAAAAAATGCAAAATATATATTAAAAAAAAACTGGAGAAAATTTGTATAACAAGAAAAAGTTCGCCGTTTGATTAATGAATCAGCGTTTGTTTATTTTAAATTACGTCATTTGACTTATTAGAAATATTGTGTAGACTTTATGTTCCGTTTGTTTATCGAGAAAGATTTCGAATCAAAAGGAGGAAGAAAAAGAAAGACAAAAAGAAAAAGAGAAAGTATAAAACTATGATATATGTGGAATATTATTAACTAAAGATGGAATATATTGTAACTATTTAAAATGGATTCGCTCGAGTACGGAGAAATATTATAAAAGCCAGGACGGGTATTTAGGGAATTACCAAGTGAGATAGCAGCGGCTATGTAAAATTGGTGTTCTGTGCAGCGTCTCATCAATGGACACACGGCTAACGAAGGCTGTGACAGCTATCGATAGGCTTTCGATCATATGGAAATCAAATCAGGCAGCAGTCGTATCGATACTACTATATGGATGCACTACTTGGATGCTAACTAAACGGCTGGAGAAGAAGCTAGACGGCAATTACACAAGAATGTTTCGAGCAATATTGAACAAGTCCTGGCAGCAACACCCCACAAGGCACCAACTATACTGCCACCTGCCTCCTATCACGAAAACTATCCAAGTTAGACGAACCAGACATGCAGGTCATTGCTGGAGAAGCAGGGACGAGCTCATAAGTGATGTACTCCAATGGACCCCCACATATGGCCGGTAAAAGCAGGACGAGCAGCTCGAACATACATACAGCAGTTATGTGAGCATACGGGATGTAGCCATGAAGACCTGCCAAAGGCGATGAACGATAGGAACGAGTGGCGAGAGAGGGTCAGGGATATCCGTGCTAGCGGCACGACATGATGATGATAATGATAATTGTGTTCCGTTTGCTTATCGAGAAAGATTTCATATATATATGTATATGAGTGTATGCGTATATATATATATATATATATATATATAGTGTGTATATGTGTATGTGTGCATGTGTGCATACATACATACATACATATATATGTATATATATATATATATATTGTGTGTGTGTGTATATATATATATATATATACAATATGTATAAGTATACAATATACATAAGTATACACACCGAGCACACACTCAAACACAGATACATACACACTATATATATATATATATATGTGTGTGTGTGTGTGTGTGTGTGTGTGTGTGTGTGTGTGTGTATTTTGTTAACAAGTAATTGTTTATTCATGGTTGGTTAAAGAAAATATATCTTTTCTTTTTTATGATCTTTTTTTTTTTTCGGAAGCTTTTTTGATAGCTTTTTTTTTTATATTAGGATCCTGTTGGTATAGGTGTTTATCTAGATTTAGCTTCCAAGTGCTTTTGATCATATTCTCTTTAAAATTTCCATCCGAAGACAATGAGAGGAACTTCAAGAGTAGTTTTCTATGAATAAATAATGGAATAAAAATATTATCGAGGAAAAGTTGTCCAGAATGTTTTTGCCATTTTTTTTTTTTTTGCCTATTTCTAACTTAACATTGTCGAAACAAACATGAATTACTATCACCCTTTCACGTTCGACACAATAAAGAATTTTTTTAACAATCCAAAGTGACCACATCAGAGTATACTAGTACATGCATTCAACATTGATCGGACAAGTATCAATATAATCGATGCTTTTCGTTGATTATTTGCGGTACAATAAGTGCAGAATGAACACGACTGCAATTCTGTAGAGGGTCAGAAGCCCCTTAAACCATCTGACGGTGAAACTCCAGTCCTGGAGCTTTGAGGCATGTGGAATACGTCTTCATTGCAATTATTCCTAAGTCTTCTCCGACTAAGAACGGTTGTACCGGTTAAGATCCAAAGTATTGGTCAAATAGAACTATTTAACTATTTACTAAACATAAAACCGTTTAACTGTGTGCAAACAAATAATTGATATTTAATAAAATTATTGAAGTTTGATTGGGCGAGTTAAGAATCTTTAAAGTACATGAGTGCGGCCTAAAGGTCAGCTAATTTGATCTCGTGTCGAATATTACTTTTACTGTCGGATTAAACTCTTGGTAAAGGCATGAACCCCCTTATCCCCTATGGGTTCAATTGTACCACAGTTAGTTGTCTAAATTTCTGAGACGAAGCTTGTTGATTTTTATCATAAAGGTTTTTCGGACTATTGTCTTCATCTTTATTCTTATTTCCACAACGTTTTGGCCAATATGTCCTCCGGCCTTCTTCAGGTGTTTGTCGAACTTGGGAACCTTCACGGAACTTCGAACTACGTCCTTTATTGAAACCACGGGTGTCACCTGTTCTGATTTCGTTAGCCATAACCGGGTACAAGTGTTAAGTATTCCTGTATTGTTACTGCCTGTAGTGAGGATTGAACCTGCAACCTTCCGATGATTGTCTCCTTAGAAGCTCAAGGAACAATCATCTGAAGGTTGCAGGTTCAATCCTCACTACAGGTGAGTAATAATATAGGAATACTTAACACTTGTACCCGGTTGTAGCACAGTTGTTCTTCTACCAGACTGGCTTTGGCATTAAATAACCCAGGAAAGTTGATATGTCAATAAAAAAAAAACAAATCAAATCAAGTGAGTTTGTAATACTTGAAAACATTTAACTGTGTAAACATAGAATTATTATTGTTAGATAACTATACTTGAAACCATATTACTGGTTGCCCAGTCGGTTGGGGCTGTAGAATACACTGACTGCACTTCTGAAGAGCGGTAAGACACCACCCACCCACCAACGAGTGTCCTGGATATGACATTAAACCATATGAGGGCGAAACTCCAGCCTTAGATTGCCCAGTCGGTTGGGGCTGTAGAATACACTGACTGCACTTCTGAAGAGCGGTAAGACACCAAACACCAACCCACCAACGAGTGTCCTGGATATGACACTAAACGAATCTGATGATGAGGTTCCAGTAATGCTGGGGCTTTGGGGAATGTGCAGCACCCCTTCATTGCCATTGCTCCCAGGTCCACTCTGGCCTGGAATGGTAGCACATGATAGGGCCCTATCTATGTGTTAAATAGAACGAACGACATACTTTTATGTTACAATGAATTGTTTGATTAAACTGAATAGCTTGAAATAGAAATGTTTTTGACAAATAAACCGTACTTACATTTAAACTGCGTGCTTATGATAAACTGAATTATTTGCAATGGAATTGTTTTTGACATTGAAACTGTACTTACACTAAACCCGAAATTGTTTAATATAGAATTGTTTTGATATTTAACTGTAGAACTCCTTGACTAAACTGAATAGCTTAAAATAAAAATGCTTTTCAGATTTAGACTGCGTACTTATGCTAAACTGAATTGATTGAAATAGAACTATTTTCATAAAAATGGATTTGGCGTTAAATATCCTACAAAGGTTGATATGCCATAAAACCCAAACAACCAACCAACCAACAAACCAACCATATTACTGAGTGCTAACAAATTAGCTCTGGCTCATTTAAAATGATCTTAGCTACAAACTGTTCACTTTCAAATTATATATATATATATATATATATTTATGCATAGGAGGGATGTACGAAGATTCTGTTGAGAAAAGAAATATTTCGTGGTGGTTTATGGAATGTCCCCATATTAATCAACACATTACCATAAGTTTTGATGTTAAGGCAGCTTGAAATCGAGGAATATTTTAAAACTCAGCAAATATTTCATTCCGAATCTTAAAAGACCCAAGAGCTGCAGAAAATTCAGAACAAAAAAAAAAAAAAACATAAAAGAAATATTCTTAACTGACAAATCACTTTTGTTCCCTTTATCAGCAAGATAAGGGGGTTCATAACTTTCCTAATGGTATTCGTTCGAAAGGGAACATAATTGCGTAACTGAAATTCAAACTCACTACGATGTCGCAGTCCAGGACGTCAGCCAATACGCTAAAGAAATCCCTGCGATATTCTTTGGAGAAGAGAGCTTATTGGAAATGTTTATATTTTAAGTGTCTATTTTAATGTACACTGACAACTTCTATATATCTTGTTATAGCCGTGCATACGTCTTGATCTGTGCATTGCTTCTCACTATAAAACCACATTGTAACATACACTGACTTGGTGGGAAGTTACGAGGTGCATACGATAATTTTCCAGACTTTTTTTTTCGTATGGGCATTTTAAATTGTCGTAGACTCTTGAAAATTCAGTATCTTATTGCTATATATCTTATGGGATGACTGACCAATTTTTATGATTTCAGCTTCAAATGTACAGCTACAGCAACTATTGGAATACACCCTACTAAAGCCTGATTGTCGCAGCTGGTGAATTTCAAAAATGCAATCTGACACTTTAGAAGAACGATATGCAATAAAATTCTGTTTCAAACTTGGAAAAAATGCAACAGAAACGTATGGAACGCTTCAGACTGCTTTTCGACCATTTGCATGAATCGAGCAGTAGTTTTTGAGTGACATCAGAGATTCAAGGAATAATGGGAGTCTGTGAGGGATGGTGAGAGATGTGGGAGGAGTAAGGAAGTCAATACACCTGAGTTCATTGGCCAAAGGGTTTGGGTTAAGGTTACTATTCTGATGTTTTAAGGGAGTTCAGAAAGAAATTCCGTCAGAAGAGGCCAGCACTCTTGAAATCGGGTCAGTGGCATTTTCACCAGGACAATGCACCAGTCCACAACTCTATCCTTGTCACAGACTATTTGACCAAGATGGGCATCAACACAGTCCCTCACCGTCCATATAGTCCTTGCTCCCTGTGACATTTAGTTATTCCCTAAGCTCAGAGGTTGTCGTTATGAGACAATTGAGGAGATGAAAGAGGCTGTGACGAAGGTCATTGACACGCTCACACAAGAGGATTTCCATGGAGCCTTCCAGAAGTTATTGGAACGGTAGAACAAGTGCATTGCAGCCGGAGGAGATTACTTCGAAGGGGACTAGAGTTTCATGTGTGTACTATCAATAAAAGTGCCCATACGAAAAAAGTCTGGAAACTTATCGTAAGCACCTCGTAGTTAAGTCTCATCATAAGCTTTGATTCAGTTTCTAAAACACTAAATCACTTGTAGCAAAAGGGAGTGGCGATCTCTTGATTAAACACTGAAGCAGACAATAACAGACAGTCGGCTCATGTCGACGCTGCTTTTTCAGCCATATCTCCTTGGTCTTTACAAAAGCTTTGCTTCGCCTGTTATGCAGGTTGCAAGTGAGGGGGTGTATCAGTAGTGTAATGGCTAACGTGCAGGACAGTAACATCACTGTAAGCGAGTTCGAACTCCAGTCGTTCTATTACGTTCATTTTCAAACTGATACCCTTAGAAAAAGTACGAATCTCATTATCATCCCATCTATGGATTAAATAGTACCTCTGCTGTTTATCTGCAAACGATGGCATTGGCATTAATTAACTCGAGAAGTTTGATATGCCATTAAACAAACTAACAAGAAGAAACAGTGACTCAGTAGCTGCCGATCGAAGTAGTGAACAAGCTCATCTTTGCTTCAAGATCGGTACATTCTTATTTAGATTCACTTATTCCGACAAGTGGGTAGAGTGTTCGCCAATGGTCCGGGAGACTGGGGTTCAATCCCAGGTCGCGTCATACCAGAGACTTTAAAATGGTACTTGATACCTCTTTGCTTAACACTCAGCAATACAAGGTACGTATCAAGGGTAAAGTGGAGCAATCCAGGGAAAGGAGTAGCGCCCTCCCCTTACACCGCAGTGTAGTAGCTATTGAAAAGGGAGCCTTCTGGTTGTCCTCGACTACGGTCGCCAACTTACTTATTTCGACAATCTTTTTTTTTTGTTTGCTTATAGAACCTGCTAAGTGGTCACCAATGAACATGGAGGCCGGGCAGATCATAACATACTTCAATGATCGGTTCCCCATCTAATTTTTCAAGCGTTCATTAGATTTGTTTGTCTGGGTTTTATGGCATATCAACCTTTGTTGGTTATTCAATGTCAAATCCATTTTTATACAAATAGACACTTCTATTTCAAACAATTCAGTTTAGCATAAGTACACAGTCTAGTTATTAAAAACATTTCTATTTCAAACTATTCAGGTTAGTCACACAGTTCTAATTCAAATAATTCAGTTTAGTATAAGTATAGTTTTGTTTACATATAGTTAAATGGCAAGACTGTTCTATTTCAAACAATTCAGTTCAGTGTAAATACAGTTTCAATGTCAAAAACAGTTCTTTTTCTAATAATTCAGTTTAGCATACAAAAACAGTTCCATTTCAAACAATTCAGTCTAGCATAAGCAGGCAGTTTAAATTTCAGAACAGATCTATTTCAAGCAATTCGGTTAGGCTTAAGTACACAGTTTAGTTCTATTTGACCCCTAGATATGACCCTGTCAGGTGCTAACACTCCAGAACAGAGTAGGCCTGGGAGCGATGACCATGAAGGGGTACACTGCATTCACTGGAACCTCACCATCAGATTGTTTAGTGTCATATCCAGGACATTCTTTGGCAGTATCTTATCGCTCAGCAGAGAAATAGTCGATGTATTCTACAGCCTCCGGGTGACCGGGCAACGTTTCGTTACAGTCCTGGCGGTGTAACCAACCAATAGTACTGACATGGCCTCAGCTGGGAATAATTCTTGTTTTATTTAGTCAGTGAGATCAGATTTCCTAATGGATATTAACCTGTCCTTACCAGTTCATGCTTTACCAATGTACTCATTGACATCGCTTTCAGTAGATGAGATATTGCTACTTAGGTATATGAACTGGTCTACTAATTTCAGAGGCTTGCCATTAAATAAGGAGAAAGCAAAATGAGCTCTTTTTTATCACCTTTCCCGTAGAGACCGATGCTTCTTGTTGCCTGCTCCAGACAATGCAGCAGAGATTCGGCTTAAGCAGGTGTATTTAAAAGAAGTGCGAAATCATCTGCATCGTTAACAGTTTCTACGGGTTTCGCTTTCCTTGTTTAATGATATATCAACCACTGTGGGTAATTAAATGCCAAATCCATCCTTGTAGAAGAACAGCAGAGATACTATTTAATTATTTGCTGGAATAGGTAAGAAGCTTCATACCTTTCCCAAGAAAATTACTCCGAAAGTGAACAAAAAAGCGGGACTGGGTTTCGAACTCTGGTCAATATCTTTGAGAAAGTACAGGGTGGAACGATAAAACTGTCGTCCTAAAGAAAACAACACTACAGCTTAATTTTAAAACTTTTATTGAAAAAATCAATTCAGCTAACTTGATTATATAGTAGAGCTGACATCTATTCAATGTAGCCGCCTTCAGCCTCAATCACCGCCTCGATACGGATCAGGAACTGGGAGTATGCCTTTTCCACAAGCGCCGGCGGGAGCTCGGCGAATACTCAGCGGATGGTGGCGATCAGGCTGGTTTTGATATTGTGGGAGGTCATGTTGGTGATGTTCTCGACGTATGACCAAACGAAGTAGTCCAGCGGGTTCAGATCAGGGGAGGATGGGGCCAGTGAGAGAAGGGTACAAAGTCGTAGCACTCCTTCTGAAGCTAAGCCTGGGTCTCTTTGGACTTGTGGGCCGGCGCCGAATCCTGCTGCCACACCAAGGGTCTGCCACCGGCCACATGATTGCACCAGGGGATCGCCACACTCTTCAGCATATCCAGGTACACTTTGTTTTTGACTTTCAAGCCTACTTCGAAGATGTGAAATGGCATGATGTGGCCTTCACTTGAAACTACACCAAAGACCATAAACGTAGCCGGAAACTTTGTTTTTGTCACCCTGGGCATGTTGAACCGTCAGGATTTGCATTTTGAGGGTGCTGGCAATGGTCCTGTTGTTATAATTTGGATCGATAGAGAGCATGAGTTGTACAACGATGCATCTCCGATCTCGCTCGTTGAACATTGTGTCACTTTCAGACATGAGAGAAGGCTCCTATCGCTCTTGGGATTTGTACACAACTGGCCAACTAGTAGATGGTCTGCAACAAAAAAAAAAAAAAAAAAAAAGAAAACCGGTTTTCATTAAACAGAAATGGAATCATGTCACCGACTTTTCTCGGGCGACAATTTTATCGTTCTACCCTGTAGAAAGTTCCAATCGCTCTTGGGATTTGTACACAACTGGCCAACTAGTAGATGGTCTGCAACAAAAAAAGAAAACCGGTTTCATTAAACAGAAATGGAATCATGTCACCGACTTTTCTCGGACGACAATTTTATCGTTCCACCCTGTAGAAAGTTCCAATCGCTCTTGGGATTTGTACACAACTGGCCAACTAGTAGATGGTCTGCAGAAAAAGAAAACCGGTTTTCATTAAACAGAAATGGAATCATGTCACCGACTTTTCTCGGGCGACAATTTTATCGTTACACCCTGTAGAAAGTTCCAATCGCTCTTGGGATTTGTACACAACTGGCCAACTAGTAAATGGTCTGCAAAAAAAAAAAAAGAAAAAAGAAAACCGGTTTTCATTAAACGGAAATGGAATCATGTCGTCTTTTCTAAGGCGACAATTTTATCGTTCCACCCTGTATGAAACTCCTTACCCCCCAACGTCAGCTATAAGTTAAATTGTATCACTGCTCTTAATTTGCTTTTTGCTTTTATTAGTGGGAAATCTTTTCTCTTTTTCATTAGATCTATTGGCATTCGCAGTCCAAAATCCAGGCAAATCATAAAGAGAAATCGTGCTAATGTATCTTCTTGCAAAATCTTTTTGAAAACATCAAAGAAATCCGAATCACGATCAGATGAGGGAACCATATCTTTTTTTGTCTTTGTAAAAAAGAATAATATATATATATATATATATATATATGCGCGTGTTTGTAAATTAGGAAATATTTATATATATATATATATATATATATATATTTTTCCTTATTTACACACACGAGCATATATATATATATATATATATATATATGTGTGTGTGTGTGTGTGTGTGTGTGTGTGTGTGTGTGTGTGTGTGTGTGTGTTTGTGTGTGTGTGTGTGTGTGCATGCGCTTGTGTGTAAATATAACAATAACAGTTTGTTTCGAAAAAACAATATGCTAGAAGTAATTGCTCTATCTTCCTTTTTATTTTTAAGAAAAATCATTGGATGCTTGATGAATAAATAAATAAAAAAATCGCTCTGTCACAAGATTTTACATCCTAGCTTCAGTGATTATCATTAAAGCGGCAAAAAGTGACCAGAAATATCGCTTCGTTTTTGCAGAAAATAAATGAATAAAGAAATAAATGAATAATTTGGAATGTAAACAAGGTTTAAAAGTGACTTGTCTAAAATTACGCCAAAGTCAAAATAAGGGCCTAATCGAAATTTTTGAATTCAGTCATTTCATTAAATATGGCCATCAAGACGATATCATTCAGTTAGTTTTAGAATTAGTTTTAGAGTTTCATGTGTGTACTCTCAATAAAAGTGCCCATACGAAAAAAGTATAGAAACTTATTTAATGATCCTCGTACACAACTCCTTAGTGACGAGACAGACAGACATTACGTGCAAAGAAAGAAAAAGGATCATCAGAACTCGTCAGCATTGCTGATTGTGCAGCGGCAAATAATGTAGGAATACAAAAAATACAATTCAATGAACACAAAAAGAGCAAAAAAGACATATTATAGCAGCTTGTAGCATTAACGGAGGCATAAGGTCAAAAAGAAAAAACAAGAAAAGATAGAAAACAGAAATGGGAAGGAAAACAACTGTATGGATATTTCAAACGACAAACAAAAGAAAATTTCATACGAGTTGACCAAGACATTGCAAAGAAGGAGAAACATCAAACGAGAAACTGAATCTCCCTTAATAGCAGCGATATCAATGATATGAAAACGAAAACTGATCATGAACAACAGAGTAGCAAGCATTGATTATATATTGAAAAATATGAGACAGTTAATCATATTATAAGCAAATACAGGTAACTGGCAGGAAAGGAATACATATGTAAATATGACTGGGTAGGAAAGGTGATCCACTGAAATTGGTAGCGATTCAAATTTGACCATACTAATAAATTGATATCCGTGAAAACCAAATACCCCACTAGAAAATAAAACGTATAAAATTCTCTGGAATTGTGAGGTACAAACGGATCCCCTAATCCCGGTCTGAAGACCAATCCCAGAGTTAATTTACAAGAAAAAAATAACTTGTCATCAAGTGGATCATGATGTTCCAGTGACTCACAGGGTAAAAATGAAAGAAAAAAAGAAAATAGACAAATACTTCGACCTTGTTAAAAAGTTAAAAAGATCCATAGCACAAGAAAGTGACGATGATACCAATTGCAATCGGAGCACTAGGGACAGCCTTCACTGGTTTGAAAAAGATACAGAAGTCAAAGGAGATCAGAAGAATAATCGAGATAACACTGACTATAGAACTATTAAAAAACAGTTAGAATCCTGGGAAGAGTCCTGGAGACCTCAGGAAATTTGCTGTCACTCAGCCCTCATTGAAAAACTAGCAGTTAAAATTGGTATAAAAAAATAATAATAATAATAATCAAATGTAAAAAGTAACCTGTGGCAAAAAAAGACGAAAAATATCAAAACGAAAGTCTCTTTCGTCATGGAAATGAATAATAAAGCAGAGGTAAAGACCCAAAGAGGCATATTCCAGGGAAATGCACTATCACCATTACTATTTGTGATATCCATGATGCCATTCAACCACATCCTTAGAAAATGCAGAACCGGGTACAAACTTAGTCAATCGCTGGAAAAGATGGACGACTTAATGTACATGGACGACATCAAACTTTTTGCCAAAAACAAAAAAGAATTGGAAACCCTGAAACAAACTGTGAGAATATACTGTCAAAATATAGGAATGGAATTTGGCATAGAAAAATGTGCCATGTTAGTAATGAAAAGGGGCAAACAACTCATAACGGAAAGAATCGAACTACCAAATCAAGTAATCAGAACGCTCGGAGAAAAAGAAACCTACAAATACTTGCGGATATAGAAACCTGACACGATCAAACAACAGGAAATAAAATGAAAAATTAAAAAAGAGTATCTCTGAAGAGCCAGAAAATTAGTCGAGACAAAACTCTATAGCAGGAAGCTTTTCAAAGGGATAGATACCTGGGCTGTACTCCTCGTAAGATACTCGGGACCCTTCTTGAAGAGGACCCGAGAAGAACTTAAACAAATGGACCGGAGATCAAGAAAACTAAAGACCATGCAGAAAGCATTTTATCAAAGAGATGACGTTGACAGACTATATGTGTCAAGAAGAGAGTGAGGAAGTGGACTTGCCATCATTGAAGACAGCGTGGACACATCGATACAACGATTCGAAGACTACCTAGAAAAACCAGAAACAATACAGACAACACGAAGATCAGCAGAACAACAATAACCAGAAAAAGAAAGTAGGAAGAAAAACAACTCTATGGACGTTTTAAGCAACTAACAAGCGACATTTCACACGAGAAAACGTAGACGTGGCTAAGAAAAGGAAACCTTAAAAGAGAAACTGAATCTCTTCTTATAGTAGCGCAAAACAATGCCATAAAGACTAATTAGATCAAAGCAAGAATAAATAAGACGCAACAAAACAGCAGATGTAGGTTATGTGGTGAAAGAGACGAAACGATCAATCACATAATAAGCGAATGCCGCAAATTAGCACAGAAAGAATATAAGACTAGGCACGACTGGGTAGGCAAGGTGATTCACAGGGAATTATGCAAGAAATTGAAGCTTGACCATACAAACAAATGGTATATTCACGACCCAGCATCTTTCTTAGAGAATGAGATGCGCGAACACCTTTAGGATTTTGAGGTAGAAATGGATCACCAAATCTCGTCCAGACGACAAGATCTTCTAATAATAAACAAAAAAAAAAAAAACAAAAAAAACAAACTTGCAGAATTGTGGACTTTGCTATCCTGGCAGACCACAGAATAAAATTGAAAGAAAGTGAAAAGAAGGATAAGTACCTCGACCTTGCTAGGGAACTGAAAAAGCTGTGGAACATAAATTGTAATTGGTGCTCTAGGTACTGTCACCAAAGGATTAGTACAAGGACTGGAGGACTTGGAAATAAGAGGACGTGTAGAAACCATCCAAACTACTGCATTATTGAGATCGGACAGAATACTGAGAAGAATCTTGGAGACTTGAGGAGATTTGTTGTCATTCAAACTCCAGTGAGAAACCATCAGCTAACGCTAATGTGAAAAACTCTCGAAGGAGAACAAATATCAATACTATGAAGAGAGCCTCCCGTATAGTGGACTTTGCATCCCGGTGGAGCACAGAGAATCAAAGAAAACGAAAAGGGAGACAAGTGCTTGGACCTTGTCAGAGAACTGAGAAAAAAAACTAGAATATGAAGCTGACGGTGATATCAATTATAATTGGTGCCCGTGGTGTAATGGTTATCGTCGTAGGAAATGGACACGGCGACACGAGTTCAAATCATGGACTAGAATGATTGTATTTCACATAGCACCAATACCCTTGGGAAAGGTATGAATCCAATTATTCTCCCTCCCGCTATGGGTAAATAGTAGGGCACACTGGGTTCTTCCGCCTTGGTGAGGCAACTAGTCTAGGAGAAGGAAAAACTCTGACCTTAAACCTGTTAAACTCCGCTTAAAAAATTGACCTTGTGTCATATCCTAGCGGAGGGGGGTAAATATGATAATTTCTGCACTCGGTACGGTCCCTAAAGTCATTACAAGATGACTGGCAGAGTTGGAAATTAGCGGACGAACCGAGACCATCCAAACTACAAAATTGTTAAGATCAGACAGAATACTGAGAAGAGTCCTAGAGATTTGAAGAGACTTGCTGTCAATTAGATCATCAGCTAATGCTGGTGTGAAAAACTAGCAAGGAATAATAATAATAATAATAATAACAATGGATCACCTAATCCCGACTACAAGTCCAGACCTAGTTTTGCTTAACAAAAAAAGGAGATTTTGTTGTTCCGGGGAATTTTGAGTGAAAATAATTGAAAATAAAAAGAGAGACACATATCTAGAATTTGCCAGAAAACTAAAAACAAAAACAAAAACAAAAACAGAAACAAAAACAAAATAACAACAAAAAAAACTTATAAAACATGAGGGTGATGGTGGTACCACTACTAGTTGGTGCACTTGGAACGATCTCCAAAGACATGGAAAAAAGATTGCAGGAATTGAAAATCAGAGGAAGAACTAAGACAACCCAGACCGCAGCATTGCTAAGATCAGCTAGAATATTCCAAAAAGTCTGGGAGAACTGGAGAGACTTGCTGTCACTCACTCTCCAGTGAAAGACCGCGAGAAAACACCGGTGTGAAAACCTCGCGAGGAGTATGATAATAAGAATAATGATCATAAGAGAAAATACCGAAGAGTGGACTTTGCTGTCCCAGCCGACCATAGAATATTATTAACAGAAAGCGAAAAGAGAGATAAATATCTAGACCTTGCTAGAGAACTAAAAAAGGCTATGGAACATTACTGTGACGGTGATACTAATTCTACTTGGTGCACTTGGAACAATCCCCTGAGTATTGGTAAAAGGACTGAAAGATTGAGAATTAATTTTTTATTCATTGCGGACTTTTTGTACTCATCTTGGTAGTTTTTGTGTTGTTTCTTCTCTTCGTTTCGGCCAAATTTCACCTCAGACCTCTTCTAATACCAGCTCAAAACAACGCCAAAATGCCCAATTACATAAAAGTGAACACTCATTATACGTATTATCAGTGCTCGCTTTAATGTAATTGAGTATACTCAATGTAATTGAGTATACTCAACAAATTGATAGAGACAAAACCATTAATCCCATTATAGTGAATACAGTAAACTTACACAATGTGAGTATAAGACAAGATATGACTGGGTGGGAAAGATGATCCACTGGGAATCGTGCAAGAAATTGAAATTTGATCATACTATCAAATGGTGGATGCACTACTTGGACGCTAACAAAAAGACTGGAAAAAAGCTAGGCGGCAATTACACAAGAATGCTGCGAGCAATATAGAACAAGTCCTGGGGGCAACACCCCACAAAGCACCAATTATACGGCCACCTACTTTCCATCAGGAAAACTATACAAGTTAGACGAACCAGACATGCAGGACACTACTGGAGAAGCAGGGACGAGCTCATAAGTGATGTACACCTATGGACCCCTTCACATGGCCGAGCAAAAGCAGGATGACCAGCTCGAATATACATACTGCAGCTATGTGAGGATACGGGATGTAGCTCTGAAGATCTGCCAGAGGCGATGAACGAAAGGGAGAAGTGGCGAGAGAGGGTCAGGGATATCTATGCTGTTGGCACGACATGATGATGATGATGATGATCACATGGTATATGCACAAACCAGACTTAAGAAGGAATTCAGAACATCCAGACAACTGCATTAAGATCGGCTAGTATACTGAGAAGAGTCCTGGAGACTTGAGGAGACTTGCTGTCACTCAAATTGCCGTGAAAAACCCTTAGCTAACCCTGGAGTGAAAAACTCTCAAAAGAGTAAAATAATAACCCGAACAAATTTATCTGACTGTTATTTCCAGTCTATTCCAACAAATGTCCTCTCTAATTAGAAATCTCCATAGAACGACATTCTAAGATGAAATAAAAAATTATGCTTATATATATATATATATATATATATATATATATATATATATATGCCCTACAAATTATTCAGATTTCTTTGAAGTGTATTTGTGAAAATTCAGAAACGTTAACAGTAAAACATGACGTGATTCGTACCTCTCTTATCAGTTGTGTGAAATCTCAGGTCGTTATTTTTGTTACTCTTTGTATATCACATAGTTTAAGCCTGACTTTGTTTTTTGTTGTTGTCTTTTTTTGTTTTACTGATCAGCCAGCGAAAACGTGTAAAATATACAATATGACCCTGCTTTAGGCTATTGTTCTGACTATTGTTTACATTCACACTTTAAAATTTTTCTGTGTTTTGTCACCTTCTTGTGTCAGCGAAAAATAACAGATCAGAATTTTCTCTTCTGTCGACAACGTCCTCATCACTTAACCTTTTGCTGTTAGAGTAACATTTTTTCTGGTGATAGTTCAATGTAAGGCATTTTCCTATTGATTTCTCTTTAACCAATTCATTGGTAATGTCTGGAAACATTGCTAGGAGACCCCACTGTGGTGTAAGATTGTGTAAAAGTTGTTTTGTAAAATATAATTGAAAGTGAGTCGTTTATTGTTTTTTTTTTAATGGTATTATTTTGTTTGGTTTGGTTTGTTTGTTTAAGGTCAAATCAACCTTCTTCGTGGGTTGTTAGATACCAAAACTCATCCTTGTAGAAGGACAGTAGTAGTACAATTTGACCCATAGCAGTGATAGGGAATAAGGGAGTTCATGCATTTCCCAAGGGTATTAATCTGAAAATGGACATAAAAGCGCGATTGGAGATTGAACTGGTTTACTGTGATGCCACAGTCCAAAATGTTAGCCACTACGCTTCGACTACTGTTTGTTTCATGTATATATATATATATATATATATATATATTAAAATCAATTGGTCCACGAAGAGATTCTCTAGATTTTCTTTCTTTCTTTTTTTTTTTTAAATTCTAAAAAATGGAGGCCTCTACCTGCAGCGGCGCGTTCCAGACTATGTTGCAGCGTTTCAGCTTGGGCAGGTGCATTTGCCAGAAGCGCTCTATCATCGGCGTTGTAGGTGTCGGTAATTGTTTTTGCGGGGTACCTTCTGCTTCTTTCATTTGTCAGCTTGAAACCGTTTTCTTTCATTTTATCAATTGGTGCTCGAAGCACTTAGTCTAAACAGATGATAAAGAGGTAAGGGGCTAATGTCGAAGTAGTCCGTATCTCCATCCGGAGAACGGACTTTTACTTTTGTGTTTCTATACAGCATCATTATGGCTGCGACGGGTTTTTTTTTTTTTTTGGCAGGCCGTAGACGAGTAGAATTTGCTCAATCTTTCCTCTGTGAATGCAGTCAAAGGCCTTAATGTAACGATATTATATCTCTTTCATTTCTGTCGATCATATTTACCCAACCCCTCCGCTCGGGCAGGATATGACACAAGGTCAATTTTTTAAGCGGAGTTTAACAGGTTTACGGTCAGAGTTTTTCCTTCTCCTAGACTAGTTGCCTCACCAAGGCTGAAGAACCCAATCTGTCCTACTATTTACCCATAGCAGGAGGGCGAATAACTGGATTCATACCTTTCCCAAGTGTATTAGAGCAATGTGAAATGCAATCAGTCTCGTCCAGGATTTGAGCTAGTGTCGCCGTATCTATTTCCTACGACGATAACCATTACACCACGGGCTCTTCTTTCACTTCTGTCGATCTATCTATGTCATTGTCTCCTTCTTTTTTCTTTCTCGTTCTCCCCTCCCTCCCCTCTCTCTCTCTCTTTCCTGTACTTTTTTTCTGTCTTTCTTCCTCCTTTTCATTCCATCTCTTCTTTTGCTTTTGTTTTCTTTGTTAGTTTCTTTTCATTCATTTTCATTCTTTTTGAAACTTTTCTTTTTTTTCTTTATTTCACTCTTTGCCTCTTTCTCTTTCTTATTTGCAACCCCAGACATTCCCAAATGTCTACATACGATCACAGCTTATCTTTGTGTCCTCATCATCATCATCATCAATATGAGCCGACAGCCCAAATGGGTCTTACTTCCTCTTGCCATCCATCAGTATCGGCCGATAATCAAGTGTCCAGCTTGTTTTATTTGGATCGTTTCGGGTATTTTATAGGGTGCTGTTTCCAGGATTGCTTCAAAACAGCGTGCTGCATTCTAATATCGTTACCATCTAGTACCAGCACTAACATAACTACAGCTTAAAAGACTCTTGTCGATCATGACCACATTACAGAAAGTGTATATATATATATATATATATATATACACGAGGATAATTAAATAAGTTTCCAGACTTTTTTCATTGGGGCACTTTTATTGATAGTACACACATGAAACTCTAGTCCCCTTCGAAGTAATCTCCTCCGGTTGCAATGCACTTGTTCTACTGTTCCAATAACTTCTGGAAGGCCCCATGACAGTCCTCTTGTGTGAGCGTGTCAATGACCTTTGTCACAACCTCTTTCATCTCCTTAATCGTCTCATAACGACAATCTCAGAGCTTAGGGAATAACCAAGAGTCACAGGGAGCAAGGTCTTGACTATAGGGAGGCTGAGGAACTGTCTTGATGCCCATATTGGTCAAATAGTCTGTAACAAGAATGGACTGGTGGACTGGTGAATTGTCCTGGTGGAAATGCCACGAACCCGATTTGAAGAGTGCTGGACTCTTCCGATGGAATCTCTTCCTGAACTCCCTTAAAACCTCAACATAGTAACCCTAACTCTTTGGCCAATCAACTCTGGTGTATTGACTTCCTTACACTTCTCATCATCCCTCACAGACTCCCTGCCTTCCTTGAATCTCTAATGCGACTCAAAAAAGATGCTCGATTCATGCAAGATGGTCGAAAAGCAGTCTGAAGCATTCCATACGTTTCTGTGGCATTTTGCCAAGTTTAAAACAGAATTTTATTGTATATCGTTCTTCTAAAGTGTCCTCACGTCCAGATTGCATTTTTGAAATTCACCAGCTGTGACAATAAGGTTTTATTTGGGTGTATTCCAATTGCTGCTTTAGCTGTTCATTTGAAGCTGAAATCATAAGAATTGGTTAGTCATCTCATAAGATGTATAGCAATAACATACGGAATGTTCAAGAGTGTACGACAATTTTAAATGCCTGTACAAAAAAGTCTGGAAACTTATTGAATGCACGACATATATATATATATATATACACACACACACACACACACACACACATATATATATATATATATATATATATATATATATATAACTGCTGTAAAATGAAGGCGGACTTAAATGACATTAGTCGGAAGATAGATTCTTCATTTGGTTTTGTTTCTTTGTTTAATGACATATTTAATCCCAAAGTTATTCCCCCAAAAGAACAGTAGTGGTACTATTTAACCCTTAGCTGGGAGGATCAGGGTTTTCATACCTTTTCCAAGGTATTTGCCGGAAAGTGAACGTAATTGGAGATTATTATTCATTCTAGTAGATTTTTCCCGCCGAATAAATTTTGCGATTTTGTTTTTGCAGCAAATGTAAAATATGCAAATTAAGCTTATCTATTCAATTGCATGAAGTAACGGTAGTTTGAAAAATATTTATTAGCAAACTGATTAGGTCAATTTACACACACACAAATGTATAGGCATACATAGACAAGATACAAAATTAACTGGATAATTTCCCCCACCAAAAAAAGGAAAATACCAAACCAAGTTATTCAGAAGTATATATATAGTCATCCACAGAGAGATCTGTTTCGTTCTATCAGAACTCATCAGCATCTTCCCGTAGCTGTGATCGAAACCTAGTTGATTCAAAAGTCAGCACAAGTTTCTAACCATTCAGCCAACGGGGAGATATTAGCTTCGAAGTAAATTTTAAACGGTTATATATATATATATATATATATATATATATATATATATATATATATATATATATATATATATATATATATATATATATATATATATATATATATATATATATATATATATATATATATATATATATATATATATATATATATATATATATATATATATATATATATATATATATATATATATATATATATATATATATATATATATATATATGTATATATATATGTATATATATATATATATATATATATATATATATATATATATATATATATATATATATAATTAACTTAAATCGCTAGTCGAAAATCTTCTACTAAAGTTTCACCTTAACGGATCATCAGGAAGTTTCGCCTCGACTATTCTAAGGAGAAATTGCTTTGCTTTTATTCACCAAAAACTCCCACCTATCCTAGAATTTGCAGATAGAAGATAATTTAACTCTTGTCCCTGGCCAGGGTTTTTTTGTTTTTTTCTGGTACCGTGAAGTAGATATTAGATTAGTAAATATATATATATATATATATACACACAGACACACAAACATTATAATATGTAAATAGAAAGCAAAATATAGTGTGATTTATTGAACTGTTTTATTTTTTCGCATACATTATATGAATATGGCTGTGTACGAATGGATGTGGTTGTGTTAACATGAGCATGTTTTATGTGTGTATGAAGAGCGAAATAGATAGACAGATAGGTAGATATATATAGATAGATGTTTTTTTCACTAAACACATATACACATATGCATATATATATGGGGGTGTCCTCGTGGTGTAATGGTTAAAGCGCTGGACTGCGGAATCGTAGTAAGAGAGTTCGTACTCGAGTCACGCTATTACGTTCACTTTCGGGCAAATACCATTGGGAAAGGTATGAACCCCCTTATCCTCCCAGCTAGGGGTTGAATATTACCACAACTGTTCTTCTAGGAGAATGGCTTTGGCATTAAATAACCTACAAAGGTTGATATGCCTTTAAGCAAAGAAACCAAACCAAACCACACACACATATATATATATATATACGCACATATATTTACATATATATTTATTTACACACACACAAATATATACGCATACATAGACATGCATATATATATATATATATATATATAAATGTGTGTACGTATATATATATATGAAAATATTTATATATATAAACATATGCATACATATTGGTATATGTTTATATCAATATATATATATATATACGTTGATATATATACTTATATATATATGATTCACACACATATATATATACATATATATTTATCCATAATATTATTAATAACAAAAAGTAATCGATATACTCCATTATGAGGTGCCTGTCGTGTAATGGTTATCGTCGTAGGAAATGGACACGGTGACACGCGTTCAAATCCTGGACGAGACTGACTGCATTTCACATAGCACTAATACCCTTGGGAAAGGTATGAATCCAATTATTCTCCCTCCAGCTAGGGGTAAATAGTAGGGCAGACTAGGTTCTTCAGTCTTGGTGGGGCACCTAGTCTAGGAGAAGGAAAACTCTGAATTCAAACCTGTTAAACACCGCTTAAAAACTGACCTTGTTTCATATCCTACCCGAGCGAAGGGGTTGGGTAAATAGGATATACTCCATAATGAATTCATTTCACCAGCTCGTTAATTGGTCTGTATGAGAATTTAAAAGAAATATATTCTTTTATATGAATTGATTACTTGAGTACTTGAAGTGAATTATTCTTTTAAAATCTATTTACAGATTTCAGTGCAGCCCATTGGCCCGGGAAACCAGTATTCAATCCTAGGTCCAGTCATACCAAAAATACAAAAAAATGCACTTGATGCAGCATTGCTTTACACCTGGCATTATAAGTTAGGGATCAGGGGTAAAATGGAACAATCCAAGGTGAGGAGTAGCACCATTCCCTACGCATTGATGCTGTAGCTAATCAACTATGATTATGTTACTTATATATATATATATATATATATATAGAATGCAATTAGAAGAAAACCCAAACATCGTTAAATTGTCATTATAAATTTATTTCGGCAAAGAATATCATTATACTCTTAGTCTCATCAGATGACTTCACACGTTTAATTTGAGGTTGAAAAACACCAAATATGGATTATGAATGAAGAAAAACCTATCTACATTTTCAAGTGAAAATAAAGGAGGTTAAATCAATAAAGTATCAGAAAAATTAAAAAACCAAGAAAAGGCTATTCCTGTAAATTAACCCCTCCTAATTTGAACATATGCTCAAAGTTTTCATATCAGGTGGATTTTTATCAATAATGTAAGTTTGTAAACTAAACTATTATCTTCATATATCATTCTGCTTATTCCTTTTACATATGTTAAATCCCTCAGCTAATGAGGCCATCATTCTCTTTCTAAGAAATAAAAACCTTCGGTAGCCAACAGGTAACTTTAATTAATCAAAAAATGTCAAAGAGAATTAACTACTCCAGAAATTAAAAAAAAACTCATTGGGAATTAATTTCTAAAGTTCTGAGAATCTCCACCATATAATACCAGTAATTACTAAAATAGTGGTTATTATTTCCAATAAAAATAATGTAACATACTGACCTTCGATCCAACCGTCAATCAAGAAATGGGTGTATCCGGTCGAAGATATCAAGATATAACCTTAACCGTGGGCGGGTTGAATTCGGTGCAATTGCGACGCCCACGGAAAGCAGGTGGATGTCAAACAATTATATAACCCGGTGCCACAGATGGGTTGAGTGAGTTGGAGTCACTTAGCTGGAGTTCGAGTTGCAGTTCGAGGCAATGAGAACCAGATCCCAGCAGAGGGCTTGGGCCCTCAGGACCCCCGGCTGAGCAGCCCAGCAGAATGATAAAAAAGTGCTGCTCTAGTCAGAGAAACTTGGGGTCAATATGTTGCAGCCTGTTCAGTCTCCAACTCACCTCTCACACACAACCCTTTCGCAACCCTTTCGAGAATAAAGTGTGAGAGGTATATTTTTCTAAAGAAGTATGTTCGTTCGTCATTATAGTTGATTATTTTTCCGCGTGTATATGTATACGTATAGTTGTATTACGGATATACAACAATAATTCAAAATCACTATCCTTGTTTTTATCTAGAGTAGGAGCCTCGGTGGCCCCCAGTCAAGATAATTCATATTTACAATCAAACACAAGTTTGTTAAATTCATTAAGCAGTTTTCTAGGAAATCTATTCTAGCCGATAATCGTAAAACTTGGATGAAAAGTCACGTGGGCAACTTCCATGTACCCATGGCCGCTTACGACTCGGACCAGTTTGCTGACTTATATCTTGGACTCGTTGGGTCGTATTGTCAACTGAGAGCAGGTGGGGCTTTACCAAGATGAAGGGATTATCTTCATCCTGGATAGTAACGTAGTAACTGTAAAATACCGATTATTAGGGCATTTAAATTACTAGGTCTACTAATTGAAATAGCCTCAAACTTAAAAATTGTTGACTTTCTTGATTTTACACTCAATTTAAATAACGGCACCTTCAAACCTTTTACTAAGAGCAATTCCGCCCCACCTACATAAATATTATCTCTCACCACCAAAGATCGATACTGAAGTAGATCCCTAATTCCGTGAACCAGAAGATAGATTATCCTCATGTAAAATTTTTTTTTTTTAGGAGAGCAAAAGGATATATGATGAAGCATTCAAAAACAGCAGATTCCAAGGTAGACTGGATTATGTGAACCCAGTGAACCCACGCACTTGTCAAGGTAGGTGACACCAATAAAAGGTTGGCGACCATAGTCGAGGGTGAACCGAAAGCTCCCTTTTCAATAGCTAATACACCGAGGTGTAGGAGAGGGCGCAACTCCTTTCCCTGGATGGCTCTACTTTTACCCTTGATCCGTACCTTATAATGCTGAGTGTTAAGCAAGGGGGATCAAGTACTATTTTTTGAGTCTTTGGTATGACTCAACCAAGGATTGAACCCAAGTGTCTCGGGCCATTGACAAACACTCTAAACATTGTGCCAATGTCCGGTATAAACTCTCAAAGAAACGAGGAAGAAATAGAAATAGCAGAGTAAGCTGGTTTAACCTGCCATTCTGTAAACTTACCAACATTAACAAAACCTCGTGGTGGTTAAAGCGATGAACTGCGGAATCGTAGTACGTGAGTTCGTACTCCAGTCGCGCTATTACGTTCACTTTCGGGCAAATACCCTTGGGAAAGGTATGAACCCCCTTATTCTCCTTCCAGCTATGGGTAAATAGTAGGACGGACTAGGTTCTTCAGCCTTGGTGAGGCAACTAGTCTAGGAGAAGGAAAACTCTGAATTCAAAACCTGTTAAACTCCGCTTAAAAATTGACCTTGTGTCATATCCTGCCCGAGTGGAGGGGTTGGTAAATAGTACCAACATTAACATTGGTAAATACTTACTAAACCTCCTGGATAGGTACTTTAATAGGGACAATCCATTAAGGAAAATTTTTAATAGGAACACAGTAAAAATTAGTTACTCTTGTACAAAAATATGCATAGTATCTTAAAGAACCACAGCAGGAGGTAACTGGACGAATTAAATAGGAATAATTGTAACGTAATGGCCAAGGGATTTCGGTTCATGCCTTTGAGTTAACTTAGGCAGAGAACCTTTCGGCTTAGCACATGGGTTAGTTAGGTGCAAATCTTAATGTAGGTGTTAGCGCACGCGGGGTGGACGTGCCACTCAGAGATGTCACAATAGCCCTAGATGACGGAACGGGTTGACAGGGTGCGGGTGACGTCACGCACCGGAAGCGCACAGAGGTTTGTGGAGAATTGAAAGAAAGTTAAGAGAGTTGAAAACTAGACACCAAACGAGACGGTTCGACTTTTGGGGCTCGTTGAGGCGAGACGAATTTGCGCGCCGTGGGTGCCGCACGAGATAGGGGCCAAATGAATAAGACGGCATAGCGAGATTGTGTCTCTCCTCCTTATGTCGAAACCTTTAACTCAAGAAGTCGTTACGTGTTTTCGAATTTCGAGATTCCTATGTTCTTCATATGTTCTAGCGTTATGAACATTATATGTCTATTTCGTACATGGCGTTAATTGTGGCAATGTAATATAATGGGGGACCAGGTGTCCTGTAACTGTGGAAAAAAAAGGGGAATACGCCTTAGGCAAACCATACAACTCGAAGAACGTCGTATACCAGGCGTGCATTTCCCCCATGGAACATAATAATCATGGGGAAATAGGTTATGTAGGTATCTCTGCTGGAAATTTGAAACAAGGATTGTATAACCAAAGACATTCTTTCTCCAATACGCGACTTAGAAACCAAACAACTCAATGGAAAGCATTAGGAGCTAAGACCCCAAACAAAGTGGAAAATAGTCAGGCAGACTTCAACTGCAAATAGCTTCAATGGCAGATGTAACTTGTGTATCGATGAAAAAAAAATAGTATAATTGATTTTGAAGATCGCAGACTTCTGCTGACCGAACATAACGAGCTTGTGATTAAATGTAGACATAAAAGTAAATTTAGATTATTCTGACTGGAGGCCACCGAGGCTCCTACTCTCGTAAAAAACAAGGATATTGTTTTTGGATGATTTTTATTGGAAATAATAATATTTATTTCAGTAATTACAAGTATTATATGATGAGGGGATTTATGAAGAGAAGAACATTCTTGGGACTTTAGATATTAATTCCGAATTAGGCTTTTTTAATTCCTGGAGTAGTTAATTCCCTTTGACCATTTTTGGATTAATTAAAGGCACCTGTTGACTGCCAAAAGTTTTTTTTAGAAGGAGAATGATAGCCCATTAGCTGAGGGATTTAACATATGTAAAAGGAGTAAACAGAAATATATATGAAGATAATAGTTCAGTTCACAAGCTTACATTATTTATAAAATTCCACTTGATACGAAAAATATAGCATATGTTCAAATTAGGATGGGTTAATTTACAGGAATACTATTTTCCTGATTTCTTAACTTTTCTAATACTGTATTGTTTTATTCCCCTTTACTTTCGCCCCAGAATTTAAATTTATATAGGTTTTCTTCCTTTTTTCATGCATATATAGACTGTAATCCATGTTTGTTGTTTTTCAATCTCAAATTAAACATGTGAAGTCATCTAATGAGACGAAGAGTATAATGATATTCTTTGCCGAAAAATATTTACGATGATAATTTAACGAGGTTTGAGTTTTCTTCTAATTTCATTGTATACGCTCTGTATGTGAGTTTTATCATATAAACCTAGATAGGGAATATATAACAATAGCCATACATCGAGCACTCCCATAAATTTATATAAAATTCCTCATATATTCTATACGCGAATCCACATCCATCGTCTTCGGACGCTGACTCTCTCTCTCTCTATATATATATATATATATACGAGGTGAATACGATAAGTTTCCAGACTTTTTTCGTATGGGCACTTTTATTGATAGTACACGAATAAAACTCTAGTCCCCTTCGAAGTAATCTCCTCTGGCTGCAATGCACTTGTACTGTTCCAACAACTTCTGGAAGGCCCCATAGAAGTTCTCTTGTGTGAGAGTGTCAATAACCTTCGTTACAGCCTCTTTCATCTCCTCAATTGTCTCATAACGACAGCCTGTTAGCTTAGGGTATAACCAAAAGTGACAGGGAGCAGGGTCTGGACTATAAGGAGGGTGAGCAACTGTCTTGATGCCCATCTTGGTCAAATAGTCTGTGACAAGGATGGAGTTGTGGACTAGTGCATTGTCCTTGTGGAAATGCCACTAATCCGATTTGAAGACTGTTGGCCTCTTCTGACGGAATCTCTTCCTGAACTCCCTTAAAACCTCAACAGAGTAACCCTAACCCTTTGGCCAATCAACTCTAGTGTTCTGACTTCCTTACTCCTCCCACACCTCTCATCATCCCTCACATACTCCTTGTCTTCCTTGAATTTCTTATGCCACTCAAAAACTGATATTCTATTCATGCAAGATGGTCGAAAAGTAGTCTGAAGCATTCATACGTTTCAGTGGCATTTTTTCCAAGTTTAAAACAGAATTTTATTGTATATCCTTCTTCTAAAGTGTCAGATTGCATTTTCGAAATTCACCAGCTGTGACAATCAGGCTTTAGTAGGGCGTATTCCAATTGTTGCTGTAGCTGTTCATTTGAACCTGAAATCATAAAAATTGGTTAGTCGTCCCATAAGATGTATAGCCATAAGATACTGAATTTTCAAGAGTCTTCGACAATTTTAAATGCTTATCCGAAAAAAGTCTGGAAACTTATCGTGTGCCCCTCGTATATATATGTGTGTGTGTGTGTGTGTGTGTGTGTGTGCGTGCGTATTGGATAAGGATAATAACTTAATTCTCCAGTGTCGGTGTACTCCCTTATTCTATTTTAAGTACCCCTCATGGGCTGAACAAAGATTTTCTTTGTTGCAGTGCATGGATCCCATTGGCAAAAGTCATGAGCTTTTTAGCCGATAAAGTTTTTAGGCTACCCTCGTAGATAGGCAAACAAAACAGTCAAAAACACTATATAAATACTGTCTGGGGTTAGTAAGAGTGAGTAGCGTCAGTTACACGAATGGAGAAGCCTTTCCTGTGAAAAAATCAGATTTTGAAATCTAAACCGTGCCAAATTGGATATAAAGCTGAGATTTCGTTGCGAACAGCTGGTTCATATTCTTTATTTCTTGAGTAGGATATTAGTTGCTCAGAAGGGCCAAACGACTTTGCAAAAGTCTCAAAAGGGAATCAGGGTTGGGGTAGACACGTCACACGGAAGTCGTAAAGGGTGGATGGCGTCTGTCTGTTTATAGAAATATGTCAGTGAACTTATGTGCAAATCTTGGAGAGTGCAAGTCTTTCTGGGTCGTCACAAATAAACAGAGACAGCCACTTGCAGAATATCAGAAATCTTCTTCTTCTTCTTCTTCTTCTTCTTCTTCTTCTTCTTCTTCTTCTTCTTCTTCTTCTTCTTCTCAAGAGTGAACTTAATGGTGGCTCACATTCACACGGATAGCGATAGATATCATGTAGGTATAGCAGATTTGAAGAGTACACAAATTCAATTATATTTCCTACTGGTTAGATGGTACACCATTCTGTTACCCATCTGCAAACTAAAAATATTAACATTCAAAATCCTGGTTTTTGGCCAAGTCTTATTTCAGATATATATATATATATATATATATATATAAAAACTGATATAGATAGATAGATAGATGCGAAAAAATTGATAGTCTACCAGAGAGAGAGAGAGAGAGAGAGAGAGAGTAAAAGACGGATATAGATAGATAGATTGATAAATAGATATGAACAGAACACGATAGATAGATTGATAGATACATACATACTTACATACATACATACCTGCATAGATAGATAGATCTAAGCAAACTGAGATAGATAGATGGATAGATAGATAGATAGATACATACATACATACATACATACATACATAAGAACTAGATAGATAGATAGATAGATAGATAGATACGGAAAAATTGTGATAGACAAATAAAGAGAGACAGACAGACAGGGGAGAGAGAGCGTCAAAGACGGACGTAGATGAACAGACTGATAGATAAGAAACGAACAAGATAGATAGATAGATACATACATACATACATATATGTAGGAAGAAATGAATTGGATCTGACAGAATGAACGTAGAAAAGGTAAAACGGAAGAAAAATATGTTTGATGGTTTGTTTATTTGCCAACGCGTTTCGACTTCAGTCTTTTTTGAATGCAAAAGTGTTTTATCGAAATTATTTTTGAATGAGAAATAATCATAATAGATAATTGAATTAAAATTTATCAAGCAAAATTATTTCTCTTTCTGAAAGATAAAATATTTTTGCATTCAGAAAAGGATTGAAGTCGAAACGCGTTGGCAAATAAACAAAACATACATACATACATACATACATACATAGGACTAGACATACATACATAGAAATAGGCTGAGATAGATAGATAGATAGATAGATAGATAGGACTAGACGTACATACATAGGAACAAACTGAGATACATACATACATACATACATACATACAACACATACGTGGTGTAATGGTTATCGTCGTAGGAAATGGACACGGCGACAAAAGTTCAAATCCTGGACGAGACTGATTGCATTTCACATAGCACTAATACCCGTGGGAAATGTATGAATCCTATTATTCTCCCTCCAGTTATGGGTAAATACTAGGGCAGACTAAGTTCTTCAGCCTTGGTGAAGCAACTAGTCTAGGAGAAGGAAAACTCTGACCTCAAACCTGTTAAACTCCGCTTAAAAATTGACCTTGTGTCACTAAGACAGACGTAAGTAACTGAAGTTTCAAGGATATTTATGAGCAAACCGATTTATAGATAGATAGATAGATAGATAGGTATGAAACGTCTGAGATAGAATGACAGATCGATCAATTGATTGATAAATAAACTGGAGGGAAACGTTAACAAAAAATGATCGTAGACCTCCAACCCAGGATTCCTGGCTGAAAATGTTAAATGTTTTAACCTGTTATTCAACACTCTGATTGGTTGTTATGTTGTCAGGCAATAGTAATATAAAAATAGGGATTACCTGACTGAAATTTAAACGCTTCGGGGATATCTACTTCTTGGTGGCGGCACAAATACTGTTTCAGTGTTAAGGAAGATATTAGCTTTCAAATATTTCAAACTAATTAGATTTTCGTCATGCAAAGTTTTCCTTCTTAATAGTCAACATTTTTTCTTGCAGTCCGAATCTTTTCTTTTCTTTTTTCTTTTTTCTTTCTTTCTTTCTTTCTTTCTTTTTTTTTAAATTCTGAATTGTCAAGTTTCCTTTTAAAATGGTCGTTGCCCGCTTAGTTGAATTTTAAAACTCGAAAAAAAAAAGACCTTTCTGCTTTGATGGTCATTTGTAAGTTTATGTTCTATCATTTTCATATTTGGTAGTTCCACATCTAGGTACTATTGTCCATCGCTTTAGAGATAAGCAGAATTTGATTTAATGCCAAAGCCATCCTTCTAGAAGAATAGTAGTGGTACTATTTAACCCATAGCTGGAAATAGGGAGGATAGAAAAAGCATAAATAACAATATTATAAATACTAGGAACCTATGAAGATACATAGTTTAGATTAGTTTGTTTTCTTTGTTTAAGAGCATATCAGCCTTCGTGGGTTATTTAATTCCAAAGCCACCCTTCTAGAAGAACAGTAGTTGTAATATTTAACCCATAGCTGAGGGTTGATTTCTGGTTCCTTTGTTTAATGGCATATCAACCATCGTGAGCAATCTAATGCCAAAGCTATGCTTATTGAAGGATAGTAGTAGTACTATTTCCCCATAGCTGGGGAATAAGGGAGTTCATGCCTTTCCCAATGTTATTACTGTGAAAGTAAAAATAATAGCGTAACCGGAGTTCGAACTCGCTTACTACAAACTACAAAGTCCAGCCTGTTAGCCACGGGGGGTCGTTCTCCAAATTATCATACCTAGGATGGTATGAATTTACGAGCTTGACTTCTACTCTCAGCTAAAAATCCATGAGTTTTACGCAAGGGAATATTAGCCATCTCTTTCCAGGAATGTACCGCCACATTACTCTTAAATAAAAGTAATAGAATTTCCTGACGTCTGCAGTTTATATAAATGTCAAAACAATTTTCTTTCAAATTCATTTCAAGTAGCGGCAACCAGTATACGAGAACAACAGACAAAACCAAGAAACAGATCTATCAGCTATGGGTAAATAAGGAAAGTTGGATTTTAGCCAAGCCATCCCACGATGTAAAATCTTGATAAGTTAGTCGGTGCACAAACTATTAAGAAAACAAAACAACCAGAAGGATGTATTTACCCAGGTGGTAGGATACGGCACAAGGTCAATTTTATCATCTGCGTAGACTACGTGCTTAAAACGTTTATTGATAAAATGAAAGATTACGGTTTCAAGCTGGCAAAGGAAAGAACAATTAGGGAAGCCGACTACGCCGATGACATAGGATATTCTGGTAAATACACCTGCCCAAGCCGCAACCCTGCTACATAATCTGGAACGAACAACTGTTGGCATAGGCCACCATGTCAACGCAGACAAGACGGAATGCATGTGCTTTAATCAATAAGGTGACAGCTCCACACTAAATGGTAGTTCTCTGAAACTAGTGGACAAGTTCACCTACCTAGGAAGTAGTGTCCCATCAACCGAGACAGACATCAACATGCGACTAACAAAGGCATAGACAGCTATTGATAGGCAATCGGTCATAACGAAGGGTCATAACGAAGTCAGACCTGACCGATAAAATAAAAGGCAGTTTTTTCCAAGCAGTAGTCGTGTCGTTACTGCTATATGGATGCAGTACATCGGTGCTAACTAAATGTATGGAGAAAAAGACTGACGGCAATTACACAAGAATGCTGCGAGCAATGCTGAACAAATCCTGCAGGCAGCACCCCACAAAGCAGCAGATGTACAGCTACCTACCACCCATCACGAAAACTGTCCAAGTTAGACGAACCAGACACGTGGGACACTGCTGGAGAAGTGGGGACGAACTCATAAGCAACATACTCCTGTTGACCCCTTCACATGGACGAGAAAATCCAGGACGACCAGCTAGAACCTATATACAACAGTTCTGTGACGATACAGGATGTAGCCTTGAAGACCTACCAGGAGCGACGGACGATAGAGGTAGAGGAGACCCGTGCCGGCGGCGAGACATGATGATGATGATGATAAAACCAATTTTAATTGAGAGTTTTTAAACTTAGAAATTGATTGATAAAATAATAATTTGGCAGTGAAATATATAGAACCTATAACATCTGCCATTTCTCTCTCTCTCTCTCTCTATATATTTATAGGGTCGAACGATAAAATTGTCGCCCAAGAAAAGACGACATGATTCTATTTCCTTTTAATGAAAACCGGTTTTCTTTTTTTGTTGTGATCCCCTGGTGCAATCAGGTGGCCGATGGCAGACACTAGGTGTGGCAGCAGAAATCGGCGCCGGCCCACAAGTCCAAAGAGACCCACTCGTGGCTTCAGAAGGAGTACTACGACTTTGTAACCTTCTCTCACTGCCCCCTCCTCCCCCGACCTGAACCCGCTGGACTACTTCGTTTGGTTCTACGTCGAGAACATCACCAACATGACCCCCCACAACACCAAAGCCAGCCTGATCGCCGCCACCCATCGAGTATTCGCCGAGCTCCCGCCAGCGCTTGTGAAAAAGGCATGCTCCCAGTTCCAGATCCGTATCGAGGCTTTGATTAAGGTTGAAGGCGGCTACATTGAATAGATGTCAGCTCTACTACATAATCAAGTTACTCGAATTGATTTTTTCAGTAAAAGTTTTAAAATAAAGCTGTAGTGTTGTTTTCTTTAGGACGACAATTTTATCGTTCCACCCTATATATATATATATATATATATATATATATATCGGACAAAAGTATAAATGATTAAATAAAAACACCGATCTACAAATTAATAAATTTTATTTCTTTAAACTGAGTGAAAATTTTGTTGAAAAATAGTAGTAAAAAATCTTTTTCTTGTTAGAAAAGTTAATATTAGTCAGAGTGTGAATATTTCCCTATATTTACATCATGAGAAAATAGACAAGATATATTCAGTGTAATAAATTGTACAGCCGAAATCTGAGTTGATAAATTTTGTGTGTGTAAAAGATCTTTGTGTGAGGGTGTCGCTACGTAGAGAGATGCTTTAAACATGTACGCGGTTGCAACTTAAATTTTCATCAGCAAACTTAGACTGCAGTAATATTATAAATCAATATATGTTGTATAGCCACATAATACATATGCAGATGCATAGAAAATGCATATGCAGATGCATGCAGAAACATATTCAACACAATAAAGACGAGCGGACACAGTTCTTTAGGAAAATATACCTCTCACTTTATTTAAATGGTTGTGTGTGAGAGGGAGTTGGAGACCGAACAAAGACTGCAATATATTGACCCCTCAACTCTTCTGGCTATCACAGCCTTTCTTTCCCGTTCTTCTGGGCTACTCAACCGGGGGCCTGGGGGCCCAGTCTCTGCTGGGACATGGTTCTCATTCCAGCATCTTCTCGCCAACTGCTGTAAACTTCTGTCGCCGGGGTTATATGATAATTTGACATCCACCTACCTCCTGTGAGCGTCACAGTTCGCACTCAATTCAACCTGTCGACAGTCAAGGTTGCCCCCTTGATATCCTCGATCAGATGCACCTGTTATTTACACAGGCGCATTTTTTCTTTTGACAGCTTGGACGGGGTCAGTATGTAACATATAAACAATAATATATTCGTTCAATTTAAGGCGATAGACCTATGTTTAAATTAATGCATTTTTAAATGGAAAATAACGTAAATTTTGAAACCAAAGAAAGAAACCGTGAGGTAGTTGAGTGTGTATAGAATAATTCCATACTTATTGAAGAAAAATCTTTTTGTCATTTATCTATTTGTGAGGTTGGCTCCAAAATAGATTTAAAAGTTAATGATTTTTCTGTGATTCTGATGGGTTAAAAATATTTTTTTTACAATCTAGGATGGAAAAGGTTTCTTAAATTATTTTCGGTTTTGATTTTCAAACTTTCAAATCAAATATTGTCGTCTGCGAAAAATTGGCCAAAAAAGGAAAAATACAGATAAAGAAATTTCAGCTTTTCAAATCTGTTCTTTGCACAAAAATTAATACTTTTTAATATAGAAACCAATTGATTTCCCTTACATACATACATACATACATACATACATATTTCTCTCTATATAAATATTCCGATGGTCCTTAAATAAAAAAGGGGAAAATTTTTAAAGAAAAAATAATTCTTCAGGAGTTTTTTTTTCTATAAATGTAAACAGAACATTTTCTGGAATTGGTTTATAGCAAAAATTATTTTGAGTGTATTTAAAATGACGGCATCCCCGAGTACTCCAGACTTTAACAGAGGTCTGTCATCAGATCTTTGATCGCTGAGAAGTGCAAGCCATGTGAAATTTATGTAAAAATGTATGATGTGGATGGAGAAGAAAGCTTTCGTCAAAAATATTCATAAATAGTCTAAAATTAAGTTAGCCACTACGAATCTGGCGTGGAAAAGACCGTGGATGGAGTGGAAACACAATAATTCTCCGGTAAAGAAAAAGTTCCGAGTACATCAGTCAGTAAAGAAGGTCATGCTGACAGTATTCTGGGGCATCAGTATTATTTTTCTTCAAAAAGGTTTCATCTGTAAATAGAGATTCCTTCCGTTGGCAAAATTCACCTTATTTAAAAGATGAAGGAATGACCCTTATATATATATATATATATATTTATGCACCTACAATAACCATCTTTATATATATATATATATATATATATATATATACTGCCCTAAGGATGGTTACATAAAACATAACAATGAAAAATTTGATAAAAAGAATATATCCTGTGAATTGTTTTTCATATACTGTCGGATTTATTTAGTTTTCCTATATATATATCGATATATATATACGTGTGTGTGTGTGTGTGTGTGTGTGTGTGTGTGTGTGTGTGTGTTTATGTATACAATCACTTAGTCCTGTGTACGGCACAAGGTCAATTTCTAAGTGGAAAACAACTACTTTGAATATAGAAAGTCGGTTGGCCAAACAAACTAGTCTCACTTCGTTTTTATTGCCCATTCGCCTGGGGGTGGGGCTGTAGACTATATCGATTGCTTCTCTGCTGAGAGGTAACACTCCCCCAACGAGTGTCCTGATATATGACACTAAACAATCTGATGGTGAGGTTTCAGTAATGCTGGAGCTTTGGGGAATGCGAAGTACCTCTTTATTGCCATCGCTCCCGGGTCTACTCTGGCCCAGAGTGGTAGCACCTTATAGGGTCCTATCAATGAGTCAAATAGAACTAAACTTTGTACTAAACTAAATTGTTTGGAATAAAACTGTTTTTGACATTGAAACTGTGTACTTATGCTAAACTGAATTGTTTGGAATAGAACTACGGGCGACATTTCCACACTAGACGGAACCTCTCAGAAACTGGTAGACAAATTCACCTACCTAGGAAGCAGCGTCTCATCAACCTAAAAAGACATCGACACACGCCTAACGAAGGCATGGACAGCTATCGATAGGCTATCGAGCATATGAAATCATACCTGACCGATAAAATGAAACGCAGTTTCTTCCAGGCAGCGGTCGTATCGATACTGCTATATGGATGCACTACTTGGACGCTAACTAAACGGCTGGAGAAGAAGCTAGAGGGCAATTATACGAGAACGTTGTGAGCAATATTGAACAAGTCCTGGCGGCAACACCCCACAAGGCACCAACTATACGGCCACATGCCACCCATCACGAAAACTATCCAAGTTAGACGAACCAGACACGCAGGACACTGCTGGAGAAGCAAGGACGAGATCGTAAGTGATATATTCCTATGGACCCCCGCATATGGCCAAGCAAAAGCAGGACGACCAGCTCGAACATACATACAGCAGCTCTGTGGGGATATAGGATGTAGCCCTGAAGACCTGCCAGAGGCGATGAACGATAGGGAGAAGTGGCGAAAGAGGGTCAGGGATATCCATGCTAGCGGCACGACATAATGATGATATGTATAAAAAAAGATTTGGCATTAAATAACCTACAATGGTTGATATGCCATAAAGCCAAAATCCACTTCGTTTTTAACTGCATTCGTTGAATACCAGTTAACATATATATTCACCCAACTTTACCAATTCAGGTAGGATGCGACTCAACGTCAATTTTTATGCGATTTTAATCATGAGGTTTTCTACTCCGAGAAATTGTTGGTTAGTTTTGTGGGTTTTATGGCATATCAACCTTTGTAGGTTATTTAACGCCAAATCCATTTTTATGTAAATAATCTGTTCTTTTTAAAACAATTCAGTTTAGCAGAAGTACACAGTTTAATTGTCAAAAACATTTCTATTTCAAACTATTCAAGCAGTTATATGTAACAATTCAGTTAAGTGTAAATACAGTTTTAATGTCGAAAAACAGTTCTATTTGAAATAATTCAGTTAAGCATAAGCATGCAGTTTAAATGTAAGTATGGTTTAATTGTCAAAAACATTTCTATTTCAAGCTATTCAGTTTACTCAAATAATTCAGTTTAGCATAAGTATGCTGTTAGTTCTATTTAACCCATAGATAGCGCCCTATCAGGTGCTACCACTCCAGGCCAGAGTGGACCTGGGAGCGATGGCAATGAAGGGGTACTCCGCATTCCCCAAAGCTCCAGCACTGCTGGAGCCTCACCATCAGATTGTTTAGTGTCATATCCAGGACACTTGTTAGGAGGGGGGTCTTACCCCTCTGCAGGGGTACAGTCAGTGTATTCTACAGCCCCAGCTGACGGGGCAATACTCCGAGAAAAATTGATTCACCGAGGCTAAAAGAACGAATTCTGACCAACTATTTATCCATAGCTGAGAAAGAGAAAATATGGATTCATACATTTCCTAATGAAAATGTACTCCCCCCTTCTCTCTCTCTATCTCTCTCTTTTCTTTTTTTCATTCCCTCTTTTCCTTCCTTTTTACTGTTTAACTTCCTTATCTTCTTTTTTGTGGTTTCCAACTCCTGCGGCAATAACCATTGCATCAGACGTAGAATTAATGTTTTAACTTTTTTTGTCGGCAAAATATCTGAACGTTGTGTGTGTGTGTGTGTGTGTGTGCAAAAACTCATAACAACGATCCAAGTGTTGTTATCAGTTTTTCTACATATTGTTGGATTACAATCCTTTATTTACTCTTCATATATATATATATATATATATATATAACGAAAAAGAACCAGAAACTACCAACGGATCTTTACGATGATTCTGACGAAAGAGAGTTGGTCCAAACGATATTCTATTATTAAAGTGACCACGAGAAAGAATAAAAAATTAGCATAAAAACAAAAAATAAAGAACAAACCCACAATCAGTTTGTCAAGGATCCAGGCTTATATATATATATATATATATATATAGGATATACTTGCACATTATATATATATATATATATATGTATATATATATATGGCAGTACGTTGCAATGTGCTAACCGTTCCAATTGGTTGGTTATATTATCAGGTGGCATGATCGATCCGCTTACCTGCCCACGTTGTATTTTGATCCAGACAGCAAATCAATCACTAATCCGAGTCGATAGTCGATGAGTGGACGGATGAGACCGCACAATTAAGAAAGTAAAAAAAAAAAGTCGACGCCAAACGACAAAGAACAGAATGCCATTTGTAACGATGATATTCAGTTTTTTAAAAAGAGGCTTTAAAAATGATCCATATATTCACCCAACCTAGTCATTGGGAGTTTAGAGTCGGAAACTCAGTTCAAAAATTAACCTTATTTACCAACCCCTCCGCTCGGGCAGGATATGACACAAGCTCAATTTTTAAGCGGAGTATAACAGATTTGAGGTCAGAGTTTTCCTTCTCCTAGACTAGTTGCCTCACCAAGGCTGAAGAACCTAGTCTGCCTTACTATTTACCCATAGTTGGAGGGAGAATAATTGGATTCATACCTTTCCCAAGGGTATTAGTGCGATATGAAATGCAATCAGTTTCGTCCAGGATTTGAACCCGTGTCGCCGTGTCCATTTCCTATGACGATAACCGTTACACCACGGGCACCTCCAGTTCAAAAATTGACAGTCAGTCAATTTCTCGGCATTCAAAGTAAGGCAAAAGGTCTCTCAATTTTAGGCTTTTCTATTCTTGCTTTCTTTAGTATGACTCAAGGCAATCTCAAATGAGGGTTATGGTTGCCTTTCTCAGTCTTAAGCTCATAGTTTCTCTTAGTTCTTTGATAGTCTGTTACAAGGTGATTTTGCAAGTCATGTGTTATGTTATTTTCTCTCAGCTTCTTTACTTTTGTGAGATTAGAATAAGAGAGTCTCGAAGTATCGTGTTATTACAGTTTCTCATGGTTTCTTTACTTTTCTCAGGCACCTGGTCATCAGTTTGACAGGTATTAACCTCCGAGTTGAACTCGCTTGTCGATTTCTGCTTTTACACTGTAGACAATCGAAATAATAATTCTCTCACTATTTCAGTTGGCAAAATATTCTCGCCTATAGTATTTTCTTTCTTCAGTATATATAGATATCATCATCATCATCATGTCATGCCGCGAGCACGGATATCCCTGACCCTCTCTCGCCACTTTCCCCTACCCTTCATCGCTTCTGGCAGGTCTTCAGGGCTACATCCCGTATCCTCACATAGCTGATGTAAGTATGTTCAAGCTGGTCATCCTGCTTTTGCTTGGCCATATGCGGGGGTCCATAAGAGTATATATATATTTATATATATCAAGATTTTTTTTCGAAAGAAAATTTGTGAGTCCTCGTGACCCACTGAGTAACGTTTCGAATTCTTAGTTACAAGTAAGCAAGTTCAAACTCCGGTCGCGTTCTTATATTCATTTTCTGAGTAATAACCTTGGGAAAAGTATGAACCCGCTTATTCACTCCCGCTTTTTAGGGTTTGATAGTACCTTGACTCTTCTTTTAAATAATTTACAAAAGTTGGTATGCCATTGATCAAAAAGAAATCGATGCTAAGAATCATCATCATCATCATATCGTGCTGGCAGCACGGATATCCCTGACCCTCTCTCGCCACTCCTCCCTATCGTTCATCGCCCCAGTTAGGTCTTCAGGACAACAACCTGTATCCTCACATAGCTGCTGAATGTACGTTCGTGCTGGTCGTCCTGCTTTTGCGCGGCCGTGTGTGGGGATCCATAAGAGTACATCTCTTATGAGTTCATCTCTGCTTCTCCAGCAATGTCCTGCATGTCTGGTTCGCCTAACTTGAATAGTTTTCGTGATAGGGGGCAGGTGGCCGTACAGTTGGTGTCTTGTGGGGTGTTGCTGCCAGGACTTGTTCAGGATTGCACGCAGCATTCTTGTGTAATTGCCATCTAGTTTCTTCTCCAGCCGTTTTGTTAGCGTCCATGTAGTGCATCCATATAGCAGTATCGATGTGACCGCTGCCTGGAAGAAACTGCGTTTCATTTTATCGGTTAGGTCTGATTTCCATATAGTCGATAGCCTATTGATAGCTGTCCATGCTTTCGTTAACCTCGTTTCGATGTCCTTTTCGGTTGATTCGACGCTGCTTCCTAGGTACGTGAATTTGTCTACTAGTTTAAGAGGGGTTCCTTCTAGAGTGGAGATGTCCCCCGTTTGGTTATAGCACATATATTCCGTTTTGTGTGCATTAACATGGAGGCCTATGCTTGCTGCTGCTCGTTCCAAACTATGCAGAAGTGTTTCGGCTTGGTCAGGTGTATTTGCCAGTATCGCTATGTCATCGGCGTAGTCGGCGTCGGTAATTGTTGTTGCGGGGTATCTTCTGCTTCTTTTCTTCGTCAGTTCGAAATCAAAGAGAATGCTAAGAATAATTCACCGATATTTTATTTTAGATTAATTTTAACGGCTTATCAACCTGTCCAGGTTTATTTTATGCCAAGATCTTAGGTAACTACGAAAATCATACATTTATATTAATATTTTTGTGCGACCTCTTAAGATTTTGCACTCGGTTCTATATCAAGTATTCCTATCAAATACAAATTATTTTTAAATAGAAGTATTTGGCCCATAGACAGATGCTTAACAGATACTACGACTCAGGATCAGATTGGTCCTGGAAGTAATGGTAAAGAAAAAGTACTCTATACTCCTCGGAGATCCAAATAGGAGCTTCATCACCAGATGCAGTCTTGTGTCATTCACAGGACATTCCTTTGAAGATGGCAGGGGATACCATATTTACCAACCCTCCGCTAGGGCATGATATGACACAAGGTCAATTTTTAAGCGGACTTTAGCTGGTGAAGATGGCAGGGGATACACTCAGCGTATTCCAAATCCCTCGAACAGGGCATTTACATTTTTCAGGATACTCGTGAATAAAATATTGTGTTGGAATAAACTGAACCTGCAATATAAAAAAAAATGCATCATACCTCCTTGGTTAGTTGGTTGGGTTTTATGGCATATCAACTCTTGCAGGTTATTCAATGCCAAACTCGCTTTAAACAAATATTATATATATATGATTTGTTTACTTTGGTTTTGTTGTGTTTTATGGCATATCAACCATTATAGGTTATTTAATGTCAAATCACCTTTATACATATATATTGAATATATATGATTTAGTTTGGTTGAGTTCTATGGCATATCAACCATTGCAGGTTATTTAATGCTAAATTTTCTTTATAGATATGCATTAAATATATATAATTTGGTTTGGTTTGGTTTGGTTCGGTTTTATGACATATCAACCATTATAGGTTATTTAAGGCCAAATTCTGTTTTTTTTTTCATATATATCAAATATATTATTTCTTAACACATTTGGTAGATACATGCAGTTTAAAGATCAAAAAGTTCTAGTTACATGAATTTTTGAGACGAAGCTGGTTGATTTTTATTTGCTTATCAAACGATAAAAATCAAATAGTTCTATTTCTAACAATCCAATTTATCATTAGTCAACAAATTTAAATGGTTCCATGCATTATTACATGTCATTAACAATTCAATTAAACATCAATTATTTGTTTGCCCTCCATTTAAATAACTCAACTGTTCTATTTCAAGCAATTCAATTCAGCATAAGTCATTTATTTGCCCTCAGTTTAAATGTCAAACAGTTCTATTTGACCCATAGATAGAACCCTATCAGGTGCTACCACTCCGAGCCACAGTAGACCAGGGAGCGATGGCAATGAAGGGGCACTCTGCATTCACTAAAGCTCCAGCATTATTGGAACCTTACCATCAGATTGTTCAGTGTCATATCCAGGACACTCGTTGGGAGGTATTACCTCCCTGCAGAAGTGCAGTCGGTGTATTCTACAGCCCCAGCCGACTGGGAAAATATATGACTTAGTCTAGTTAATGAAATTTGACTACTATTTTTACTTTCTGTGACCCGCTCAATGTATCTACTCTGGTCCAGTGTGGTAGCGCCTGATAGGGCTCTATCTATAGGTTAAATAGAACTAACGGCATACTTACGCTAAACTGAAATGTTTGACTAAATTGAATACCTTGAAGTAAATGTTTTTGACAATTAAACCGTACTCACATGTAAAACTGCGTGCTTATGCTAAACTGAATTGTTTAAAATGGAACTGTTTGACATTGAAACTGTACTTACACTAAACTTATTTGTTTAATATAGAACTGTTTTGACATTTAACTGTGTGTAAACAAAATCTGTACTTACACTAAACTGAAATAGTTGAATTAGAACTGCTTGACCTAACTGAATAATTTGAAGTAGAAATATTTTTCACAATTAAACTGTACTTACCTATAAACGGCGTACTTACCCTAAATTGAATTGTTTGAAATAGAACTATTTTGATAAAAATGGATTTGACGTTAAATAACCTACAAAGGTTGATATGTTGTAAAACCCAAACAACCAACCAACCAGAATGGCATATATACACCACAAAATCAAGGCTGTCAGAAAGTGTATCTCATGGAAGACCCTCACTCTTTCTTCTTGCCCAGATAGATGCTTAAAGAGCGTGTCTTTAATACCGAATACTGATTAAACAACATAATAGACGATAGATTAATAATTAATTGAGGGAGTTCCCATTGTGTAGAGGCTAACTTGTTGGGCTGCGACATCAGAGTAAACGATTTCGATCCCATGTCGCGCTATTGCGTTGTCTTTCAGACTAATACCTCAGAGAAAGGCAGGAACCTTATTATCACCATCATTGCCGAAGGATAAACAATACCATTACTATCCTTCTACAATGATGGCTCTGGCATTAAATAATCCACGAAGGTTGACATTCCATTAAACAAAGAAGCTAAACCAAAGTAACGTATCTATTCGTTATTGTCCAGTGCGTTGAAGTATGTTTCACGAACTTTCTTAATATCATTGCACGAGATTAAATATTGTAACAATAGGTAAAAGAGATTTCCAGAGCATCATAGTTTCTTTCTCTTACTTGAAATAAAACCAAGATTACTTCGTCATAGCAAAATTTCGAGAAGCATTGGGCAAAAATAAGGTTTCCATTTGGTGAATAATCTTCTTCACTATTCAGTCGCGACTATAACAGTTCTGAATCTTCCCTCACAAAGAGCTTCCGAATCAATTCTTTTGGTTGCCCAAAAACACTTATTCACATCATTATATATACATAATACATACAATTACCGACAGAGCAACTGCCTAGGTTTCACCCAACCGGATATTCATATTTTACTCTACTTAGTGTATTGAGGACTCTTTCATTTAGCTTAAGGTATTTCGTCGATGTTTTTTTTTCTTTTGACAAGGTATTATGATATTGGTTGATTATTTTCAAGCAGTACTAATGTTCTTAGTCTTTTTTTATAGAATATTTCCCAGATATCAGTTTATATTATATTTTTTATTCATAAATTGTCTCATCTGTTTTGTCAGAATCATAGAATATGTATAAAACTAATATATATGTATATATATATATATATATAGAGAGAGAGAGAGAGACGATTATGGTGTAATGGTTACCGTTTGAGGAAATGGATATTGTAACTCAGGTTCAAATACAGGACGAGGTCCTATTTACCCAACCCCTCCGCTCGGGCAGGATATGACACAAGGTCAATTTTAAAGCGGAGTTTGACAGGTTTGAATTCAGAGTTTTCCTTCTCCTAGACTAGTTGCCTCACTAAGGCTGAAGAACCTAGTCTGTCCTACTATTTACCCATAGCTGGAGGGACAATACTTGGATTCATACCTTTCCCAAGGGTATTAGTGCTACGTGAAATGCAATCAGTCTCGTCCAGGACTTGAACTCGAGTCACCGTGTCCAATACAGGACGAGGTAGTTTCATTTTACAAAGCGCTAATACACTTGGAAAAGTTAAGAATCCAACTTTTCTTCCATATGGGTAAATAGTAGGGCAGACTGTCTCTTTAACATTGGTAAAGTAACCAATCTAAGAGAAAGAAAAATATGTATTCAAACCTGTAAAACTCCTCTTGAAATTTGACCTTGTGACGCAACCTACATGTGCAGAGATGTGGGCTAAATTATAACGAAATGATTAGCGTTAAAAGTTATCGGGCGATATTAAATTAAATACTTAGAATAATTACGGAGATAATACATCAAAGATAATCACATTACTTTTGAAAAGGAAGTGTAAAAAGCAGAACCGTCATAAAAATTATTAAATAGCTGAAATTGTCTTCGATACAAATTCTCGGTCGTTTAGTTTGAACTATCAAAACATAATAATTTTGACAAGGTCATTGTTTTGATTTTGATTTTGATTTTGGGTGCAGGGAAATGATTCGTTTGAAAGGTCAGGGCTGAGCGTGGACTAGAATGATTGAAACTTGACGACTTTTCAGCTAAACGTGTGACACAAGGCCATGATACAATAATAGAACAGTATTGATTGGCTCACTAATCAAATAAAAGCGGGATGTTGCTTTTAACACTCTCCTCGAGATGTTCAGTAAAATGCCATAGTTTAATTAATTGACCAATCAAATGTAGACCTTAGGCCATTGGTCCAGTGTTTTTATTGGTTAGCCACTCGGAGGCGTGCAGTCGGAATTTTTTACTCCGATAAAAGAAGACGTTAAAAGGAAAAAAACACATCGAAGGTTGGTTCCATCGCTAGAAGACCAAAGCTCTTACCGCCGGCTTCACTACCCAGAGTCCTGAACTAGACCATTCAACCAGAATTTCATTCAAAACTACCTTGATAGAAGACTGACTTGAGGCTAATTAGCCATCTATATTATCACCAGTCAACTTGTTACTTTCAGCTAAAGAATCTCCCTGTTCAGGAGTCTCTAACCTTAAAATAGAAGTCCTTTATGTATACATGATTTTAACTATAAATAAACCATTTTTTTTATTTATACGACTCTTAAGTGATTTTCTTGCAGATCTATTAACACAACACTGGTGCAGGAAGCCCGAAAACAGACCAACCTATAAGTGACCCTGAGCGCAACATGCACTCATATTGTTATATAACATAAGACATGGATTTTCGGTTCGTTCCTAGTGACCCCGTGTGCATTGACAAGCTGTCACGTTGTGATTAGTAAACAGGGCAGCACGGCAGGGCAGTCGGGTCCAACAGGTGTGTAACTGGAAGGAGACCACGTGATATGAGAACCACACGGTCAGATTAGACAGAGTGCAGAGAATCGCAGTCGAGCGTGGGACACGCAGCCTATCAGGGCGTCACTGACGTTGCTGACGATACGGCTCCCGGAAGAAGATATGGGAAGAAGTCCTCTCTCTGAGTATATGTCTCTCCATTTATCTCTCAACTAACAACAAACAGTGGCCCCTTTCGAGAATAAAATTAGAGATATATTTTCATAAAGAAGTGTGTTTCGTTCGTTCATTATATTTGATTATGTTCCTCGTTCTTTATAAAGACAGCCTATTCTACAACAACATGACCACTGCTGGTGTCTAAAGACCCTGGAGTCGACCCTAGAATATAAAGTCTCACAGAAGAAAGAACAAATCACGCATCCAAAAAAACGCTCAAGACGCGCCGCTACTAAAGGTAGGCGATTATTCCTTCTCTATTTTTCCTAAATCTGTACACAAACGTCGACTCACTAATTTTATTGAAAAAATAGATATAATTAATAATGGAGGATGCAAATACTATTTCAATTTATCGAGTACTATGAAATGGTTCAAAGATACCATTATAGACTGAGAAACCAGCACATTTGAAGCCTTGGATGACAGTATTATTGAAGAAGAACGGATCCATAAACTTATAGATCCAAGAGCTTGTCATCTTAGATTTTGATTTCTCTGTTGGAATTCCGCCGGAGTTGATCGAGCAATACAAGGACGGCTACCCAGACGTCTCCAACTGTTAAACGCACAATTCAGCGAATTTTCAAGCTCAACAGATACTGCTTGGTCTTTATTAAGGATGTAACAGAACTATGGGATGACTCTAGCGGAACTAGGGAGTAGAATACAATATCAGGTTGCAGGACAGGGAGAGGATCATGCTGTAAAAGTACAACTAGATTAGCACTTACTGGATGCGGGGCACAGAGAGAGAGGGTCACACTGTACAACTAACGGAGTACTTCATGGAGGTGGGGTGGTGGTGAATGAGCTTCACGCTGTACAAACTAGCTGAGTACTTCGGGGATGCAGGACAGAATGAACTTCACGCTGTGCAACTAGCTGAGTACTTCGGGATGCGGGACAGACTGAGATTCACTCAGTACAGCTAACTGAGTACTTCAGGGATGCAGGACAGAATGAGCTCCATGCTGTGCAGCAAGCTGAGTACTTCGGGGTTGGGCCATAATGAGCTTCGCGTTGTGCAACTAGCTGAGTACTTCGGGGATGGGAGACGAATGAGCTTCATGCTGTGCAACAAGATGAGTACCTCAGGGATGCGGGGCAGAATGAGCTTCATGCTGTGCAACAAGCTGAGTACTCCATGGATTCGGGGCAGAATGAGCTTCATGCTGTGCAACAAGCTGAGTACTCCGGGGATTCGGGACAGAATGAGCTTCACGCTGTACAACTAACTGAGTACTTCGGGGATGCGGGGCAGAATGAGCTTCACGCTGTACAACTAGTTGAGTACTTGATGGATGCGGGTCAGAGAAAGGTTCACACAGTACAACTAGCTGAGTACTTTGTGGATGTATTGAGTAGGTCATTCAAAAGAGAAGATGTAGCGAGGGCAAATCCAGTCTCATTATCTGAAATATTGACGATGGAAAGGGAGGGTGAATGGATATATAAGAGGTTAAACCCGCCTCAAATGAATTGTGAAACTGGTCGATGCAATAGAGAAGAATGGAGTTCTATCAAAGCATATAATTGGCAGGGTCACTGGGGCCCTCATACCATATTAAGGGAGCCCAAAATCGAGGGACGGAATGATGAATGGTCAAGGGAGGGAATACACACCCAGGTAATTATCATGTCACAGACAAGGTAAGAGCACCCATTTTATGAATCACCGTGAACGAAACCGAGACGAAGGAACTGCAGATGGAATTGCAAAGCCGGATGCTTACCAAATATCTTACCCGGATTATTCTCAAATGATATGCTTGGAGTGCGAAACATAAAAACATATCGCAAGAAACTATCCGGGTAGCCAAATAAAGGACAAGGGAGTGACCGTAGATCAGAAGAAAGGGGGGCTAGAAACATGCACTAAAAGGCAGCGTAAGTACAAAAACCAGGGAAACCTTAAGTGTCACCTTTGTAACTAAGAGGGTGACCCGAAATCTGCACAGAGGATTAAGCTTGCACACAAAAAAGTCTGAAAGACATACGAGAAATCGGGGATGCACTCGATTGTGCCAAGATAGTAGGAACAACAACAATACGATGAGGAATCAAAGGAACAAACCTCTAAGAAAAGAATCAAAGAGTTCGAAAGGCCGAGATGGTAAAGGCAACGGATTACGAATTAGTCATAAAAAGAAAAGAAAAGGGTATAGAGAATAAATACTCCTCTCCCATGGCTCAGAGATGATATGGAAAGTTCGAATAGGAAAAAAAGAAGAAGAAGCGTTAATTGACGATGGATCCGAAGTCTCTTTAATGAAATCAACAACTTTTAAAGAACTAGAATCAGTTTCTGACGATTTAGAAGAATCGGACTTAATCATAAACCAGGCTAATGGCCAGGAAATTCAACTAAACGGAAATAGTCAGTTATCGGTGAAAATAGTGGGTGTGAGCACCTTGTCGAAACTCTATATAGTATTAAACTTTGATCGGTCAATAATTTCGGGAGAGAACTGGATAAAAAAAAAAAGTCGAGCACAGATATGTTTTAACACAAACCTCTTCACGAAAAATGGGGTAGAAGTGGCGGCAGAGCAATTGCTGTTTACTTTGAAGATGTTAAACTATCTGCAAGCACCGCCATTTCTTGTTTTGATTGATAAGACTCATGGGAAGAGCAATGTGGGATATTATACCAGGTAATTCCAAGAAAAACCCCCCTTAGGAAACGAAGTAATGGTGGTAGAGGCTGTAAGTAAGGAAATGGTATGAGCTAAATACCAGTAATGTTGGCCAATTTGGGTAATAAGACGGGGAAGGTGCCCAGAGGTGTACAATTAAGGACTGTGCCTAATATGAAAACCAAGAGACAGGTGAAATATATTGAAACACGACCATGCCCGAATAGCAAAACTATAATTGATCCAGATAAAATTAGTGTACCCCAAAAATATAAGGGACAGATAATGAACTTAATAGAGACTAATAGAGATATAGTTGCTAGCTCAGATAAGGAATTAGGACAAACGTAGACGGCCTAAATGAGGATAGACACAGGCAAACACCCTTCTTTAAAATTAAGGCCCTACCGAACTCCGATCCATGAACGGAAATTGGTGGATGAAGCAGTAAAAGACATGATAGATTCAAGGGTGATAAAATGCTTTAAATCAACTCGCAGCTTCCCAATAGTCCAAGTAGAGAAAAAAAAGGAGGGCACCGATTCTGTGTAGATTTTAGGACACTAAATAATATCACTATGGCCCTGGCATTCCCATTACCATTAATAAACGATATATTGACTCTACTAGGCAAGGCAACCTGTTTTTGTACCCTTGATTTGAGGTTGGCATACTGGCAAGTGACCCTCGATAAATCTGATAAAAAGAAAACCACGTTTTTATGCCATGCAAGGCTTTTCCAACTTAGAGTAATGGCCATTGGGCTTACAAGAGCGCCTGGGGTTTTCCAGCAACAATGTCAGTCGGTTTGGAGGGATTGGAACAGTTCTCGATTGCCTATTTGGATAACATATCGGTTTTCTCTAGCAATGTCAGTGAACATCTTCAACACCTACAGTCTATATTGAAAAGATTAAAAAACCATGGGCTGAAGTTAGAATTACCAAAATGCCAGTTCATGAAAGAAGAGGCCAGGTATTTGGGTTTAATCCTGAAGAAAAAAAGGATAAAACCCGACACTGATAAGATCAAGATAATCCGATCTATGATTGAACCAAAGACCATTAGGCAAATCAGGGGATTTAGGGGGGTGTAGGGAATATTATAGAGGATTTTTACCAGCATTCTCAAGAATAGTCCCACCCATAATAGCATTCACAAAGAAATATGCTTGGTTCAAGTGGTCCGAAGATTGCCAGCGTTAGTTCGAAATGCTAAAAGATCAATTAACGGTAATTCCCTTATTGGCACACCGAGATTTTGGTTAGCCAATGGTCTTGTACACAGATGCAAGTGATCAGTGTATAGGGGAATGTCTTATCCAGCCATGTCACGAAAAAAATGATCTTTTACACGGACACAAGGGATCAGTGCTTAGGGGAATGTATTACCCAGCCATTTCACGAAAAAATAATTTTGTACACGGACACAAGGAATCAGTGTATAAGAGAATGTCTTAGCCTGTCATGTCACGAAAAATGACCTTGTACACGGACACAAGGGATCAGTATATAGGGGAATGTCTTCCCAGCCATTTCACGTAAAAATGATCTTGTACACGGACACAAGGGATCAGTGTATAAAGGAATGTTTTACCCAGCCATGCCCCCAAAATGATCATGTACACGGACACAAGGGATCAGTCTATAGGGGACTGTCCTACCCAGCCATTTCACGAAAAAATGATCCTGTACACAGACACAAGGGATCAGTGTATTGGAGAATGTCTTACCCAGCCATGTCACAAAAAATGATCTTGTACACGGACACAAGTGATCAGCATATAAAGGAATGTCTTACCCAGACATTACACGAAAGAAATGATCTTGTGCACGAACATAAGGGATCAGTGTATAGGGGAATGTCTTACCCAGCCATGTCACGAAAAAAAAATGATCTTGTACACGGACACAAGGGATCAGTCTATAGGGGACTGTCCTACCCAGCCATGTCACGAAAAAAATGTTCTTGTACTGGGAAAACCTGAGGAAATCCTTATTTATTTTTTGTCTCATAAAATAAACAGGTGGCCAGAGGTTGAAAAAGAAGTGTATGTAATGATATAAGATTTACAAAAATTAGACGATTTTTTAAGTGGAGTTACATTCACTATGAAGACGGACCACAAACCACTTCAGTTGTTATTGAAAGCGGGTCCGAAAAATAAAAAAAATACAGCTATGAGCGTTGAGAAACAGCGAGTTCCGTCGTAAGATCGAGTATTTATCTGGTAAGGAAAATACTTATGCTGACTTACAATCACGTATCCCTAATGAGTTAAAACAAGAATCTGTGAATATAAAGCAAGTGAATTCGCGTCGATTGCGAGACGGGCCGAACTTTGAGGAAGCAGATATGGAAATGGAAAAAGATAAGTCCCAAGGCTACCAGGAACCGCTGGCTGGGAAATTTCAAGGGGACGATGAATTTCAGACAATTACGGAAACTCTATGTTGCGTTCTGGTTAGTGAACGCTTGTAATATTAAATAAAGGACAAACCACGATATGAGAGGAAATAAAGATATATTCTCAGGAAAAAGTATATACAATAGAGAGACTATTAGTAGACAAGAACATAGGATTAGTGAACGCTTGTAATATTAAATAAAGGACAAACCACGATATGAGAGGAAATAAAGATATATTCTCAGGAAAAAGTATATACAATAGAGAGACTATTAGTAGACAAGAACATAGGATTAGTGAACGCTTGTAATATTAAATAAAGGACAAACCACGATATGAGAGGAAAAACAGATATATTCTCAGGAAAAAGTATATACAATAGAGAGACTATTAGTAAACAAGAACATAGGATTAGTGAACGCTTGTAATGTTAAATAAAGGACAAACCACGATATGAGAGGAAATGAAGATATATTCTCAGGAAAAAGTATATACAATAGAGAGACTATTAGTAGACAAGAACATAGGATTAGTGAACGCTTTTAATATTAAATAAAGGACAAACCACGATATGAGAGGAAATGAAGATATATTCTCAGGAAAAAGTATATACAATAGAGAGACTATTAGTAGACAAGAACATAGGATTAGTGAACGCTTTTAATATTAAATAAAGGACAAACCACGATATTAGAGGAAATAGATATATTCTCAGGAAAAAGCATTTACAATAGAGAGACTATTAGTAGACAAGAATATAGGATTAGTGAACGCTTGTAAAATTAAATAAAGGACAAACCACGATATGAGAGGATATAGAGATATATTCTCAGGAAAAAGCATATACAATAGAGAGATTATTAGTACACAAGAACATAGGATTAGTGAACGCTTGTAATATTAAATAAAAGACAAACCACGATATGAGAGGAAATAGAGATATATTCTCAGGAAAAAGTATATACAATAGAGAGACTATTAGTAGACAAGAACATAGGATTAGTGAACGCTTGTAATATTAAATAAAAGACAAACCACGATATGAGAGGAAATAGAGATATATTCTCAGGAAAAAGTATATACAATAGAGAGACTATTAGTAGACAAGAACATAGGATTAGTGAACGCTTGTAATATTAAATAAAGGACAAACCACGATATGAGAGGATATAGAGATATATTCTCGGTAAAAAGTATATACAATAGAGAGACTATTAGTAGACAAGAACATAGGATTAGTGGATACAGAATAAAGAAATAGTCCAATGATAGTATTGGCTTCTGTTATTACGGTAGCAAGTAAGGTGATCTAGAGCGATTTCCAGTCTCCAACGCTCTAATACTATTCCTATAAGAAGCTGCTCTTCACCTTCTAGTCTGCCCTGGTATTAGTAGCTACTGCTATATGTGGCAGATGGACTAGTTCATTGTGTGGAAAAAGGTGGGGGATACCCAACACTGTAAAGTCAGGGAATGCACCAAGGGCTTGGACAGATAAATATCTGGTAAAGGATCGGTTACTGTATTATCTGTCTGGTAAGGGTGAAGATGTTAGACCACGAATGTAGGTATCAAAATTAATCAAAGGGCATATTTAATAAGAATGACAGGATAAGATGGAACATTTGGGCATAGACAAAACCCTTGATCTCATAAGTAGGAAATATTACTCACCTGTATTATATAAAGAAGTTAACAAATATGTACGAGGTGCATATAATAAGTTTCCAGATTTTTTTCGTATGGGCAATTTTTATTGATAGTACACACATGAAACTCTAGTTCCCTTCGAACTAATCTCCTCCGGCTGCAATGCACTAATTGTACCGTTCCAACAACTTCTGGAATGTCACATGGAAGTCCTCTTGTGTGAGCGTGTCAATGACCTTCATCACAGCCTCTTTCATCTCCTCAATTGTCTCATAACGATAGCCTGTGAGCTTAGGGAATAACAAAAAGTCACAGGGAGTAAAGTCTAGACTATAGGGACGGTAAGAAAGTGTCTTGATGCCCATCTTGGTCAAATAGTCTGTGACAAGGATGGAGTTGTGGACTGGTGCATTGTCCTGGTGGAAATGCCGCTGAGCCGATTTGAAGAGTGCTGGCCTCTTCCCTAGGAATTTCTTCCTGAACTCCCTTAAAACCTCAACATAGTAACCCTAAACCTAACCCTTTGGTCAATCAACTCTGGTGTATTGACTTCCTTACTCCCCCCACACCTTTCATCATCCCTCACAGACTCCCAGCCTTCCTTGAATCTCTGATGCCACTCAAAAACTGATGCTCGATTCAGGCAAGATCGTCCAAAAGCAGTCTGAAGTATTCCATACGTTTCTGTGGCATTTTTTCCAAGTTTAAACCAGAATTTTATTGCATATCGTTCTTCTAAAGTGTCCTCACGTCCAGATTGCATTTTTGAAATTCACCAACTGTAACAATCAGGCTTTAGTAGGGTGTATTCCAATTGCTGCTGTAGCTGTTCATTTAAAGCTGAAATCATAAAAATTGCTCAGTCACCTCATAAGATGTATAGCAATAAGATACAGAATTTTCAAGAGTCTACGACAATTTTAAATGCCTATACGAAAAAAGGTCTGGAAACTTATCGTATGCACCTCGTAAATCTATGCATGGCTAGTCAACTGAGAAGTAGTAAACGGAATACTTCACTGCTGCTGGAAATAGATATTCCTTGCAACCCCTTTCTGAAGATTAGCATGGATATATCCGGTCCCAATGGTATAACGTCGCAATTGGCCGGATGCCTGCGAAGTCGAAGATAAAAGAACCCAAACACTCGCTTATCTGATTTCAACAGAAATATTCCCCAGGTATGGAGTCCCCTTACAGTTGGTACGGAAAACGTGAATGAAATAATGAGGGAAACCTGATAGTTTAAATATCAAACATAAAACTACTTCTCCCCACCACCATCAGAGTAACGCTAAGGTTGAACGCTTCCATCGATTCTTGGAAGATGTTTTGTCAAAAATAATAGAAGGAAACATCAGAGACAGGTATTTGTACCCGAATTAGGTATTGGCGGAAGGGAGATTCTCAATAGAAGAGACAACAGAATTTTCACCGTTTTTTTTTTTTGTTTTTTTTTTTTTGTTTTTGCTATTTAGCGTGATATGATTCTACCTAGAGATAACCTTCTTTGGCCACGGAGGAAAGACATGGCCGAGAACCATCATAATCTTATTCTTGAACAGCAACTTAAGAATTTACTTCAGATTAGAAGAAAAATTAATGGTTTCTTTGTTTAATGGCATATCAACCTTTTGTAGGTTATTTAATGCCAAAACCATTCTCCTAGAAGAACAGTAGTGGTACTATTTAACACATAGCTGGGAGGATAAGTGGGTACATACCTTTCCCAAGGGTATTTGCCCGAAAGTGAATGTAATAGCGCGACTGAAGTACGAACTCGCTTAGTACGATTCCGCAGTCCATCGCTTTAACCATTACACCAGGAGGACACCCCCTTTTATTTTCGATGGGAATATGGAGGGCAGCTGTGTCTGTAAGAATCTGAGCCAGATGTAGTAAGTGCATACTGTACCCATGGGTTTACGTGATTGTTGGGGTAGTTGGGTCTTTTGAAGTCTCCCCTAACGATGCAAATATATGGATACTCCTAAATATTGAAGTTGATCTAATACTTTTTAAGAGGGGTTGATGTGATTTGGTGAAATGCCATTTATATCAGCGAGACCTGTTCCTATGTGACAATTTCAGTAACTATGACTATTTTCTTGCAGGATGATCAGTCTACGACTATTATGACAATGGTAGATGCTCTGAGACATAGCCAAAATCCCATATTCCGAAAGATAAATGAAGTAACTATTCAGCGGTCAAAATTACAAATAGTATTAACGATTGACCTGAGACCATACGAATTACTGTTCACGAATATAGGGTCCGAATTAGAGGAAATATCCACTGCAGAGAAAAGGGTTAAGAAAGATTGCATTGGTCATGATAAAGAAGACTGCTTAACCTTGTGGTGCCCCTTTGTGCAAGAATTAAATAGAATGGAAGGTAGAACCAAGAGGTCAGTAATTTTTATAATGGGAATGTACTCTTTGGTACCGTGACAGAGGAATAGTTGAAAATCATCAAGATTAGAATTAGGGATTTAAAAAAAAGATCAACGAACCTTAGTTCAAGAAGAAAAAGGTGTATTTCGATTATAAATATAACTAGGGTGGAACAAGAGGAAGATCACCGAAATATTAATTGGTTAATAAAAAACTCTCGGAAGATGAGGTGGGAACTCGACAACGTTACAGCGACATTGATGATCAAAGTTTTAGAGTTAAAAGAGTGTACAAGAAAATACTTTCGATTATCTGTTTAAATCAATCAATTACGTCAGAAAATGCAATCCTTAATCACGTCTTTGCAACATTTGAGGATCCATTTGGACATACTTTCGTTGGGTCATCCATCGCCTCGTATAGTGGAGTGAAGTCATGTCAAGATCCGAGCAAAACAACCCCATCATCTGAGACGGCCTGCATACCCTAAGGTTGAGTTAGGCATTATTACAACTCACTAGGCTTTATAACTCTCAGAGAAAACTATAAATTGTTGATACTTCTGGGGTTGTTATATACAAGGAGTGTGTTTGAGGTGTTAAAAGTAATCTATTTACTTATCCTTAATCTCGATATAAATAGTGGTACAATATAAAATAGAATCGTAAAATATAGCCTTTAATCTAGCTAGGATAAAATTCATGATGTTAATCCAACAGGACGCCAAAAAATGTAAGATCGATATCCTTGGGACTTGTATGTCCAGCAGTCCAATATATGTGACCAGTAATCAAGACTTGTGTTTATTAGAATTGTTCAGGGATAACAAAAAAAGGTGTAAAAAAACTGTCAGATGAAAATTCTAGCTGTCGCTACATTGCCAAAGGGCTTAGTTTAACTGATGTGATATGGGTAGTTGCCACGAGAACCGAGTTACAATTAACACAGGTACGTAACGAGACATCACCAGCACCAAAGATTTTCCCTTGATTGATCAATCTCGAGCTTTTGATGGGTTGTACGGCATATGGGGATACTCTGATACTCCCACGACATTATTAGACGAAAGAATCATCTGCGATAAGAGATTCTTACTTTTTTTATCATTAAGTGTTTTCGGACTATTGTCTTCATCTTTATTGTTATTTCTTTCAACGTCTCGGCCGATATGTCCTCTAGCCTTCTTCAGGGGTTTGTTGTCTAAATTTCTGAGACTAAGCTTGACAATTTTTATCATTAAGGGTTTTCGGACTATTGTCTTCATCTTTATTGTTATTTTCCTAAACGTTTCGGCCGATGTGTCCTCCAGCCTTTTTCAGGTGTTCGTTGTCAAAATTTCTGAGACGAAGCTTGACGAATTTTATCATTAAGGGTTTTTGGACTATTGTCTTCATCTTTATTGTTATTTTGTCAACGTTTCACCCGATATGTCCTCCAGCCTTCTTCAGGTGTTTGTTGTCTAAATTTCTGAGACGAAGCCTGACGATTTTTATCATTAAGGGTTTTCGGACTATTGTCGTCATCTTTATTGTTATTTCGTCAACGTTTCGGCCGATATGTTCTCCGGCCTTTTTTCAGGTGTTTGTTGTCTAAATTTCTGAGACACAGCTTGACAATTTTTATCATTAAGGGTTTTCGGACTATTGTCTTCATCTTTATTGTTATTTCCTCAACGTTTCGGCCGATATGTCCTCCGGCCTTTTTTCAGGTGTTTGTTGTCTAAATTTCTGAGACGCAGCTTGACAATTTTTATCATTAAGGGTTTTCGGACTATTGTCTTCATCTTTATTGTTATTTCTTCAACGTTTCGGCCGATATGCCAGTCGGTGAGGGATAACCATCACCGGCTAACTCGGAAGGACCTCTCCGATTATCAGCAGTGGATGTACACGCCTAATTAAGGAACACTTAGAAGAAAAATTAACAAAGCAACTAAAGAAAAATAATTATGAGATGATACAAAAGCACACGAGAACTTTCAACTGCTTTTCTTTTTAACTATCAATATCATAAAACTGGTGTTGAATTAATATTGTTTGAATTCTTTAAATTTGCCATTTATCAATTTGGTAAATGACAGGAAGGGTAAGAGAGAAATATAACTCTATGATTAATAGCATAAGTTGACAGGCGATATTAAATTAAATACTTAGATTAATTATGGAGATGATTTATTTATTTTGATAAGGTTGCGTAAAAAGCAGAATGGTCTTAAGAATTATCAAATAGCAGATATTGTCGTTGGTCGTTTAATTTGAATTATTAAAACATAACGATTTTGAAAAGTTCAGCTAAACGTATGACACAAGGCCATGATACAATAATAGATCATAATTGATTGGATCACCAATTAAATAAGAACAGGGTGTAGCTTTTAACACTCTCCTCGAGATGTGCAAAGCAAGGCCATAGTTTTGATTGGCTGAACAATCAAATGTGAGCCCCGGGGCCTTTTCTCCCCTTCTCCGATGATTACAATACAAGCCAGAGCTTTTATTGCTGGCCAATCGGAGCCATGCAGTCGAGGTTTAGACTCTCATAAAAGAAGACACTGAAAGTGGAAGAGCCTAGTCGAAGGTTAGTTCCATCGCTAGAAGACCAAAGCCCTTGTCGCCGGATTTACCACCCAAAGTTCAGAACTTGATCATTCAACCAGAATTTCATTCGAAATTAGCTAAATAGAGGACTGACTTGAGGCTAATTAGTCATATACATTATCGCCAGTCGATTTGTTACCTTCAACAATAGAATCTCCTTGTTCAGGAGATTCTAGCCTGGAAAAAGAAATCCTTTGTTATGTAAACATAATTTTAATCATTATATTATGAATGAAGGTCTAGTTTTATTTACACTTATTAACAGAGCTGAGAGGAGTCCGAGCCCTCTGTTCCACGACTCTTCAGCGACTTTTTTGTGGATCTCTCGACACAACGTAAGGGCAGGAAGTCAGAACGAACACACTCACCGGAGACAGACCAACCTATAAGTGTCCCCCTAGCACAACACGTCCTCATAGGACCACAATATATATTGGTAATCGTCAGTTTATGGCATTCATCAGACTAAGTGTTTTGGGTTTATTGTTGATGTATTTTTACATGTTGCATGTAGGGAGGTGGAAGACTAGAACGTGGGTCATCTCGAGTTGACCTAGTTTATCTATGTAGCTATACCGTTTTACGCTTGTGATTTGTGACTTTTTTTCATTTAGGCAAAGTCTGCAGTGTTTCGTTGTGTTTTTTTTTTGGCTGGTGCAATTGTTCTAACTATCCAGATTAATTCTCGTGTTTTGATTTTATTTCTTAAGATCCAAAATGAGACGAGAAATTCTTCTGATGTGTTCGTATTTTTTTTAATTGTTAACTGCTGTTTTGTGTGTGTAGCTCCTCAGTTTCTAGTAAACTTATATTTTTCTATATATTCTTTATATATATATATATATATATATATATATAAGTTAGAATAGCGTAGATATAGAATCAAGAGATTTTAGTAATTGTCTGTTTCTCGCTTATGCATTAGTCAGACAAAGTGTTTTGGGTTTATTGTAGGCGTCTTTTTATATGTTGCATACTGTGAGTGGGAAGGCTGATCTAGTTTGTGGGGCATTCTGGTTAGAGCTTGCTTATGTGGCTATATTGTGTTATCCTTATGATCAGTTAATTTATCTTCCATGTTTGGTTTATGGATTTCCGGTTTTTATCGTGTTTTTATTATTGTTATTCTCTTGTATATTGACCTCCGACCCGGCCGGGCTGTCAAAATAGGAAATGCACCTGTGTAAATAACAGGTGCATCCGGTCGATCAGGATATTATAAACTTGACCGTGGACTGGTTGAATGAGTGCAAAATTGAGACGCTCACAAGAAGAATGTGGGCGTTGAACTATTATATAACTCGGTGCAGACAGGAAGTCAGTTAGTTTGGAGACCAGACCAGTTGGAGACATGATGCAGTAGAGAGAACCAGCACCCAAAGAGGTTGGACCTCCAGGCAACTGATTGAGCAGCCCAGGAGAACGGGAAAGAAATGCGGTTATGGCCAATAGAGTGGAGGTCAATATGTTGCAGTTCTGTTCGGTCTCCAACTCCCTCTCACACACAGCTCTTTCAAATAAAGTGAGAGGTATATTTTTCTAAGAACTGTGTCGCTCGTCTTTATTGTGTCGTTGTGTTTTGCATGCATATATATATGTGTTTGTATAGTTAGTCATGTTCATGGCTATGCAATAATTCCTGTTATCTTTTTTTTCTTTTTACCTCGGCCAACATTTGTCTATTGTCTTAGCTTTGTAGGCGGGAAACTAATACTTACCAAGCTGCTCTCTCCAAACTTAATATATACACTCTATCGGTGATATAGAGAAATTTTATTTATTAATAAAGCAAACTGTATTATTAATTACTATATGATCAGTTGTGTTGAAAGGACTAATTCACATAACTTTCTCACTCAATCTGTTCCTACTGATCATCGCTCTAGGCAGATCTTCAAGAATGGCATCCGATGTGCGCACAAAGCTGGGTGATAAAAGTTTTTATTAGTCAGCCAACACAGGTGTGTCCATACGTAGGAATCCACAAGAGAAGTTTGCCTATGAGTTTGTCCCTGCTTCTTCTGCAGTACCCAACCATGTCTTGTTTGTCTTACATGGATGGTTTGTGAGATGGGAAGTAAGTGGTCGTACAGTTGCTGATTTGAGGGAGGCAGATTCCAGAATTTGCTTAAAACGATGTGCTGCTTCCTTGTGTGGTTCGAATCTACGTTATTCGCCAAACACTTCGTTAAAATCATGCGGAAAACAATTCAATAGTATTAAGGCGAATATAACTGAAAAGAAATGGAGGTGCCCGTGGTGTAATGGTTATCGTCACAGGATATGGACACAGCGACACGAGTTCAAATCCTGGACCTGACTGACTGCATTTCACATAGCACTAATACCCTTGGGAAAGGTATGAATCCAATTATTCTCCCTCCAGCTATGGGTAAATAGTAGGACAGACTATGTTCTTCAACCTTGGTGAGGCAACTAGTCTAGGAGAAGGAAAAACTCTTAATTCAAACCTGTTAAACTCCGCTTAGAAATTAACCTTGTGTCATATCCTGCCCGAGCGGAGGGGTTGGGTAAATAAGATAACTGAAAAGATATCCTGTTTTATTTTATTAGAGAAACCACATTTTCATAGGGTCGATAACCAGTTGATAACAGTCTATGCCTTTCCTATGCGTATGTCAACAATGCTTTTAATAAATGACATATTGACATATGACATTCTAATAAATGACATATTGACATATGACATTTTAATAAATGACATATTGCTACTTAGGTCAATATACGTGGTTCCTTCAATAGGTTTCCACACTTTTTTTGTACAAGCATTTAAAATTGTCGTAGACTCTTGAAAATTCAGTATCGTATTGCTATACATTCTATGGGATGACTGACTAATTGTTATGATTTCAGGTTCAAATGAACAGCTACAGCAGCAATTGGAATACACCCTACTAAAGCCCGATTGTCACAGCCGGTGAATTTCAAAAATGCAATCTGGACGTGAGGACACTTTAGAAGAACGATATGCAATAAAATTCTGTTTTAAACTTGGAAAAAATGCCACAAAAACGTATGGAATGTTTGAGACTGCTTTTCACCCATCTTGCATGAATTGAACATTAGTTTTTGAGTGGCATAAGAGATACAAGGAAGGCATGGAGTCTGTGGGGGATGATGAGAGGCGTGGGAGGAGTAACAAAGTCAATAGACCAGAGTTGATTAGCCAAAGAGTCAGGGTTTGGGTTAGGGTTATTCTGTTGAGGTTTTAAGGGAGTTCAGGAAGAGATTCTGTCGGGAGAGGCCAGCACTCTTCAAATCGGGTCTGTGGCATTTCCACCAGGACAATACACCAGTTGACAACTCCATCCTTCTCACAGACTATTTGACCAATATGGGCATCAAGACAGTTCCTCAGCCTCCCTATAGTCCAGACCTTGCTCCCTGTGATTTTGCTTATTCCCTAAGCTCAGAGGCTGTCGTTATGAGAGAATTGAGGAGATGAAAAAGGCTTTGACGAAGGTCATTCACACCCTCACACAAGAGGACTTCCATGGGGAAATGTACTATCAATAAAAGTGCCCATACGAAAAAAGTCTGGAAACTTATTTAATGGTCCTCGTATATTTTTAGAAAAATTCTAACTCCATAAAAAAAGAAAAAAGCAAAGAAAAACTCCAAATTCTTGATTCTTTCTACATAAAGATTAACAAATGTTTTTTTTTTTAAATAAGATCAATTTTGAATGTAGCAACCGTATTCTAATATGCCTTTTACATTTTTCCCGCTAATTCTTCCTCTTACCTCAAGTAAAGTTCTCATTCGTAAATTCGCCTTCCACTTATTCTTCCTCCCACTCTTTAGATAAGTTTTTACGACTCCATATTTGGCTTGACATTTCAAATGTTCTTTCCTCAGAAGTTGTCTTTAGCTGGAGGTAGAAAGTACTTGGGGAAAAATTTGGCGTCTTTTTTAATTCATTATGAATGATGTCAAAGGACTCCTTCAAAGACTTGAAAGGATAACTGAAAAAACTGGCAAAAAACTAAGTGTGTTTTATATAACCAAAATGATGCATATATATATATATATATATATATATATATGTTGTTGAAATATCTATTATATAATAAAGTATATGATAAATAAACAATATAAAGTAACATTTTAAGAAATATTCAACTTAATCTTATGACATTTTTTAAACCAAGTATTGATGAATAAAAGTAGAAAGTAAAAATAAAAATTCTACACTGTAAAAAACTTTATTATACGTGCAAAATTTCTTATGAAAAAACAGAGATCAAATTAATGTTTAACTTTTTTAACCAAATGAACAGCTTTCTCATCTACTCTCCACGGTACATATACATTGCACTTGGCAAGTCATCTTGATGGCATCTAGTGTCACCATGGGAACTGATGAATGTTAGTTTTGCCGGTTGACCAACACTTGTGCGTCCATGTGTAGGAATCCTTATTTCAACAGCATGTCTTGCTCGTTTACTAGGATGGTTGGCGAGATGAGAGGTAAGTGGCCGTACAGTCTGCTGTTTTGGAGTGTGCTGCTTTCAGGATTGGTTCAAAACAGTAGAAAGCGTTCTTGTTCAGTCCCCGTCATCTTGTTAGAGTCTAAGTCGTGCAACCATACAGTAGTACTGATACAGCTGCAGTTGGAAGAATTCCCGTTTTATTTTATCGGACAGATAAAATTTCCATATGGTTCATAACATGTCAAAAGTTAACTCATAGTTGCTATCGAGGTATATAAACTGGTAATTGCGATAACTGGGCGAGGGGAGATGTGGAAGCTCTTTCCTTGACCAAGGGCATTAGTCTAAAAGTAAACGTCTTAACGGCTCTGGAGTTCGAATTTGCTTACTTTGAGACCAACAGTCTATCACGTTAGTCATTATACCACGGACACATCCAATTTAATTGACTACAAAATATTAGTATTTGGTAGCAAGAATTAGGCATCGGTTTGGTTCGGTTTTATGGCATATTGATAATCATATTTACCAACCCCTCCGCTCGGGCAGGATATGACACAAGGTCAATTTTTAAGCGGAGTTTAACAGGTTTGAGGTCAGAGTTTTCCTTCTCCTAGACTAGTTGCCTCACCAAGGCTGAAGAACCTAGTCTGCCCTACTATTTACCCATTGCTGGAGGGAGAATAATTGGATTCATACCTTTCTCAAGGGTATTAGTGCTATGTGAAATGCAATCAGTCTCGTCCAGGATTTGAACTCGTGTCACCGTGTCCATTTACTACGACGATAACCATTACACCACGGGCACCATATTGATAATTGAAGGTCATTTAATACCGTTGGGTTAATAAAATGGTAATTCCTGTGTATGGAGTGAGTGAGGGAGAGGTTTTCTGTGATTAAATATACTAATCACGTGATGAGCCCAGAAGTCCTGGCACAAAAATCCAAAATCCTGTCAGATAGATTCCACCGGGAGTGAGGCAATGACATTAAAAGGTCTCAGAGTGACAACCCTAAGATACTAGATATCTTCTTCAGTGCGCTGAATATTTTCCTGTGCCTCCCACAAGACAAGGCTTGACACAAGGTCAAAAGCCCGAAGGCCGATGAAATTTGAGATAAAGGGGAGGAAAGGGTGGGCAAAGAGCCGAGGCTCGAAACCTGCTGTCTATATGGCTCATCGGCTCACTAAGTGCAATGTGAGCCTGATGAGCCAAGCTGGTCACAAGGAGTCAATAATGCAGCTCGCCCACCCGGAGGTAGCCCAGCCGAAGTTGGGAGCCTAACTGCCTCAAGTCTGCCATTGTTCGTTTTCGGAGCCTCGATCTGAACCAAAATCCAGAACGGACTCCAGGGTGCTGTAAATCAGCGCGCCGGTAAGTCCCTTTAACTCAACTTTATACATAGGGAGGAGTATATATTGTTATTAATCGTTTCACGAGTTGATTAATAAATTGTTAGAATTAAACGAAGTGTTAATTTATTTGTCGCCGTTAACCTTAGAATAAACTCTACACTAACACAATAATGCCAAATCCTTTTTGTCCACATATTAATTTCTAAACACATTTTGAAGGTAACATTTTTAAACAAGCCTAACCTCTTTTTTTGCGCACAGTTAAATGATTTTACTTGATTTCAAACAATTCAGTTTAGCATACTTATAGTCTTTTTTTATACACAGTATCTGGTTTAAGAACAGTTTTTTGTTTACACACAGTTAAACGAACAAGCAGTTCTATTTCAAATAATTCAGTTTAGAATAAGTACAATCTTTTGTTTACACACAGTTACTTATTGGTTTAAATACAGTTATTTTGTTTACTCACAGTTAAATCAAAAAACTGTTCTATTTCAAACAATTCTGTTTAGTATTAGTACAGTCTTTTGTTTCCGCTCAGTTAAATGTAAAAACTGTTCTATTTCAAATTATTCAGTTTAGTTAAACGGTTCTAAGTATTGCCATGTATCATTAACAATTTAATTAAATGACAGTCATTCGTTTAAATGACCTAACAGTTCTATTTCAATCAATTCAGTTTAGCTTATGTACAGTGTTTTGTTTTGTCTACATACAGCTAAATGTTCATTTTAAACAATTCCTTTTAGCGCAGGTACACGGTTTGGTTCTATTTGACCCAGAGATAGGACCTATCAGGTGCTACCACTCCAGGTCAGAGAGGAACTGGGAGTGATGGCAATGAAGGGGTACTCCACATTCCTCAAAGCTCCAGAACTGATAGTGTCTCACCATCATATTGTTTAGTGCTATATCCAGGGCACTCGTTGTGGTGGCGGTCTTACCCTTCTGCAGAGATGCAGTCGGTGTATTCTGCAGCCCTTGTACCCTCTGACCCGAATTGGTAGCACCTGATAGGGTTGTATCTCTGTATCAAATAGAAATAATCCGTGTACTTACGCTAAAAAGTGTTGACCAATCAGCAATACTTACATTAACTAGTTTTGGGCAGACTCTAGATGTCATCTGGAGGACCTTTCTAGAGCGATGGGTGATAAAGTCGAAGGAATCAGTGCTGTCGGAACAATGATGATTTTTGGCAAACGTTTTGAGTAAGTGTAGCCAAAATTGTTCCTTTCTTCTTTGAGGATCACTGAAGTTAAGTGGCATTGAATTAGTTCTGTTCCTAGACAGAAGACTACTCTGGATCCGCAGATAAGTACACCAATTGAGACTTGTGTGACAGACAGAGTAAAAGACTTGTGTGACAGACAGAGTAAACCAATATATATTTTCCTGTTGTTGTTATTAACTAAGCCTTTTTGAACAAGGCCGTATGAATAGAGCATCCAATGATATTCGAACTTACTCATTAAGGTTTGGTAGCCTAGCTTTCTAACCGTGACGCTACTGAAGATGCCCTAATTCTTTTCTGTGATTATCATTCACGCCATATGATTTTAAATTATTACTTATATATCGTTCACATTGTATCTTTACTGACATCAGATTTTCCCAAGAAGACTCCTCACATCTTGGATTCAGGGTTTTTCATTCTCCTAGATTAGTCACCTTAGGAAGTCTAAAGATCTCAGACTCCTCCAAAGTATCAGTAAGCCTTTTAAATTTCTTCGTTATGAATTGTTCCGAAAATTTAACAACACTCCGCGCCTTGCAAATCTTGTCTTATTCCGTTGCAGAGGGTGTTTCAATATATATGGGACCCATGTGACTGTTACTAACTCTACTAATAATAACGTTGTGTTCTTTTTTGTTTCAGATTTGAAATTAGTATACTATAACAACTATTAATCCTTGTTCAAAATGCCTTGGACGAGAGAGGAAAAATGTTTAGCGTCACTACTTATTTGGATACAAAATCATTCAAAACTGTTACAAAATATATACAACCCATTAATATGATAATGATTTATGACTGAGACAAGAAATTAAAAAAAAATTTCATGACCTGGAAGTTGATATAATAACAATTAAAAAAGATATTGATTTAATGTCACTAGCTGAAAGGATGCATTTTTTACAGGACGTGTTCCAAATGACTGCCATTTCGCTTGCCTCAGTGATGATATTTACCTAACCCCTCCGCTCGGGTAGGATATGACACAAGGTCGATTTTTTTAAGCGAAGTTTAACAGGTTTGAATTCAGAGTTTTCCTTCTCCTAGACTAGTTGCCTCACCAAGGCTGAAGAACCTAGTCTGCCCTACTATTTACCCATAGCTGGAGGGAGAATAATTGGATTCATACCTTTCCCAAGGGTATTAGTGCTATGTGAAATGCAATCAGTCTCGTCCAGGATTTGAACTCGTATCGTTGTGTTCATTTCCTACGACGATAACCATTACTCCGCTTGTCTCAGTAATAAATCATTATCATATAAATGGGATGCATCTATTTTGAAACCCCATAATCTTATCCACAAATAATTGTCTCGATCCTGATCTTATTGGTCTCTCCTGTCAGTGGGGCTTACAATACATTGACAGTATTCCCCGAGGAAGGGTGAGATCTCTCCCACAAAATGGTGTCATTGATAAGACACTGAAGTGCATCTGATGGTGAAGCTCCAATTCTGAAAACTTGGGGATTGTGGGGTAACTCCATCATTGAATTTACTCCCAGGTTCACTCTAAATTCGGGGTCAAAAAAATCTTTCCAAAAAGAATCCATATTCGAGAGGACCATAAAAAAAAAAGTAAAAACTATGTAAAAAACAACGACACAAAAATCTAAATATGAATATAAAAGCGATTCCAAAAACTCTTGGCATAAGATAAGCCTTCACAGTTTGACATGCCTTTAAAATCAGTAAATTTATCATTCGTTCATTTGTCTTTGTTCCCATGAAATGAGTTGAAGACATTTGCTGTAGAAATATATATATATATATATATATATATATATATATATATATGAAAGTAAATATGGATTAAAATCCGACAGTATGAAGGTAGCAGAATAACATAATCCAAACAGGTGAATTTACTATGATGTAAAGTCGACGATAACGTTTCGGTTTCAAGTCCTGATGATGGTCACTGAAACCAAAACTTTACATCATAATAAATTCACCAATTTGGATTATGTTTTTCTGCTACCTTCATATGCAACGTAATGGCCGAGGGATTTCGGTTCATGCCTTTGAGTTTAGTTAGGCTGAGAACCTTTCGGCTCAGCACATGGGTTAGTTAGGTGAAAACATTGATGCAGGTGTTAACGCGGGCGCGCGCGGGTGGACAAAGGTGTCACTCAGAGATGTCACAATAGTCCGAGACGAAACGGGTGACGGAGTGCGAGTGACGTCATACACCGGAAGCGCGCAGAGGTTTGTGGAGAATTGAAAGAGAGTTAGTGAGTTGGAAACTAGACACCGAACGAGGAGGTATGACTTTTGGGGCTCGCTGAGGCGAGACGAATTTGCGCGCCGTGGGTGCCGCATGAGATAGGGGCCAAATGAATAAGACAGCGAAGCAAGATTGTGTCTCTCCGCCTTGGGTCGAAACCTTTAACTCAAAAGTAATAAAAAGGTTTCGTATCTGAACAAACAAGTTGTTACGTGTTTTCGAATTTCGAGATTCCTATGTTCTATCGTTATGAACATTATATGTCCATTTCGCACATGGCGTTAATTGTGGCTATAGTACACACACACACACACACACACACACACACATATATATATATATATATATATAATGCATTGAAGGCTTGGCTTGACGATGCAATGCTGCATGTTGTCAAAAGTATTGATCAAATAAATCAAATAAATACATTCCATTCGATAAAGATGGAAAATAAATTATAGTGAAATGTCCACCCAATCTATAATTACTTGTATCAACCATACCAATAATTTTCTTTAGTGCACTCTTTAAATATTGTTAATCGTATTGCCCATAAAAATGTACACGCCTAATTTTTTTAAAGTTGATTTTCTTCTAAACCAAAGATACCAGAATCTAATTATTTCTCGAGAAACATTTTACGCAGAAAGCAGAAACCATTATGTATTATTTATTCACAGAGTTATTGAGTTTGGTAATTGATAATATCTAATAATATCCACTTTGTATAACGTTCTACAAGAAAAAAATGCTTAAATTTCTGGTTTAGAGACTCGGGTTTGCGACATTTGTGTGGCATATTGTAAGCCTCTACCTCTCCCTTCATCTCTCTCTCTCTCTATATATATATATGTGTGTGTGTGTGTGTGTGTGTGTGTGTGTGTGTGTGCAGGTATGTGCGTGTGTGTATGTCTAAGTATGAATAGTGTAGACATGCAGTCAACGGCAATTGGTGATTATCAGATCAAAGAAACTAACAGTCACCAAGCACCGTGGACGTGTCTGCGCTCTTTAAACTTAGAGTTTTATCGCTGATACTGAACATCCTTTATTTGTTATATAATTGATGAAGGATTTTTTATATTATCATTTTTCGTTGGTTATATCTCATCTTTCGGTTTAGTTAGGCTTAGAACTTTTCGGCATAGTGCACGGGTAGGGGCACACATTGAGCGCAGGTGTTCGCGCTCGCGCGGGGAGGATGTGACAATCAGAGATGTCATAATAAAAACCCCGGATAGGAAATGTGGCTGGGGATGTGAATGACGTCGTGCCCGGAAGCGATGGGCTGGGGTTCTTGGGTATTTTGAAAAACAGCAGTTAGTTGAGATTTGAGACTGGACGAAGCGAGTTGGGATTCGAATTTGGGCAAGGCCGGTCCAGTTGTTTGCTGCGGGATGCGCGCGCGTTTGTTGGGTCAGTGAGTTGAGAGCTGACGCTGGAAGAACAGTCAGCATAGTAAAAATTGAGTCTCTGTCTCCTCGTGGCGAAAACCTAAAAGTCAAGAAGGTAATAAAAGTTTCGTACCTGAACCAAGAGAGTCGTCAGTGTTTCGCGGGATTCCTACATATGCATCTTTTTACGCGTCTGTATGTTTGTATATTTTGTAAATCCGTATATTATTCATATGTAATGTTCCTCATCATCATCATGTGCCGCTAGCACAGATATCCCTGACCCTCTCTCGCCACTTCTCCCTATCGTTCATCGCCTCTGGCAGGTCTTCAGGGCTACATCCCGTATCCTCACATAGCTGCTGAATGTATGTTCGAGCTGGTCGTCCTGCTTTTGCCTGGCCATATGTGGGGGTGGGGGTCCATAGGAGTACATCACTTATGAGCTCGTCCCTGCTTCTCCGGCAGTGTCCTTCATGTCTGGTTCGTCTAACTCTGATAGTTTTCGTGATGGGAGGCAGGTGGCCGTATAGTTGGTGCCTTGTGGGGTGCTGCCGCCAGGATTTGTTCAATATTGCTCGCAACATTCTTGTGTAATTACCGTCTAGCTTCTTCTCCAGCCGTTTAGTTAGCGTCCAATTAGTGCATCCATACAGCAGTATCGATACGACCGCTGCTTGGAAGAAACTGCGTTTCATTTTATCAGGCAGGTCTGATTTCCATATGATCGATAGTCTATCGATAGCTGACCATGCCTTCGTTAACCCGTGTCAATATCCTTTTCAGTTGATGAGACGCTGCTTCCTAGGTAGGTGAATTTGTCTACTAGTTTCAGAGGGGTTCCGTTTGGTGTGGTGATGTTGACTGTTTGATTATAGCACGTATATTCCGTTTTGTGTGCATTGACATGGAGGCCAATACCTGCGGCGGCTCGTTCCAAACTATGTAGTAGTATTTCAGCTTGGTTGGGTGTATTTGCCAGTATCGCTATGTCATCGGCGTAGTCGGCGTCGGTAATTGTTTTTGCGGGGTACCTTCTGCTTCTTTTCTTTGTCACCTCGAAGCCGTTTTCTTTGATTTCATCAATCGATGTTCTCAGCACATTTATAAATATACCAAATTATTTATATATATTTATACATATACATCATATATTAGTAAGTAAATTGGTTGACCACAGTCGAGGGCAACTCGACTGTGGCTGTAGAATACATAGGCTGCAGAGAGGTAAGACTCCCACAATGAGTTTCCTGGATATGACACTAAACAATATGAGGGTGAGGCTCAAGTATTTCAGGATATTTGGGGAATGCAGAGGACCCCTTTATTACCATAGCTCCCAGGTCCACTCTATCTTGGAGTGGTAGCACCTGATAGGGTCCTATCTTTGGTTTAGATCGAACCAAACTGTGTGCTTATGTTAAACTGAACTGTTTAAAATAAAACTGTCTTGACATTTAATCTGTGTACTTATGCTGAACTGAATTGTTTGAAATAGAACTGTTTATATGTATAAGATAAATTTGGCATTAAATAACCTGCAATAGCTGATATGCCATAAAAACAAACCAAACCAAACCGAAGGTCCTCTTTTCAATAGCTACAACACCAAAGTGTATGGGAGGGGGATACTCTTTTCCCTTTGTTTTATCATATACATAGCGTAATACAAAACTATTCTTATGAATTGAGCACCCGGTAGCCGTTAAGCATATATCTGGAAACAAAACAAAAGTGATTCATATACGTTAAAATCCCTTCGCTTACGCAGAGTTTACTCGTAGCTGTGTGGTAGAATATCTGACTGGCGTAGAATCAATCAGGTTTCGATTCCAGTTTCAAGCATCTCGCGTGTCGAGCCACACTGATGAGTTGTGATACAACAAAACAGTGTGTGGATGACTACATATACATCATTTCCTTTGCTGTATTCTATTATATATATATATATATATATATATATATCAGTTATCATCATCATGTCGTGCCGTAGGCACGGATATCCCTGACCCTCTCTCGCCACTTCTCCCCATCGTCCATCGCCTCCGGTAGGTCTTCAGGGCCACACCCTGTATCCTCACATAACTGCTGGATGTATATTCGTGCTGGTCGTTCTGATTTTGCCCGGCCATATGTGGGGGTCCATAGGAGTACATCACTTATGAGTTCGTCCCTGCTTCTCAAGTGGTGACCTGCATGTCTAGTTCGTCTAACTTGGATAGTTTTCGTGATGGGAGGCAGGTGGCCGTATAGTTAGTGCCTTGTTGGGTGTTGCCGCCAACACTTGTTCAATAATGCTCGCAACTCTTAATACATATATTCGTTGTACGCTGCTTAGAAACTGGTTTTCCTATTTCTTGCATCCTATTTGTAGCGAAGGGTTCGCTAAATCTAAACAACAGGGTTCGATTCTTAGTGCGTTCAATCTAATTCTAGCCTTAAAGGCAGCGTAACGGTTGTCATCGTAGAAAATGAAATCAGCAGTCAGAGTTCAAATCCTAGTCAAAGCTGTTTACGTTTCGTTTCACACGAATGCCCTTGAATCCATTAGTTATCTCTCCTCCTAGCAATGGGTAAATAGTTGAGTAGACGACGTTCTTTAGGAAATCGGTATAGAAGGATAAAGAACTTGAATACAAACTAATTGGAGTCCGCTTTAAAGTTGACCTTGTGTCACATCCTTGCCAGTGGTGGAAGTGTTGGGTAACTACATACTTCTAGCCTTGTGCCAAACAAACCTGCGCTTAGTAAGTGATTACGAGACAGTACCAAATTTAACTTGACTATTGATTGCAAAAGTTAGCGTCACGTTGGCAGCTATGATCAATATAAATCCAAGCCCATTTCTATTTGTTTCAGAATATGATTTAATATCTGTCCATTCAACATGGGCAGGAATATTAATGTCAGGTTTCTATAAAGTTTTGTAATCGAAACTGAGTGTAGCATGAGAAAAGAGATCAAAATATTTGACTGTGAGTGACAGATTTATTGTTCGGGTCAAAACTGATCAGATTGTCATTACTTGCTATCTTCAGATTGCATACAGTCGCTGCAGTTACTAAGTATTCACCCATCTAAGCTGTGAGCAGGGTCATCATTGCTTAACTTCAATGATTAATACATTCTTATCTTTATTTACTTAATTTTGTTTTGGTTTGGTTTGGTTTCTTTGTTTAATGGCATATCAACACTTTTTAGGTTAATTCCAAAGCCGTTCTCCTAGAAGAACAGTGGTGGTACTATTTAACTCATAGCTGGGAGGATAAGAGGGTTCATACCTTTCCCAGGGGTATTTGCCCGAAAGTGAACGTAATAGCGCGACTGGAGTACGAACTCGCGTACTACGATTCTGCAGTCCATCGCTTTAACCATTACACCACGAGGGCACCCTCTATTAATTTTGTTTTGTCAGGCAGATAGATCTCAACTTTCTAAAAATATCTGCTGTTGCTAAGTGGTTACCCATCTAAGAAGTGAACAGGTTCATCTCTGCTTAACCAGTTATTTACTAAGCTCTTCTAAATATAACGCATTGGTCCAAGATTGCTTACAGCATATGCTGTCACAAAGTGGTCACTCATCTAAGCGGTTAACAGGTTCATCATTGTTTAACTTTTATGGTCAGTACATTCTTATTGTTATTTGAAAAATTACTTTATCAAGACAGACAGCTCTCAGATTGCATACAAAACTTGCAGTTACAAAATGGTCATTCAATTAAGTTCTGGATAGGCTCATCATTGCATAAATTCTATGACATATATATTCTAATTGCTATTTATCAAACTCTTCTTTATCAGGCAGATAGACCTCAAGTTACTTGAGGAAACAACTGTTACTATGTTGTAACCCATATAAATATTAAACGGGTTTATGTCTGCTTAACCTGTTATTTAGTAAGCTCTTCTTAACATGACACACAGGTCTAGGGGGGCATTTTTGGTAGTGTAATGGTTAGCAAGATCAACTAGCAAACCTACGTAAGTTATTTCGAGTCTATTTAAGTGCCCCATTAATATGGCCTTGTGCCACATCTAAGCAAAAAAGTCTTAGTAAATTACCACACAGGTTTTTAAGTGGCTAAAATAATCAGCTGTTGCTACGCAGTCGCCCATCTAAGTTCTGAGCGGGTTTATCATTGCTTAGCTTCAATAATCAGTACATTCTTTTGGCAATTGACTAAAATTTGCTTTGTCTGGCAGACCTCTTGTTGATTACAGTACGTATCTTTACTAAGCGGTCACTCATCTAAATACTGAACAGGCTCATTTCAGCTTAACCTGTTATTTAGAAAGTTTTATGGCGTATCAACCTTTGTAGATCATTTAACGCCAAATCCATTTTTATGTAAATAATCAGTTCTATTTCAAACAATTCAGTTTAGCATGAGTACACAATTTAATTAAACATTTCTATTTCAAGCTATTCAGTTTAGTCAAACAATTCAGTTCAGCATAAATATGCCGTTAGTTCTATTTAACCCATAGATAGGGCCCTATCAGGAGCTACCATTCAGAGCAAGAGTGGACCTGGGAGCAATGGTAATGAAGGGGTGCTCTGCATTCCCCAAAGCCCCAGCATCACGGGAACCTCACCATCATATTGTTTAGCGTCATATCAGGACACTCATTGGGTGGGGGGGGTCTTACCCCGCTGCAGAGGTGCAGTCGGTGTATTCTACAGCCCCAGCCGACTGGGCAATCCTGTTTGAGTGGAGGGGTTGGGTAAATACATATATGAACTAGTAAACTTCCATGTTTACATTTTTTGTATAACTGTTTCTTCAGGGGTTTTTTTTGCATATGGTAAATGAATAATTTTCAAATAGATCTATTTCAGCCATAGACTGGAGCCGAAAAAATACTTCCACTCCCAGTGAGATTGATTCTGGGTATAACTGCAATAAAGTGGTGCTGTTGAAACCCTTGTCACCATCACCATAGGGTGTCCTCGTGGTGTAATGGTTAAAGCGATGAACTGCGGAATCGTAGTACGCGAGTTCGTACTCCAGTCGCGCTATTATGTTCACTTTCGGGCAAATACCCTTGGGAAAGGTATGAACCCCCTTATTCTCCCTCCGGCTATGGGTAAATAGTAGGACGGACTAGGTTCTTCAGCCTTGTTGAGGCAACTAGTCTAGGAGAAGGAAAACTCTGAATTCAAACCTGTTAAACTCCGCTTAAAAATTGACCTTGTGTCATATCCTGCCCGAGCGGAGGGGTTGGTAAATAGTACCATCGTAGGAGTTCGGTTCTGTTTTTCACAGAATCCAGAGTTGGTCATCCTCCTTTCTAGATTTCCTCTGGCGTTAAAATCCGAAAGATCCTATTTACCCAACCCCTCCGCTCGGGCAGGATATGACACAAGGTCAATTTTTTTAAGCGGAGTTTAAATGGTTTGAATTCAGAGTTTTCCTTCTCCTAGACTAGTTGCCTCACTAAGGCTGAAGAACCTAGTCTGCCCTACTATTTACCCATAGCTGGAGGGAGAATAATTGGATTCATACCTTTCCCAAGGGTATTAGTGCTATGTGAAATGCAGTCAGTCTCGTCCAGGAATTGAACTCGTGTCGCCGTGTCCATTTCCTACGACGATAACCATTACACCACGGGCACCTCCTAAAAGCCAAAATATACGTCTTCCTGGTAAAAAGTTCAACTAGCAATTTCATTTGAGGACAGTTGCAAACATTCCTAAATGCTTTTAGTCCTCGTCTCTGATTGGTCAATTTTTACCGGCAGTGCCAACTGTCGTCGGGAAAATTCATTAATAAAAATGATGTACATCTAACACCAGAGAAAACCTAACATGTTTTCTTCACTTCACAGATCTCAGGAACCAAAGCCTCACCAAGAGATACAGGTTAGTGCCATACCCAAAACAACCTTTTTTTGGGAATGGGTGAGACGTACCCCTCTAAATGGGTTATACACAGCATATTCTAAGTCCTGTCGATAGGGTGTTTTTTTTTTTTTACATTTTTATACTCATTTTTATATTCAACATAATCTTCCTCCTTGTAAATGCATTTTAACCAAAAATCTATTCAGATCCACTAGATTGATGGGTCTATCCTGAGAATTACAGATAATTTGTCAGTTTGCATTTTCTGAGGTTGTTAAAATATTTCTGTAATATATTCATAGTTTGTCTCGTTATCAAACGCACGCCAAAAACCAATAACATGCATAAATTCTGTGGGTGAAACGAGAGATTTAGAAACATTTCCTTATCTAAAGCCAAATAACTGAATTCTCTTCTTGGAATATAACAGATATCCAAAAAAAAAAAAAAATTTATCACGTGGTCAAAAGAAAAGGGAAAAGAAGAATACGACGACATGCCAATATCTATAACTAAAAATAATTCGGTTGATGCTTCGCGTGGCACAGTACTGAGCAAGGTAGACGAATTGAGTATTATTGGTACCCTTTTTTTTTGGTGGGGGGTCAGAAGCAATATTTTGACGATTGTTTTGCCTACTGTGTGACGTTGGAAACTTGGGCTTGGTTTGTATAATTTCATTGGTTCATTTGATTTACGTATCTATCTTAATGTAACATACCCATTAAACACGGATGTGTGAAATAGACATAGGGAATCCGAAATACAACACTTTACGACTTCTTAGTTCAGGTACGAAACTTTTATTCACCTTTGAGTTAAAGGTTTTTCGACATGAGGAGAGAGAGATACACAATCTTTCTATGCTGACTGCTTTTACATCGTCAGCTCTCAATCCAACCAACGCGCGGCGCCCGTAGCGCACAAAGTCGTCTGGCCTCACCCAGCTCTGAAAGTCAACCTTCCTCTTCCAAGGCAGGAACTCAACTAACTCCTTTTTCTCCAATCTCAGCCCACGCCTCCGGTGCGTGACGTCACCCAAACACCCTGGTCGCAATTCCTATCTGGGATTTTTATTTTGACATCTCTGAATGACACATCCACTCCACATGCGTGTTAACACCTGCGTTAATGTTGCACCTAACTAACCCATGCGCTAAGCGAAAGGTTCTCAGCCTAACTAAACCGAAAGGCAAGATATATAAAACGAAATCCCTCGGCAATTACATTACATTAACGGCATGTCAAATAATCAAGGGTTATTTTATACCTAGAGATTAGGGAATTGCGTTCAAAGAACGTTAATATTTACGAGAAAATTGAAAGTTTGGTGAATGCTTTCTTTGCTTAATGGGGTATCAACCTCCCTTGGGTTATTTAATGCCAAATCTATCCTTGTAGAAGAACCGCAGTAATACTATTTTACCCATAGCTGAGAAAATAAGTGTGTTCATAATTTTCTTTTCAATCCGAAAGTGAACTGGTAATAGCGCGACTAGAGTTCGAACTCACTTACTACGATGTCACAATCTAACACTTCAGCCACTTCACTACGGAGACTCACTCCTTTCGCTAATGAAACGGAAATTCTGCCGCTAATCTTTCCTAAGGTTTGGTTTGGTATGGTTTCTTTGTTTAATGGCATATCAACTCTTTTTAGGTTATTTAATGTCAAAGCCATTCTCCTAGAAGAACAGTAGTGGTACTATTTAACCCATAGCTGGGAGGATAAGGGGGTACATACCTTTTTCCTAAGGCAACAGAATTAATTTTGTTTTCTTCAAAATATCCGTGGCCAAAAAATATGGGTGCCGAATAATATTCGATCACGTCATAAAATCCCTAGTATTCAAAAGTGTTAACTCACCCCAAATATTGACGAGCAAAAACAAAAACAAAACAAAGACAAAAATAAACCTCCAAAAATACCAGGAAAAGAAAGTAAGGAAGAAATATTCCAAAGGCAATCAAGCATGACAAAACAAACCAGTGACCTATTCGTTATTTCTCCGATCGCGGTGTTGTTTCTCATCAACCAGGTATTCAACTCACCTCTCCGTAAAACCACAAACCTGGTAATGATCATCTGCCCTAGATCCTGCACGCACACTGACATTCCGGCGGTAAAAACATCTACTCGTTTCCATAATTAAATAGACACACCCACAATGGAATTTTACCGATATCTTCTCATAGACATTCAACTCACAGAAATAAAGTTTAGAGTTGAAAAGTGGGATGATGTATATACACCAAGGCAAATGAAATGTTTTGCAATATTTTGTAGCGTTCAAGTAGCCAATATCAAATTATTGAAGCTGTTCAAACCGTCGTAGGAATCCCCTGGGTTTGGTAGTATTGTGTTAGTTAGTGAGCTGACACAATGTGCATTGCGTCATCCCCATGGTTGATCTGAAAGCCGCACAGATGAACGTTCATCATGCTCTAATACGGGAACCTATGCTTTGTAAGTTCGAACTGAGCCATAACGCCGTGGACTCAAGCCAAAAAACATTTGTTGTACAAAACTCGTCTTAGTTATTTTAACACACACACAAACACACACTCTCCGCTTCTCTCTCTCTCTCTCTCTCAACGCTCCCTCATGGGGGTTGAGCACTCTGGCGAAGGAATTGTCGGCCGCCCCTAGCGTAATGCAAAGCTCTTCGTAAGAATGGAGCACTCTGGTAGCCGATAGGGTATAAAAAAAATGTAAACAAAGGCTGCTGCTGCTGTTGCTAAAAATAAAATACCTTAAAATTCCCTTGTAGCCGTGTGGTCTGAAGCCTTAGTCTATCGTAAAGCTGGACGGGTTTCGATCCCGGCTTCGAGCGTCCTGCGGGTCTAGCCACACTGACGAGTTCTGATAGAACGAAACTGTCTGTCTGTGGATGACAATATATATATATAAATATGTGTGTGTGTTTGCATATCGTTATTTTGGTATAAAAGATCTAGCACCGATTTTGAGAACACTCTATTAAAATGACATTGTTAATATAATTGATATCTATCTATCAACCGTTTTAAAACATAACTTCATATTTCTGACTGAAATAGCGTTAATGACAAAGCATCCAAATATTGTCATTTGGTCCGTTGAAGCAAAAAAAGCTTTCGTTATTGAGTTAACGATCCCTTTTGAAGAAAATTTCGACAGGGCAAATAAGCGTAAATTGGAAAAATATGAGGATCTGCAAGAACTATGTGTCACAAATAGCTGGATAACAAATGTATTTCCTATCAAAATCGGATGCAGAAGTTTTATTGACAACTCAACCCCCGTTTTCTTGACTAATCTTGGACTTTCTCAATCAGATAAGAGGAAATACATGGAAGAGATCAAAGAAATGGTTTAACTGCATCAGCGTGGATATGGCAATCCCATTGAGTCAAAACAATCTGACAAAGTCTGGTGTTGTCATGAGATACTGCTGGGGTGCTCTGAGCTAGTGGTAATAATGCTTCGCCCCCGAAACCATGCTTGAATCCAGAGTCATCATCTGATGAAGGATTTATTAGAAGCAATGCTGTTGTACAAACATCAGTAATTTTATGATACCTACCTATATATATAAGATATTATTCAATCCAGTAAATAAGGAGTAAGGAATTATTCTAATCAGGACCAATAAAATATTCAAAAATAGAATATTAAATTTAAATGATCCTGGTAAAGAACTCAATGTAAATAAAATCCACTGAGCAATGTTGGTTTTTTGAAGAGAAAAAAATATATATGCTTGCGTGCGTGCGTGCGATAAGAAAATTACAATACATATATATAAGAAAACAACACACACACACACACACACACACACACACACACACACATATATATATATATATATATATATATATATATATATATATATGTAAATTTAAGTAATTTTATTGCCCAGTCGACCTGGGGCTGTAGAATACACCGACTGCTTCTCTGCAAAGTGTCCTGATATGACACTAAACAATCTGATGGTGAGGTTCCAGCAATGCTGGAGCTTTGGGGAATGCGGAGTACCCCTTCATTGCCATCGCTCACAGGTCCACTCTGGCCCGGAATGGTAGCACCTGATAAGGGTCCTATCTATGGGTTAAATAGAACTACGTGCTTCTTTCACTATACTGATTTTTGCATTTAAACTGCGTATTTATGCTAAACTGAATTGCTTAAAATAGAACTGTTTTGACATTGGAATTGCGTACTAATGCTGAACTGAATTGCTCGAAATAGAACTGTTTTTGACGTCTAAACTGTGTACTTATGCTGAACTGAATTATCTGAAATAACACTGTCTGACATTTAAATCTGTGTATTGCCCAGTCAGCTGGGGCTGTAGAATACACTGACTGCACCTCTGCAGAGGGGTAACCCCCCCCCAAAGAGTGTCCTGGATATGACACTAAACAATCTGATGGTGAGGTTCCAGCAGTGCTGGAGCTTTGGGGAATGCGGAGTACCCCTTCATTGCCATCGCTCCCAGGTCCACTCTGGCCCGGAGTAGTAGCACCTGATAAGGCCCTATCTATGGGTTAAATAGAACTAACAGCATTCTTATGCTAAAATGAATTGAGTAAACTGAATAGTTTGAAATAGAAACGTTTTTGACAATTAAACCTTACTTACATTTAAACTGCGTGCTTATGCTTAAGTGAATTATTTCAAATAGAACTGTTTTTCGACATTAAAACTGTGTTTACACTTAACTGAATTATTACATATAACTGCTTGAATAGTTTGAAATGGAAATGTTTTTGACCATTAAACTGTGTACTTATGCTAAACTGAACTGTTTTTCAATAGAACAGATTATTTACATAAAAATGGATTTGGCGTTAAATAACCTCCAAAGGTTGATATGCCATAAAATCAACCAACCAACCAACCAACCATTAAGTAATTTTAAGTTGGAATATAAAAAATATTTCTAATACATATGGTATTTACTATTAGATATTCACTTTGAAATACTTTCGAAAAAACTGTTTCATAGAACTTTATGAGTCCTTATCTTCAATATAAACGGAAGATTACATTGTATATACACACTTACTCAAAGCCTCCACCCAAGCAGGATATGACACAAGGTCATTTTTAAGCGCTTTAGAACAGGTTGGAATTCAGAGTTTCCTTCTCATAGACTACTTGGTATGTGAAGTTTAAAGAGCTCAGTCCTGTATATGACACTAAACAATCTGATGGTTATATTCTAGTAATACTGGAGCTTTGGGGAATGCGGAGTACCCCTTCGTTGCAATCGCTCCCAAGTCCATTCTAGTCCGGAATCGTAGTACTGATAGTGTCCTATCTATGGGTCAAATAAAACTAAACTGCGTACTCATTCCAAACAGAATTGTTTGGAATAGAACCGTTTTTGTATGCTAAACTGAATTATTTGAAATAAAACTAATTTTTGACATTGAAACTGTGTACTTATGCTAAACTGAATTGTTTGAAACAGAACCGTTTTGGATTGTTAAACTGTGTACTTATGCTAAACTGAATTGTTTGAAATAGAACTGTTTATATGTATAAAAATGGATTTGGTATTAATAACCTACAATGGTTGATGTACCATGAAACCAAACCAAATCAAACCAAACCAAACCAAATCAAACCAAATCAAACCAAACCAAATTTACTTGAAATCCAACTAAGGGTTAAATAGTGTCATTACTCTCCTTCAACAGTGAAGCATCTGGCATTAAATAACCTACGAAGGCTGACATGCCATTAAACAAACAAAACCAAACTTTACTGTACAAGAAAGAAAGATAATTTAATTAAAACTTTCAAAATAATTAATAGAATTTCTAATTATGGCGAATATTTTTTCCTATTTCTCTTCCAATTCCAAATTTACAGTCAAGGCAGATTTCAAACGCTAAGCCTATTAATCAATTGGATTTTTTTTTTAGCTAATAGAGTAATATATTTTAGAGGAAATTGCCTAATGAGATCAAAAACTGCAGTAGCGTAGAAAATTTTAAGATTAAACAGGATGAATTCAGAAATAAGTGTAAGAAAAATAATTTAGCAGAGTATTTTTGTGTAGTATTGGACAAAATATTAAATAAAATTTGATCTTTGTATAAGAGTTATATAAAGTTAATACGAAACCGTCGCGAAATAGAGTCATGAGAGTTCGGACTACTAGGGAAACGCTAAGTTGCGATACCTCCAGATTAACCCCAGGTAGGGATACATCTTCAAAGAGCCTTGTTTCTTCGTGCTTCTTTCACAGGAAACTGATACAGTGCAGCCTTATAACCCGGGGCCGCCTAAAACAGTGTGTCTGCTCACTGTTCACTGTTGTCTCTGCTGACTGACTGCCCCTCCGGCTGTCCGCTTGGGGTTGAAAACTTTCGTCGTTACATATTTGTCGGACGCTTACACACCTTTCCGGCGACTTACCTACGCAATTCACGAGGCATTTCCGTTGTCTTTTGCTTTCCTTAAGACAAAGCTGCATATCCTATTTTCAAATCTACAAACTAACCAGCTTGTCAAAGGTTAAAGTGTAACATGAATATTATATTGTTATTTTACTTCTAGCAAGTTTATCACTCCACTGTTTGCAAGTGAACCGTCATGGGAGTCAAAGTGACAGGAAGTCTTCTAAGGTTTCCTGAATTCTTCTAGTTTCTTGCCTAGCTTTTGCTGGGCCGTCTGGTATTCGTGCCGGATAGGGTATCGATCAATGGCAGATTCGAGGCCGAAAGGCCTCCAACTTCGGTTGGGCCACCTTCGGGTGGGCGAGCTGCAATCTCTGTCCCCTATTTATAGCACTAGACCTTGCCGTCTAGTTAAAGCTATACGTGCCCGGATCCAAATTTTGATCCGTGAAACTGCTTGCCCCATGAGACCTACATTGCACTTAATGGGTCTATGAGCGGCACAGACCAGTAGGGTTCGAGTCTCGGCTCGTCCCCCCTTTTTTATCCCCACTTTAATCGGCCTTCGGGCTTTAGACCTTGTGTCAAGTCCTGTCCGGTGGGAGGCAGCGACAAATATCATTCATCAAGTTTTTCGAGTCTATATCAACAACGCTATAGTCTGAAGGGTCTTGATTCTTCCCCTGGTTTCAAGTTCTTCCTCTGTTTTCTTCAAGCCTTTGGGGACAGCTGCAAGTGCATTTACTAGACTTGGTATTTGCGTAACTCTGATGTTTCATGCCTACATATTTACCAACACATCCGCTCGGGCTGGATATGACACAAGGTCAATTTTAAGCGGAGTTTAACAGGTTTGAATTCAGAGTTTTCCTTCTCCTAGACTAGTCGCCTCACCAAGGCTGAAGAACTCAGTCTGCCCGTGTCCATTTCCTACAACGATAACCATTACACCACGGGCACCTCCACAAACTTTGATGTTTCATAGCTTTTTTTTGTTCTCAGGCAAGGTCTATATACTTGCTTATCTTTTTGGTTTCTTTTATTTTCTCTCTATGGTCCGCCACATCGGCAAAATCCACTAGACGGCAAGTTTTTCATTTTTGTTAGTTAGGTCTAGTCAACAGGCTATGATTAGGATATTGATTAATTAGTATTTGCTTGTTATGCCTCCTTGAGCATTTCGTCTTTTTATTATCTTCTCGCATCAAACTTTAAAAAAAGGACATTAGCCAAGGAAATATACACTAATAATAAAATATCTATAAAGCAGATTAAATTGCATCGGTGATTTGTAATGTAACGAATTGAAGCTATCTTAAAATGCTTGTGTCATCTGATCACGTAACTTTCTATTCCAATGACAGTCACATTCCCAAACGACCTCAGATGATTTAATAGTTTTTCGACACTGTTTTAAGCTAAGCACCCAACCCGTTTACTAATAGTTTCCGCTAATCAAAATTTAGCACGTATGAGCAGTAGTGTAAATAACACCTAATAATATCCGTTTTGACTGAAGCCAATAATAAATTCTGGAATTTGTAATTTTGAGGAAAGTTAACTGCTTATTAAGAAAAATATTTCTTTCGCTTTAATTGCATATCAACCTTCGTGGGTTATTTAATGCCAAGAACAGTTGGGGTAGTAATTAAGAAGAACAGTAGGGGTAGTATTCAACCCATACAGGATGGAACGATAAAATTGTCGTCCTAAAGAAAACAACGCTACAGCTTTATTTTAAAACTTTTATTGAAAAAATTAATTCAGCTATCTTAATTATGTAGTAGAGCTGACATCTATTCAATGTAGCCGCCTTCAGCCTCAATCACCGCCTCGATACGGATCCGGAACTGGGAGCATGCCTTTTTCACAAGCGCCAGCGGGAGCTCGGTGAATACTCCGCGGATAGCAGCGATCAGGCTGGTGTTGTGGGAGGTCATGTTGGTGATGTTCTCGACGTATGAACAAACGAAGTAGTCCAGCGGGTTTAGGTCGGGGGAGGAGGGGGGCCAGTGAGAGATGGGTACAAAGTTCTATCACTCCTTCTGAAGCCAAGCCTGGGTATCTTTGGATTTCTGGGCCAGCGCCGAGTCCTGCTGCTACACCCAGGGTCTGCCATCGACCACCTGATTACACGAGGGGATCACAACACTCTTCAGCACATCCAGGTACACTTTGGTGTTGACTTTCAAGCCGACTTCAAAGATATGAGGTGGCATGATGTGGCCCTCACTTGAAACCACACCAAAGACCACAACTGTAACCGGAAACTTTGTTTTCATCACCCTGGGCACGTCCCTGTTATTCTTGGCAATCCAGCGATGGTTCTGGTTGTCATAACTTGTATCGGTAGAGAGCATGCGATGTACAGCGGCGCATCTCCGAATCTCCGATCTCGCTCGTTGAACATTGTGAAACTTTCAGACCTGATAGAAAGCTCCAATCGCTCGTGGGATTTGTACACAACTGGCCAACTAGTAGATGGTCGGCAACAAAAAAAGAAAACCGGTTTTCTTTAAACGGAAATGGAATCATGTCGTCGTCTTTTCTAGGGCGACAATTTTATCGTTCCACCCTGTAGAAGACTCCTATCGTTCTTGGGATTTGTACACAACTGGCCAACTAGTAGATGGTCTGCAACAAAAAAAGAAAACCGGTTTTCATTAAACGGAAATGGAATCATGTCGTCGTCTTTTCTAGGGCGACAATTTTATCGTTCCACCCTGTAGAAGGCTCCCATCACTCTTGGGATTGTACACAACTGGCAAACTAGTAGATGGTCTGCAACAAAATAAAAGAAAACCAGTTTTCATTAAACGGAAATGGAATCATGTCGTCGACTTTTCTAGAGCGACAATTTTATCGTTCCCCCCCTGTATTTGGAGGAGATAAGCAAATTCATACCTATCCCAAAGATAGCTAACTCGCTTTCTACAGTGTCATAGTCTAGCACGTTAGCCAAAACGACACAGTGATTCCTCCTAATAAAAAAATTGGTAGATATGTAATTATTTATGGGTGGGCCTTCGATTCCATTCACAGAGGTAAAATAGAACAAATCCTACTAGCGTACGGCATACCGTAGCGGCAATAACGATTCTCTATAGAAACACTAAAGTAAAAGTACGATTACCAGATGGAGACACAGAATACTTCGACATTGTAGCAGGAGTACTACAAGGGGACACGCTGGCTCCGTACCTCTTTATCATTTGCCTAGACTACGTACTTAGAACATCGATTGACAAAATCAGAGAGAATGGCTTCGAGCTGACGAAGAAAAGAAGCAGAATGTGCCCCGCAAAAGCAATTACCGACGCCGACTACGCCGATGACATAGCGATACTGGCAAATACACCCGACCAAGCCGAAACACTACTGCATAGTTTGGAACAAGCAGCCACAGGCATAGGCCTCTATGTTAATGCACACAAAACGGAATATATGTGCTATAACCAAACGGGGGATATCTCCACTCTGGACGGAACCCCTCTTAAACTAGTAGACAAATTCACTTACCTAGGAAGCAGCGTCCAATCAACCGAAAAGGACATCGAAACGAGGTTAACGAAAGCATGGACAGCTATCAATAGGCTATCGATTATATGGAAATCAGACCTAACCGATAAAATGAAACACAGTTTCCTCCAGGCATCGATACTGCTATACGGGTGCACTACATGGACGCTAACAAAACGGCTGGAGAAGAAGCTAGACGGCAATTACACAAGAATGCTGCGTGCAATCTTGAACAAGTCCTGGCGACAACACCCCACAAGACACCAACTGTACGGACACCTGCCTCCTATCACGAAAACTATTCAAGTTAGACGAACCAGACATGCAGGACACTGCTGGAGAAGCAGGGACGAACTCATAAGAGATGTACTCTTATGGACCCCCACACATGGCCGTGCGAAAGCAGGACGACCAGCACGAAAATACATTCAGCAGCTGTGTGAGGATACGGGATGCTGTCCTGAGGACCTGCCTAGGGCGATGAACGATAGGGAGGAGTGGCGAGAGAGGGTCAGGGATATCCGTGCTGGCGGCGCGACATGATGATGATGATGATGGGTGGGACTGTATATCGTTTCGTATGGGAAGTATGAAAAAAGAGATCTTTTTTATATAAATAGTAATACAATTATCCGTGAAATTAATGTCTATTGGTTCTATTAATTTTGTTAAATAAAGTCTGCGTCAATGTTATTTGTTCTTGATATTTGTTGATTCTATTTTCCTGTTGTTTCTGAATCTCTAAATCTCATTTCCTAAGTGCTACCCGTATCCACACCCTTGTGCCCCAACAGCAATTTCTTTCTTTGTCGTTCCAGCTATTTTATAGAAACCAATAAATGTGGTGTAATTCATTTTCTTTAGAGAACACAAAATGCCTACTTTCATAATTGTCTCTGTCGACAAGCGGAGCAAAAACAGCCCTATCAAGCATATTCAACATATCAAAAGGTTTTTGCCATCAATCATTTACATTTGAAAAAATCATTTTTAAGAAAAAGTTTAAACCAGCAACGCATTCAAATTTTTAAAATAAAGATAAAAAAATTTAAATTTAAAAAATTCTGTATTATCTCTCTCAGAAACCAACAAATACAATGTACATTTTAAATTGTGTGACTTTTTTAATTCAAGTGAATGATTGACATTAACGGCATGTCAACCCGTTTGGGGTTATTCCATGTATAGTAATGGGGTTTGGTTTTGTTCATTTATTTAATGGCGTATAAGTTGTCGTGGTTTATTAAATGCAAAAGCCATCCCGATAAAAGAACTGTGCTCATAATATTTAACAGATAGTTGGGAGAGATAAAGGGGTTCAAGCCTTCCCTAAGTTATCCAAGTTCTTAACTTTCTCAAGTTACTCTATTTCCTACCTTCCTCAAGCCCTTCCCCCAATTTCCAACCTTTCGCCTGTTAACCTAGTGCCTACCTTTCCGAAGTTACCCTAATTCCTACCTTCCTCAAGTCCCCTAATTTCCTACCTTTCGCCTGTTAACATAGAGCCTACCTTTCCGAAGTTACCCTAATTCCTACCTTTCCCGAGTTAACCAAGTCCTTACTTTTCCCAAGTGACCCATTTTCCAACCTTACCCTAGTTACCTAAAATATTTCTTTTCCCAAGTTACCCAATTTGCTTAAACCATTAGTTACCCTAGTTCTTACCTTTCCCAAGTAAACCAATCCTTACCTTTCCCGGTTACCCAAATCACTACTTTTCCCGAGTTACACAAATTCCAACCTTTCCAAAGTCACCATAGTTCCTACCTTTCACAAGTTTACCAAGATCTTACCTTTCCCCAGTCACCCTAGTTCCTACTTTTCACAAGATAACCAAGACCTTACCTTTCCCAAGTTATCTAAATTCCTATCTTTCCCAAGATACCGAAGTTCTTACTGGTCCCAAGTCACCCTAGTTCCTAACTTTCCCAAATTACTCTAGTTCCAACCTTTCCTAAGTTACCCTAGTTCCTACCTTTTCCAAGTTACCCTAGTTCCAAACTTTCTCAAGTTACCCAATTTCCTACCTTCCCCAAGTTACCCAATTCCATACCTTTCTGAAAGTTAACGTATTTCTGGATATCGAACTCGTCTAATACGATGTCACAGCCCAGCACATTAACCACAACCTCACGGTGAATCTTCCAAGATGTTCGGGAGTTTTGTTCAGCATAGGTTTATATTTACAATTTTTGTGTTCTTTCTTTAGATTTTTTTGCCCATGGTGATATGATATCAATTAACCTTATCTAAAACTAACAATTTTCAAACACATCAATTTAATCAAAAGATAGAAGCTTCATTGGTACTGCCACTCCGGGTATAAGAGGGCCAATGTTCGATAGTAATGAACGGGAACTCCACACGTTCCAGAGATCGTGAACTGGAGCTTCATCATCAGATGGGGTTAAGTGTCATACCAAGGACTCTTTTTGGCGGGAGAGGGTCTTACCCTACCACAAGGGAAATAGTCGCTGTAATTTAAGTCACACCGACAGAGAGGTACTTTTAAAATTCAGAAATATATATCCTTGAGGTTTGTATACAAACAAGTAAAAATGTTAAAATACTAGTTATACCATTTGGCTGTTTAAATTTTGCGATATTCGAACATGAAGATTATCCTAAAATTTTCTGAGTCACTGGATATGAACATTGAATTAGAGTGGATGTGGGAGTAATGGCACAAATGAAGTGATTCCACACAACTCAGAACTCCACACTAGAAATTCAGCACTGGATGTTCTACCTAGAACATCCCTTCATTGACTCGACTTTTATTCTGCTCTCAGTAGAAGATAGAATCGACATATTCCCAGCACAGCCAAGAGGGTACATCTATAGATAAAATTGATCAGTTAACGAAATGTTTACTTATTTAAAATGAGTGTGAAGATAATATTTTGTATCATATAAAATTGGCTTAGTTTTGTTCCATGGCATATCAACCCTTGTGAGTTATTTAAAACCAAATCTCTCTCTATATATAGTCATCCACAGACAGATCTGCTTCGTTCTATCAGAACTCATTAGTGTGGCTAGACATATTAGCTTCCCGTAGCCGGGATTGAAACCTGGTTGACTCAAACACCAAGCAAAGCCAAGCCTCTAACTCTTCAGTTACGAGGAGCCATTAGCTGCGAAGTAAGTTTTAAACGGTTATGAATCACAATTAATATATATATATATATATATATATATATATATATATATATATTCAAAGGGAGACAGCCTTACTTTTTCTTACTACAATCGAGACAGTGTGAAAAAAAAACCCTGATGATACAAATCGCAAATTAAAAAAATACTTTACAAACTGATATCTGGGGAAAAAATTCCATAAAAGAAGAAAAAGAATAAAAATATTTGTACTGTTTGAAAATAATCAACAAATACCTCAATGCCTAGTCAAAAGAAAAACACCGACAGAATTCCTGAAGCTAAAATGTGACAATGCTCAATACAGTGAGTAGAATGGCGGCCTTATAATCATAAAATCTGAGGTGCCCTTGGTGTAATGGTTATCGTCACAGGAAATGGACACGGCGATACGAGTTCAAATCCTGGACGAGACTGATTGCATTTCACATAACACTAATACCCTTGAGAAAGGTATGAATCCAATTATTCTCCCTCCAGCTATGGGTAAATAGTAGGGCAGACTGAGTTCTTCGGGCTTAGTGAGGCAACAAGTTTAGGAAAAGGAAAACTCTGAATTCAAACCTGTTAAACTCCGCTTAAAAAATTGACCTTGTGTCATATCCTGCCCGAGCGGAGGGGTTGGGTAAATATGATAATCATAAAATCTAAGATGATCCAATCCTTCTTTAGTCAGAGTTATCCAAATGATCCAGTCAGGTAAAACCTATAGAAAGAGAAAAGTAAAATTGCGCGACTAAAAATTTACGACGAACAAAGTACGAATAGAAAAAATCCACCACCAGGACCATGTTATATCTGTGATGACCTACACTGGATGAGGTTTTGTCCAGCGAAAAAGAAGTTAACCTGTAAAAACTGTGGTAAAGTTGGACACGAAATAGTATGCCAAAAATCGAGAAAACTCAGTAATAAAATTTGACAAACACAGTCAGGCGATAACAAAGACGGGAATTTACGTAAATACGTAACGGTTAAAATCTTTAACAAGACCATAAAATTCCAGCTTGACTCGGGTTCCGACCTCTCGATGATAAATTTGCATACGTGGCGACCTTTAAAACCAGCCAGCTTTACTGAGAACGAAAAAGACAGCACGTTCTATAACAGGTGATTGTATAAACATTTTGGGTGAAGTAGTTCTCACTGTGACCTTGAATGGAATTACAAAGAAACTCATATGTGCTAAAAATACAGACAATCGGATTGGATTGAAAAATTCAACCTTTGGGACTGCCCTATGAGCACGTTCTGCTGTAAATTCGAAAGCCCAATTTCTAACAAAGAAAAATTAAAACAGGAACTCAAACAAAAATTCCCTGAGGTGTTTTCAGGCGGCCTTGGGAAATGTACAAAAACGAAAGCACATTTCCAGGTAAAGGGCCATGCCTAGCCCATATTTAAAAAAAAAAAGCGAAACGTCCCTTTCGCAGCTATAGAGCAAATAGATGAAGAACTGGACAGGTTGGAAAAAGTTGGTATCCTGTCTAAGACAGGTTTCAGCGAGTAGGCTGCGCCAACAGTCTGTGGGGAAAAAATCTAATCAAATTAGGGTTTGCGCTGATTTTTCAACAGGGTTGAATCAAGCACTAAAAGACCACCGCTATCCTCTCCCTAGCCCTGAAGAAATATTCAATAAACTTAATGGTAGCAAAATCATTTCAAAAGTAGATTATCGGACGCATATCTTCAAATCGAGGTGGAAGAGAATTCTAAACAGCTTTTTTTGTCTTTACAGAAAAAAAAAAACTCTTGGAAGGGGGGTGTTATGGGACCATTACCTACCCATTGATGAACTCTTCCAAATCCTGTATTAATCGAGAGTCAAGTCCTCTCGACGTTAGAATGAATGGTCAGCCGGTCGTAGAGACTGGATATTCGACTGAATAGTATACCTAGCTTACGCCAGATATTTGTCGCTGCCTCCCACCAGACACGACTTGACACAAGGTCAAAAGCCCGAAGGCCGATTAAAGTGGGGATAAAGGGGAGGGGAAGGTCGGGAAGGAGCCGAGACTCGAACCCTGCTTGTCTGTGCTGCTCATCGGCTCACTTAGTGCAATGTGAGCCTGATGAGGCAAGCAGTTTCACGAACCCAAATGTGGGTCCGGGCACGTATGCCAGTTAACGGCTTAAACTAGACGCTTGGTCTAGTGCCGTACAAAGGGGACAAAAGTGCAGCTCGCCCACCCGAAGGTTGCCCAGCCGAAGCTGGGGGCCTATTCGGCCCCGAGTCTGCTCTTGGTTTCGAGCACCCATCCGGCACGAATGCCAGACGGCCCAGCTAAAAGCCGGGGGCGTGCCCTATACCTAGCTTACGCCGCCACTTTTCTCTGTATCTTGTTACTTCAATATATCCTAAAACTTATACCGTGTTCCGAGTTATCTTTTCCTGGTCCCAAATTGGGTCTGCATCACTATCTCAGGCTTACAATTCAATAAACATTGATCATTTGTTTGCACACAGCTAAATTATTTCAAGTAATAATATTCATTGTTTCTACACAGTTAAATGGTTTCATATACTTCTATTTAACATTAAGAATTCTTTTAATACTAGTTATCGACACACGGCTAACGAAGGCAGGTACAGCTCTCGATAGGCTTTCGATCATATGGAAATCAAACCTGACCGATAAAATGAAACGCAGTTTCTTCCTGGCTGCGGTCGTGTCGATACTGCTATATGGATGCATTTCTTGGACACTGACTAAACGGTTGGAGAAGAAGCTAGAGGGCAATTATACAAGAACTTTGTGAGCAATATTGAATAAGTCCTGGCAGCAACACCCCACGAGGCGCCAACTATACGGTCACCTACCACCTATCACGAAAACTATGCAAGCTAGACGAACCAGACATACCGGACACTGTTGGAGAAGCAAGGACGAGCTCGTAAGTGATGTACTCCTATGGACCCCCGCATATGGCCAATCAAAAGCAGGACGACCAGCTCGAACATTCATACAGCAGCTATGTGATGATACGGGATGTAACTCTGAAGACCTGCCGGAGGCGATGAATGATAGGGAGACGTGGAAAAAGAGGGTCTGGGATATCCGTGCTTGCCGCACGACATGATGATGATGATTTGTTTCTACACAGTTAAATGGTTTCTTTTATTACAATCTGACACAACTAATTTTATTTAATATTGATCACTTCTTTGCATCTTGTTATATGGCTTTAAATATTCTTATCTAAAACTAATTATTCCATTCAACATTTATTCATTTGCAGTTAAGTGGTTTCAACCATTACAATATAATACTAACAATCAAGTTTAACATTAATCATTTCTTTCAACACATATGGTTTCAGGTATTGTTTGGTTTGATGGCACATCAACCGTTGTAGGCTATTTAATGCCGAATCCATTTTTATACACACAAACAGTTCTATTTCAAACAGGGTTTAAACGCCAAAACAGTTCGATTTCAAACACTTCACTTTAGCATAAGTATACTGTTTAGTTATATCTAACCCATAGAGAGGACCCTACCAGGTGCTACCACTCCAGGTCAGAGTGGACCTGGGATCGATGGCAATAAAAAGATACTCCGCACTCCCCAAAGCTACAGCGTTAGTGGAACGTCACCATCACTTGTTTAGTGTCATATCCACTCGGTGAGGTGGGGTCATACCCCTCTGCAAAGATGCGGTCAGTGTATTCTACAGCCCCAACTGACTGAGCCATCAGGTATTGTAAATGATTAAATCGTTCTATATGACTCATACACTAGACCCTAACAGACACTACCACACCGGGCCGTTGTGGACCTGAGAGTAATGGCAATAATTGGGTACTCCTTATTCGTCAAAGCTCCTGGATTGGAACCTCACCATCAGAAGGATAAGAGTCATATCAGGACACTCGTTGGGGTGGGAAGGGTCTTATCTCTCTGCTTATTCTTCAATCTCAGCCGATTGGGAGACTAAAAACCAGTATTGCTGAATTGAGTTTAACGTGAAAATAAGATTAAGCATGCCTAAAACCAACCAACCAACCAACCAACCAACTTTCCCTTGCAGAAATTTTATCCCCCCATAAAACCATATTTACTCTCTGGAATCTCCGCTGAAAAGACCAGATAACTATAAACATTTTAAAGAGATATTTACAAGTGAAGAGGTGATTTGTAAAATAAGTGACACTGGTATAGGACTCGGCCAATCTATGGTAGGCGGAGAAAAGCCACTGTTATATGGAGTGGTGAGACCTTCACTATAAAAATAAGGGATATGTTCACTAGCAGGAAAAGGAACGTTAGATAGAAAAAAGGCTTTCAAGCAACAAAAGCGAAAATAAAAGGGGGTGTCCTCGTGGTGTAATGGTTAGAGCGACGGACTGCAGAATCGTAGTAAGCGAGTCCGTACTCCAGTCGCGCTATTACGTTCACTTTCGGGAAAATACCCTTGGGAAAGGTATGAACCCCCTTATCCTCCTAGCTATGGGTTAAATAGTACAACTACTGTTCTTCTAGGAGAATGGCTTTGGCATTAAATAACCTACAAAGGCTAATATGCCATTAAACAAAGAAACCAAACCAAACCAAACCAAACCAAACCTAAAATAAAAACAAAATAACTATCAATATGGTGCAAATGAATCAATTTTCAAGACTACAGTGACGATGTCGAAAAATTTGGTGTCACTATCGGGTGAGCGAACCATTGCTTTCGTGTTTTTGTAAAGCTTCATTAGAACGGTAACAATTTCTTTTGGATAACCATATGCAAGTCTCGGTGTATGGAATCGAATGACATGGAAAAATCTACGAACAGAGTTTTTTACACGGACACTGATGATTCGATCGTTTGTCAGAATCTGTGAGTTTGTGGAACGATTTCTTCAAAAGCCGTTCTATTTCCTTGGAAGAATTTTTTCGATTTCAGCCAGGATACGATTGATAAGCCAAGTATATCAACTTTTGCAGCCCGTGAGGTGCCCGTGGTGTTTGTGAGGTGCCCGTGGTGTTTGTGAGGTGCCCGTGGTGTAATGGTTATCGTCGTAGAAAATGGACACGGCGACACGAGTTCAAATCCTGGACGAGATTAATTACATTTCACATATCACCAATACCCTTTGGGAAAGGTATGAATCCAATTATTCTCCCTCCATCTATGGGTAAATAGTAGAGTAGACTAGGTTCTTCAGCCTAAGTGAGGCAACTAGTGTAGGAGAAGGAAAACTCTGAATTCAAACCTGTTAAACTCCGCTTAAAAATTGACCTTGTGTCATATCCTGCCCGAGTTGGTAAATATGATAATCCGGAAACAGATATAACAATAATTATGTTAAAACGAAAATCAATCAATAAGGCGCAACAGAATAGTGAGTGTAGGTTATGTGGAGAAAAGGATGAAACGATTAATTACAAAATAAGCGAATACAGCAAACTAGCCTAGAATGAGTACAAGGCTAAGCATGACTGGGTGGGAAAGGTAATTGTGCAAAGGAGTGAATTTTCGCCATACTACAAAATGGTATATGCACAAACCAGAAGTTATCATAGAGACGGGATTTTGACAAAGAAAAGGATTACCTAACCCTTGCCAGATGCCCATACCTTACAAAAAGAAAGAAAAAAACTACAGAACTTGCCGTTTCAAAGCGGACCACAGAGTAAAAATGAGGACAAGGGAATAGATAACCAATACTTGGACCTTGTTAAAAAAACTAAAATCTGTGGAATATGCAGATGATAGTAGTTGGCAGGTTTGGAAAGGGTCTCCTAGGGCTTGGAAAGAGTCTCCTAATGTTTGGAAAGGGTATCCTAGGGCTTGGAAATGGTCTCACATGGTTTGGAATGGGTTTTCTAACGCTTTGAAAGGTTCTCCCAAGGCTTTAAAAGAGTCTCCAAGGGCTTGGAAAGGGTCTCCTAGGGACAAGAAAGGGTCTCCTAACGTTTGGAATGGGTCTCCTAGGGCTTGAAAAGGGTCTTCCAAGGCTTGGAAAGAGTTTCATAGGGCTTGGAAAGGGTCTCCTAGGGCCTAGAAAGGGTCTCCCAGGGCTTGGAAAGGGTCTCCGAAGGTTTGGAAAGGGTCTTCCAATGCTTGGAAAGGGTCTCCTAGGGCTTAGAAAGGGTGTCCCAAGGTTTGGAAAAGGTCCCCTAGGACTTGGAAGGGGTCTCTTAAGGCTTTGAAAGGAGAGTGGAACAGAGTGAAACAGTTGGTGATGGTAGGAAGAATCGAGACCATCCACACTACGGGATTGTTAAGATCAGCCATAATAGTGAGAAGATTCCTGGAGACCTTAGGAGACTTGTGGTCATTCAGACTCCAATGAAAGCCGACCAGCTTGTCTGAAAAAACTCGCAAGGACTAAAATAAGATAGATAGATAGATAGTATCGGATATTAAAGGTTATAGATATCAAGGTTTAAGATTATGAACGCTTGAATCAATCAGTTATACTTATATTTTAGAGCGAAGATTTTTAATAACATGGAAGAGGCCAACCTCATTGAAAGATTCACACAGGGTAATTTTCTGTGATCATCAATATTCTGTGATTATTTATGTGTGTATGTTTAACAGATTATGAAGTCCTGAATATTCAAAACACTTTTCTTATCGCTTTAATGAGATTCCCAAATCGATTATCTTGAACAAGACTCTTTCTCTCTTCATGTTTAAATTGCGTTAAAAAACAACGAGTTATTATATGACAAAATGGCACAGACAAACGCTATCATAGGCTAGATAATTGAAAATATTCCATGAACACACACACACACACACAACCCCCATATATATATATATATATATATATATATATATATATATATATATATATATGTTATTTTATAATTTATTTACAAGATGATAAAAATACACACACACACACACACACACACACACACACACACACACACACACACACACACACACACATATATATATATATATATATATATATAAGTTATTTTATAAGTTATTTATTAGATAATAAAAATATACAAATATTATGTATAAATATATCAGTTATTTTATACGATATTTACTAGATAATAATAATAAAAAAGATATACGTATCAGTTATTTTATAAGTTATTTATTCGCTAGTATATATATATATATATATATATATATATTAATGAGCGAATAAAAAATAAATACCCAAGAGAATAGCTTATGTAGGTTATGTAGAGAAAGAGATGAAACGATTAATATCATAATAAGTGAATATAGCAAACTGGCAAAAAGGGGATATAGGACGAGACTGGATTGGGTAGGAAAGGTGATCCACTAGGAATTGTGCAAAAGATTAAAATTTTAGCGTACTTCCAAATGGTATATACACAGATCAGAATCCGTCCTAAGGAATGAGTCTGCAGAAATTCTCTGGGATTTTGGAATACAAACGGATCGCCTAATTCTGACCAGATGAATAGACGTGGTATGATCATGAATTAAAAAAAAGCACTTGCCGTTTGGTGAATTTTGCCATTTCCGGGAACCACTGAAAGGAAACAAAATGATAAACAAATACTCGGACCTTGCCAGAGAACAAAAAACAAACAGTGGAACACTCAGGTAACGGTGATACCAACTGAATTTGGTGGGTTTCGAACCATCCATACAGAGGAGGAAGAAAAGCCTGAAGGATTTGGAAATCAGAAGAATTGAGACCACAACAGAATGGTTAATATCAGAAGAGTCCTGGATAGCTCGGAGATAAGGGTTCATGCCTTTCTCAAGGTTTGAAAATAAACAATATAATGCAACTGGAGTTCGAAAACCTTTACAATCAATATCAAAGATTTATTAGGGGAAAAGAAGACAACCCACAAAAACACACCGAAGGCACTTTTGGAAAAGGAAAAAGAAGAAAAAGAAGAAAGAAAAAGGGAGAACTAAAACCATTGAATGACCAGCAACCATCTTAGAACTGCCACAACATAAACCAAATATTTCACGGCAAAAATCATTAAATACTCTCTGAAGAAAGCAATAAGCTAGAAACATAAAATAAATGATTAGAAAAAATATAAATCTCTCTGTGGACCTATTCATATATATATATATATATTACAATTTTATTACTCCTATTAGTTTTTTCACACCACCGTTAGTCGAGGATTTTTCACTAAAGACTAGGCGACAGCAAGTCTCCAAGGCACTTCTCTGTATTCTGGCTGATCTCAACAATACTGTACGCGGTTCCTTCAATAAGTTTCCAGACTTTTTTTTACAGGCATTTAAAATTGTTGTAGACTCTTGAAAATTCAGTAGGTTATTGCTATACATCGTATGAGATGACGGACTAATTTTTATGATTTCAGATTCAAATGAACAGCTACAGCAGCAATTGGAATACACCCTACTAAACCCTGATTCTCATTGCTGGTGAATTTCAAAAATACAATCTGGACGTGAGGACACTTTAGAAGAACGATATGCAATAAAATTCTAGTTTAAAATTGGAAAAAATGCCGCAAAAACGTATGGAATGCTTCAGACTGCTTTTGGAGCATCTTGCATGAATCGAGCATCAATTTTTGAGTGGCATAAGAGATTCAAGGAAGGCACCAGAGTTGATTAGCCAAACGGTTAGTGTTAGAGTTAAGGTTTACTATGTTGAGGTTTTAAGGGAGTTCAGGAAGAGATTCCGTCGGAAGAGACCAACACTCTTCAAATCGGATCAGTGGCATTTCCACCTGGACAATGCACCAGTCCACAACTCCATCCTTGTCACAGGCTATTTGACCAAGATGGGCATCAAGACAGTTCCTCAACCTCCCTTTAGTCCAGACATTGCTCCCTGTGACTTTTGGTTATTCCCTAAGCTCAGGGGGTGTCGTTATGAGACAATTGAGGAGATGGAAGAGGCTGTGACGAGGGTCATTGACACGCTCACGCAAGAGGACTTGCATGGGACGTTCCAGAAGTTGTTGGAACGGTACAATAAGTGCATTGCAGCTGGAGGAGATTAGTTCGAAGGGGACTAGAGTTTCATGAGTGTACTATCAATAAAAGTTCCCATACGAAAAAAGTTTTGAAACTTATTTATTGATCCTCGTATATTACTAATTTATAACTCCAGGCAATTTTTTTCACACCATTGTTAGTCGATGGTTTTTCACGGAAGATTGGGCAATAGCAAGTCTCCTCAAGTCTCCAGGACTCGTCTCAGTATTCTGGTTGATCTTAACAGTACTGTATTATAAATGGTCTCGCTTCTTCCTTCGATTTACAACTCTCCCAGCACTTTTAGTAAGCCTTTTGGAGATCGTCCCAAGCGCACCAATTACAATTGGTACCCCGTCGCCTTCATGTTCCGTTAACTCTCAGGCAAGGTCTAAGTATTTATCTCTCTTTTCGATTTCTTTGATTTTTACCCTGTAGTAAGCCGGGAGAGAAAAGTCCATTATTCCCGAGCTATTGGCGAACATTCTTATCATTAACCTAATGGGCGAGTTTGTACATGTCATCATCATCATGTCGTGCCGCTAGCACGGATATTCCTGTCCCTCTCTCGCCACCTTTCCTTATCGTTCATCGCGTCTGGCAGGTCTTCACGGCTACATCCCGTATCCTCACATCCTGCTGTATGTATGTTCTAGCTGGTCGTCCTGCTTTAGCTCGTCCATATGTGGGGGTCCATAGGAGTACATAACTTATGAGCTCGTTCCTCCTCCAGCAGTGTCCCGCGTGCCTGGTTCGTCTAATTTGGATAGTTTTCGTGATGGGAGGCAGGTAGCCGTATAGTTGGAGCTTTGTGGGGTGCTGCCGCTAGGACTTGTTTGGTTAAATTTCTATTTTTCGAACAATTCCAGTGAATCACATTCCCCACTGAGTCGTGTCTAGTCTTGAACTCAGCACTAATTTGCTGCATTCGCTTAGGTGATAAATCATTTCGTTTCTATCTCCACACAACCTACGCTTTCTTTTCGGTTACATCTTTAACATAATTGGTCCTTATGGCGTTGTTTTAAGCTGCGCTTATTATTATTATTATTATCATTATTATTACTCCTATAGAGTTTTTCACATCAGTGTTAGCTGATGATTTTTCACTCATGACAGCATGAGTGGAAAAAAAGTCTCCAGGACTCGTCTCAGAATTCTGGCTGTTCTCAGTAATGCTGCCATTTGGATAGTGTTTATTCCTTTGATGTTTCTGCTGGAGAGTTTTGTCTCGAGTAGTTTTCTAGTTCTCCTGAAACTCCTTGAGTTTTTCCCATCAGCGTTAGCTGAAGGTGTTTCTCTGAATTTTGAGCGACAGCAAGTCTTCTGAAGTCCCTAGAACTCTTCTCAGTATTCTGGCTGATCTCATTAAGGCAGTAGTTTGGATGTTCTCCACTTGTCCTCTTATTTTCAAATCTTCCAGTCCCTTTATTAATCCTTTGGTGACTGTACCAAGAGCACCAAATATAATTGGTACAATTGTCACTTTCATATTCCACAGTTTTTCCAATTCCCCAGCAAGATGCAGGTATTCATCCTTCTTTTCACTTTCTTTTAATCTTACTCTGTGATCAGCCGGGACAGCAAAGTCATTATTATTATTATTATTATTATTATTATTCACTCATTAGAGCTTTTCACATCAGCGTTAGCCGATGGTTTTTCACTGGAGTCTGAGTGACAGCAAGTCTCCTCAAGTCTCCATGACTCTTCTTAGTATTCTGTCCGTTCTCGACAATACTGTCGTTTGGATGGTGTCCACTCGTCCGCCAACTTCCAAATCTTCCAGTCCCTTTAGCAATCCTTTAGTTACTGTTCCAAACTCACCAATTACAATTGGTATAATTGTCACCTGCATGTTCCACAGTTTTGTCAATTCCCTAGCAAGGTCGAGGTACTTATCCCCCTTTTCCCATTCTTTCAGTTTTACTTTGTGATCAGCCGGGGCAGCAAAGTCATTATTATTATTTTTATCATCATTATTATTATTATTATTATTATTATTATTATTATTATTATCTAATCCTCTAGAGTTTTTATTATTATTATTATTATTATTATTTAGCAAATATCCGAATGTAATAATGATAACGTAGAAAATCCATTGAAGGTTATTTTCGTACGAAATAGATGTTTGGATGTGTTATTGACTGGCAATTTTGAGGCCAAACAAGAAGACAATTTCGCCTTGTTTGGAATTAATTTTTCTAGCTTCTAAAATTGCCAAGAACTGAGGCCGACATGCAATTCTACCGAGAAATCAAATTGATTGGATTTAAAATAAATTGATTCTTACGAGTTTATTTCTTTCCTCCTATCCGAAAATTATCCATGCCATTTTCATTCGGTATTCGGTCACGTAATTTGATTGCCCGTGGTGTAATGGTTATCGTCGTAGAAAATGGACACGGCGACACGAGTTCAAATTCTGGACGAAACTGATTGCATTTTCACATAGCACTAATACCCTTGGGAAAGATATAAATCCAATTATTCTCCCTCCAGCTATGGGTAAATAGTAGGGCAGACTAGGTTCTTCGGCCTTGGTGAGGCAACTAGTCTAGGAGAAGGAAAACTATGCATTCAAACCTGTTAAACTTCGCTTAAAATTGACCTTGTGTCATATCCTGCCCGAGCAGATGGGTTGGGTAAAAATGTATAATTTGATTGCTCTGTTTGTTTGAAAAAAATGGTTATAATAACGTTCTTGGCGGGAAAGGTTTGGTTTGGTTTGGTTTGTTGGGTTTTATGGCATATCAACCTTTGTAGGTTATTTAACGCCAAATCAATTTTTATGTAAATCTGTTCTATTTAAAACAATTCAGTTCAGCATAAGTACACTGTTTAATTGTCAAAAACATTTCTATTTCAAACTATTCGAGCAGTTATATGTAACAATTCAGTAAAGTGTAAATACAGTTTTAATGTCGAAAAACAGTTTTATTGCAAATAATTCAGTTAAGTATAAGCACGCACTTTTAATGTAAGTACAGTTTAAGTGTCAAAAATATGTCTATTTCAAGCTATTCAGTTTACTCAAACAATTCATTTTAGCATAAGTATGCTGTTTAATTCTATTTAACCCATAGATAGGGCCCTATCAGGTGCGACCACTCTGACCTGGGAGCAATGGCAATAAAGGGGTACTCCGCATTCCCCAAAGCTCTAGCATTGCTGGAACCTCACCATCAGACTGTTTGGTGTCATATCCATGACACACATTAGTGGGGGGGGTCTTACCCTTTTGCAGCCGACTGGACAAGTTGGCGGGAAATTAAACTCCTATGTCAGTTATTGCTCGCTTGTTAAATAAGCGATTATCCGGTCAATCATAATATGCGAATAAGTATTTGATCTTTAAAAACACGAACCTACACACACGAACGCAGGTGTCCCCATGACGTTGTGGCTAACGAGCTAACTTTTCATATAATTGTAAGCGTGTTCGAACTACCATCACACGTTCACTTTCGGACTAATTTTCTTGGTTTAGTTTGGTTTTATGGCATATCAACCATTGTAGGTTATTTAATGCCAAGTCCTCTTTATACATATATATGTATTGAATATATAAGATTTGTTTTGGTATGGTTTTATGGCATATCAACCATTGTAGGTTATTTAAAATCATGTTTATATATATATATATATATATATATATTCCAGGGAAAGGAGTAGCGCCCTCCCTACACCTCGGTGGAGTAGCTCTTGAAAAGGGAGCCTTCTGGTTGCCCTCAACTCCGGTCACCAACTTTATATATATATATATATATATATATATATATTGTCATCCACAGACAGACTGTTTCGATTTATTAGAACTCATCAGTGTGGCTAGACAGGCTAGATTACCGAAGCTAGGATCGAAACCTGGCTGACTGTAACACCAATCCAAGATTCTACCTCTAATCCACGAGGAAACCAGCGTAAGCGAAGGAAATTTAGACGCTTATGTATCACATTTGTTTTTGTTTAAATATGTCCGCTTAACGGCTACCGAGAGCTCAATTCATTTAAAGAACCTTGCTTTACGTTAGTGGCAACCATTACTTCCTTCGCTAGAGAGCTCCACCCCACAGGGGTAGGGGAGCATTTGGAAACACATTCTGTGAACACAAACTGTTAAAAATCAAACAGTTCTATTTCTAACAATTCAATTTAGCATAAGTCAACAAAGTTAAATAGTTCCAAGTATTACTATGTACCATCGACAATTCAATTAAACACCAGTCATTCATTTACACACAAGTAAACAATCAAACAGTTCTATTTCTCACAATTCAGTTTAGCATTAGTCATTTCTTTGTTCTCAATCTAAACGTAAAACGATTTGACTCAGATAGGACCCTATAAGGTGCTGCCCTTCTGGCCAGAGTAGATCTGATTACTCCGCATTCCCCAAAGCTCCAGCATTATTGGAGGTTCACCATCCGATCTTTTTAGTGTTATATTGAGGACACTCGTTAGAAAAGTCATACCTCAACAGGGCTCAATACTCTTGGGAAAGTTATGAACGCCTTCATCTCCACAGCAATGGCTTTAATTGGTTCCGCTACAGTTCTTCTACAAGAATGACTTTGGCATTAAATAACCCATGAAGGTGCATATGTTTTTAAACAAAACGAAAAAAAAGCAGATTAAACCAAGAATGTAGATATAATCAGGCCAACTGAAAAGTTTTCTTGACCAGTCGTTGGAGTTTAGAATACGCTGATTCTGTCCCCCGCAGAGAGGGGACCCGACCCAAAAAAGAGATGTCTTTGGTATGACTTTAACCTGATTGTGAGGCTCCACTTGATTAATCATATTTATCAACCCCTCCGCTCTGGCAGGATATGACACAAGGTCATTTTTAAGCGGAGTTTAACAGGTGTGAATTCAAGTTTTCCTTCTCCATTTGATTAATATTACTCCTAGGTCCACTCAGGTTTTAAGAAGAAGTATCTTTCAGGGTTCAATTTATGAGTCAAATAGATCTGTTTAAAAAAAAAACTATTTGTATTTGATCCGCCTGAATAAAAAAAAAGTTTTATGAAATAACACAAAAATATAAATATAAATGTATAATGACCCGAGACAGACTGATATGCCGTTAAAACCTATCAATGAAAAGTTCTCGGCCCAACAAAGAAAACTATTATACTTTAGTACTATTCCATATCAATTCACTTTTCAATTCACTGTTCACCTCGTTTAACAAATCTCAATTTCTATGTATAATGGGATATCAACTTTCGTGGATTATTTAATGCCAAAGTCAACCTTGTAAAAGAACAGTACTGAAACTATTTAACCCATAGTTAGTGTACAGAGTGTTCGCCAATGGTCCGGGAGAAACTGCGTTCAATCCTAGGTCACCTCATACCAAAGAAAAATGGGGTGTCCTCGTGGTGTAATGGTTAAAGCGATGCACTGCGGAATCGTAGTACGCGAGTTCGTACTCCAGTCGCGCTATTACGTTCACTTTCGGGCAAATACCCTTGGGAAAGGTATGAACCCCCTTATTCTCCCTCCAGCTATGGGTAAATAGTAGGACGGACTAGGTTCTTCAGCTTTGGTGAGGCAACTAGTCTAGGAGAAGGAAAACTCTGAATTCAAACCTGTTAAACTCCGCTTAAAAAATTGACCTTGTGTCATATCCTGCCCGAGCGGAGGGGTTGGTAAATAGTACCTCATACCAAAGACTTTAAAATGATACTTGATATCTTCTTGCTTAACACTCGCAATCCAGTGAAAGGAGTAACACCCCCCTACACTTCGGTGTAGTAGCTTCTGAAAAGGGAGCCTTCTGGTTGTCCTCGACTACGGTTGCCAACTTTACTTACTAAGCGGAGGGATAAAGGGGTTTATATCTTTCCACAGGGTATTAGTTCGAAAGTGAACGTAATAACGTTACTCGAGTTCGAAGTCTCTCATTACAATGTCACAGTCTAGCACGTTAACCGCTACACCACGAGAACTTTCTTTAAGCAAATTTCTGTAATAATTAAAAACCAATAAAAGTAATTGTTTGGTGAGTTTTCACGAAGTAATCGCCAAAGTGGTGGACTGCCGCTTCTTAGTAAGCGAGTTCAAACTCCACTCACGCTATTATGTTCAATTTCGGACAATGAACTCCCTTATCCCTCCAGCTATTATATAAATAGTATCACTGCAATTCTTCTACAAGGATGATTTTGGAATTGAATAACCCATGTGGTGTGATATGCCATTAAATAAAGAAACCAAACCAAATGGGAAAAGTATTCCATTCTTAGTTGGGCCAATAACCTTTCAGTATTCACCACTTAGATGGACATCGGTAAAACTAGAATGATAAATGAGGCTTGAGTTTTTGTGTTTTGGCTCAGTCGGCTGAGACTGCAGGATACATAGACCGTTTCTCTGCAGGGGGTAAGACTCCCCCAACGTGTGTCTTGGTTATATAACACTAAACAATCTGATGGTGAGGCTTCAGTAATGCCAGACTTTTGGGGAATGCGGAGTACCCCTTCATTGCCATCGCTCCCATGTCCACTCTGACCGGTGTGGTAGTACTAGATAGGGTCCTATCTATGGGTCGAATCGAATTATTTGATATTAAAACTGTGTACAGGGTGGAACGATAAAATTTTCGCCCTAGAAAAGACGACATGATTCCATTTCCGTTTAATGAAAACCAGTTTTCTTTTTTTGTTGCAGACCATCTACTAGTTGGCCAGTTGTATGCAAATCCCAAGAGCGATAGGAGCCTTCTATTATGTCTGAAAGTGACACAATGTTCAACTAGCGAGATCGGAGATGCACCGCTGTACAACCATGCTCTCTTCTGATCCAAGTTATGACAACAGGACCATTGCCTGCACCCTCAAAATGCAAATCTGGATTGCCACGAATAACAGGGACGTGCCCTGGGTGATGAAAACAAAGTTTCCGGCGGCGGTTATGGTCTTTGGTATGGTTTCAAGTGAGGGCCACATCATGCCACCTCATATCTTCGAGGTCAGCTTGAAAGTCAACACCAAAGTGTACCTGGATGTGCTGAAGAGTGTGGTGATCCCCTGGTGCAATCAGGTGGCTGGTGGCAGACCCTGGGTGTGGCAGCAGGACTCAGCGCTGGCCCACAAGTCCAAAGAGACCCAGGCTTGGCTTCAGAAGGAGTGCTATGACTTTGTACCCTTCTCTCACTGGCCCCCTCCTCCCCTGACCTGAACCCGCTGGACTACTTCGTTTTGTCATACGTCGAGAACATCACCAACATGACCTCCCACAACACTAAAGCCAGCCTGATCGCCGCCATCCGCCAAGTATTCACCGAGCACCCGCGGGCGCTTGTGGAAAAGGCACGCTCCCAGTTCCGGATCCGTATCGAGGCGGTGATTGAGGCTGAAGGCGGCTACATTAAATAGATGTCAGCTCTACTACATAATCAAGTTAGCTGAAATAATTTTTTCAATAAAGGTTTTAAAATAAAGCTGTAGTGTTGTTTTCTTTAGGACGACAATTTTATCGTTCCACCCTGTAAATGACTGATGTTTAATTGAATTGTTTATAGTACATAGCAATACTATGAACCATTTAACTTTGTTGACTAAACTGAATTGTTTGAAATAGAACTGTTTATCGTTCCACCGTGTGTAAACAAATGATTGATGTTTAATTTAATTGTTTGTGATACATAGCAATGCTTGGAACCATTTAACTTTGTCGAAATGCTAAACTGAGTTTTGAAATAGAACCGTTTGATTATAAAACGGCGTTTAAATAAAGGACTGATATTTAATTGATTTGTAAGTAGTACATAGCAATACTTAAAAACATTTAACTGTGTGTAAATAAATGATTGATAGTAAATAGAATTATTCATATTAGATCGAAATAAGTCAAACTATTTAACTGTGCAAAAAATGAACACAGGCTCGTTTAAAAGTTTAATCTACAAAATGTGTTTAGAAATCATATATATAATATATATGTATAAAAAAGATTTGGCATTAAATAACCTACAATGTTTGATATGCCATAAAACCAAACCAAACCAAACCAAATTATATATATCTAATATATATGCACAAAAAAGATTTGGCATTAAATAATCTACAAAGTTTGATATACCATAAAACCAGACCAAGACATGTATTTTCTAATATATTTGTATAAACAGTTTTTGGCATTAAATAACCTACAATGGATGATTTGCCATAAAACCAGACCAAGACATGTATTTTTTAATATATATGTATAAACAGTATTTAACATTAAATAGCCTACAATGTTTGATATGCCATAAAACCAAATCAAACCATATGTATTCAATATATATGTATAAAAATGATTTGGCATTAAATAACCTACAATAATTGATATGCCATAAAACCAAACCAAGACATATTTTTTTTAATATATATGTATAAAGAGGATTTGGCATTAAATAACCTACAATTGTTGATATGCCATAAAACCAAACCAAGATATGTATTTTTAATATATATGTATAAACAGTATTTAGCATTAAATAGCCAATAAAGGTTGATATGCCATAAAACCACATCAAACCATATGTATTTAATATATTTGTATAAAAAGGATTTGGCATTAAATAACCTACAATGGTTGATATGCTATAAAACCCAACCAAAGCAAACTCTGCTTTGTTAGTTTTTCCGTGCCACTTTTGTTCGACAAATGAGAATTTGGATTTATTTTTATTTTTCTCTCCAAATTTTGTTTTTATTTCCTGTGTAATGAAACTTTGAAGTTTGTCCATTTTCCAGAACATTCCTGGAATAGTCCCAGTATTGCTGTACTGCGAGATTGTTGTAAGCGAGTTCGAACTCCAGTCGTGCTATTAAATTCACTTTCCGACTAATACCCTTGGGAAAGATATGAACTCCCTCATACCTGCCGGCTATAGATTAAAGAGTACCACTGTTCTTATACAAGGGATGGCTTTGACGTCAAATAGCTCATGAAAGTTGGTATGCCATTAAACAAAGAAAGCAAACAAAATGAAATCATTTCCATTAATGTCAGAAGTTACTTGATGATTTGTTTCAAGTTTTGAAAATGCTTTTTTGTGTGTCAGACTGAATATATTAATATTGGATCGATATGTTAGAATCAATATGTTGCTAGATGTCAGCTCAGTCAGACTGAAAACTTCTAAAGTAAATGCTATAAAAATCAGAGTGTAAATTGAAATGTTATTGATGGAAAATGTCCTCTTTGCAGTTCTCCAAAAGGCGGGGGAAAACAAAACATGTTTGCATTCATTTAAACTAATCCCCATCTCTCTTCTCACTAATACGTTTCGTCCGAAACATTCTCCTGCCTTCTCCATCAGTCCCTTGTATTTCAGATTATTAAACTTTGTGATGGTATGAATCCAAATATTCTCCCTCCAGCAATGGGTAAATAATAGGGCAGACTAGGTTCTTCAGCCTTGGTGAGGCAACTAGTCTAGGAGAAGGAAAACTCTGTATTGAAACCTGTTAAACTCCACTTAAAAATTGACCTTGTGTCATATCCTGCCCGAGCGGAGGGGTTGGTAAATATGATTAAACTTTGTGCTGTTGGTTGGTAGGTTGGTTGGTTGTTGTTTTTTTACGGTCTGTCAACCATTTTTGGATCATTTAACGCCAAATTAAATCCTTTTGATAAAAGTTCAAACAATTCAGTTTAGCATAAGTACAGATTCTGGTTTACACAAAATTAAATGTCAAAACAGCTCTATTTCAAACAACTCAGTTTAGCATAAGTACACAATTTCAATGTCAAAAACGTTCTATTTCAAGCAATTTAGTTTAGCATAAGTATGCAGTTTGAATGTCACAACAGTACTATTTCAAGGAATTCAATTTAGCATTAGTACACAGTTTAGTTCTATTTGACTCATAGATATGATCCTATCAGGAGCTACCACTCCGAGTCAGAGTGGACCTTGGAGCAATAGCAATGAACGGGTACTCTTCATTCCCCCAAAGCTCCAGCGTTAGTGGAACCTCACCATCAGATTGTTTAGTGTCATATCGTGGTCACTCGTAGTGGGAGTCATACCCCTCTGCAGAGAACCAGTCGGTCTATTCAATAGAACCAGCCAACTGAAGAATGTGCTGCTGAGACTGACAAGAAAGATAAAACTTAAAATTTCACTTTTTTTTTAGATGAAGAAGAAAAGAAAAAGAAGACAGTAATGAAAAATGAATGAAGTACTCATTTTTAAGATAGTCTGCTTGGTATTCAACACTCTATTTCCATCGAGTTTTTTATTGGTTGAAGCACCTTTGAAAAATACATTTTTATTATCTGACCACTGTTGTTTTTGTGCTATGCTAAGCATGAAAAATTGTAATTAATCTTCAAATTTTCTCATTCATTATGAGAAGGTCTTGGAATCCGCAGATTGTAAGTTACCCCACCAAAAAAAAAAAGGGGGAGGTCCAGTGTCTGACATTGAACGGCATCTGACGGTGTGGGTCTAGTTCTGAAAATCTGGGAAGTGCGGAGTACTTTTCATAGCCATTATTCTTTGATCATCTCTGACTCGAGATATTAGTATCTGTTTTCGTCGCATCTTTGGGTAAAGTAGGTCGATTTAAAAACTTCTAGTTTTTAAATTGACTTATTTCGTACCTGGAAATGCTAATTTTACAAATAAGAAAATTTCCATGCTCTGTGCCCTCAATGGTATTAAGCATATTAGATGTGCGACATATCACCCTTCCTCGAATGGGATGACTAAGCGCGCAGTGCAAACCATTAGGAGTTGGCTTAAAAAAAAGTTTCCGACGATCCGGGAACTCGACTATTGTGTGTCTTACCTCGATACCGTATATTTCCGCAATCAATAACGGGTCAGTCACCAGAAATGCTATCAATGGCCCGGCAACCCTGATCGAGCATAGTGTATCTAGATTTGACTGCCAATGTCACCACAAAAATAGACTATTCTAAAGTAAAGTTGGCGACCATAGTCGAGGGTGACCCGAAGGCTTCCTTTTCGATAGCTACTACACCAAGGGGTAAAGGAGGGCGCTACTCCTTCCCTAGATTGCTCTACTTTACCCTTGATCCGTACCTTATGATGCTGAGTGTTAAGCAAGAAGGCATCAAGTACTATTTTTTGAGTCTTTGGTATGATTCGACCTAGGATTGAACCCAGGTCTCCCGGGCCATTGGCGAACACTCTAACCGCTAGGCCAATGGCCGGTACAATATACTAGACTAAAATAAACGGATAAAAATAATCTTGAAAGAATGTTTCATATTGGAGATGCCGTTAGTGTGGTAAATTTTAAGGGAGGCTAAAATGTCTGGGATTTTTGAGGAGTAAATTGGTGCACTAATTTTTCGAGTGCGGTTAGAGGATAGTCGCCTATGGAAAAGACATGTGGATCATGTATATTCCAACAGAACCTTTCGTGAGAGGCTCAGAAGAACGCAGCCAACCTCTGAAGAGTCGGTGACAAATGTTTAAAAAGCACTCAATATCTGTCACACAGCTTTCTGAACCCTACAGAGATAGCAACCTATCAACAACTGGTGCAAGCTTCGGAGATGAACATCCCAGAACCCTCATCGGAACAACGTTTGCAGAAACGCAAGGAGGAAAGAAGGAACGAGGCTGAGGGTAAAGCCAAAAGGCAGTGCACCAGCATGGCTCCAGATACAAAAGGGAAACGACACAGTGCCATACTCTTAGCTAAGGAAATTGCTGCTAAGGAATCTCCAGAGGAAACAGATGCACAATTATTGTCGATGATGATGTGACTGTCAGAGAGTCGGGGAACACTTCCTCCAAGTGATAGGAATTCTTGTCGGAGGTCCATAGAAAAACCTATGGATATCTTCTTTATGTCATTAAAAGTATTGAGTCGACTATGTATGGAGTTTTAAGCTAAGTGGGCAAGGATGCTGTATCGTTTCGGCCATATTTGACTGGTGGTAATAAAAAGCGGAAGACATTATTCCACTATCTTGAGTAAAACTGGATTGCTTTGTTGTTATTCTGTTAAAGTCTGTGGTTCAGTATTTGCTAAAGTAAACTGAACCGGTCCTGCATCCAAGGTTTGTTTTAAATACTACGCAGCATTCTTGTATAATTTTCATTTAGTTTATTTTCAAAGTATTTCGTTAAAGTTTGTGGTGCAACTGTACAGTAGTAACAATATAGCCACAGTTTGGAAAAATTACTGTTTTATATTATCAAAGGGATCAGATTCCTCTATGGCTGTAAATAGCTGTCCACGCGTTTCCTATGCTTATATTAACATCACTTTCAGTAGGTGAGATATCGCTACCGTGGTCTGTGACATGATCTACTAATTTCAGGCTTGCCATTTAATTAATCTTGTTTAAAATAAACAAATTGTATCTGAGTTTGCATAGGTCAATTTAAAAACTTCAATCGTATCTGAAAAATGCAAGTAGTTTTACAAGTAAGGAATTTTCCATGTTCTGTGCCCTAAATGGTATGAAACATGTTTTAGGCTATTCAGCAGAGATTCGGATTGCGCAGGTAAATTTGCGTGAAGCGCTAGATCATCTTTGTAGTCTGCATCCGTGACAGTTTATTCAGAATATTGTGTGCTTCTTGTATTTTTTATGTGAAATCATATTCTTTCATTAGATCTATTTTCGTTCGTTGAACGTAATCTAGACAGATTATAAATATTAATGATGCTAATGTATCTTTTTGCAAGACCCCAGTGTCAACGTCAAGGAAACCAGCGTTGCTGTCGGGTGAGTGAACAATTTCTTTCTTGTTTTTGTAAAGCATCATTTTAGCGCTAAAAAAATTTTTGGGGGCGGGGGGGGCACTATGCCAATCATCTTCATAAACAATAATATATATCTTCATACCAGCTTTGCCAAATTTGGTTTGTTCCTTATTTTCATACCGACTGATAGTAAACACCTCCGATTTATAAGTTGACCAAACTTGTTTATTTCTAAATTATAATTTTGACAAGACGGTGCCAAGCTAATATGAGCATTTACAAATATTTTTTTTTCGTTTTCATTTCAGATAAGTTTGTGTTTGATCTTTGGAATTATGTGGACTAGATATAATCAGAGCCTTCGTTATATAGGCATTCAAACATTTGAATGTATTTTAAAAATATATGATGAAAAGAAATCAGCATTTTCCAGATTCCTTTTGAATTTCACATCAAACTACTCGTTTTCATTAAGGATAATGTTAGCCGAGTAGTAACTTCCGTTTATTGAGACAGTTTTATGATTTTAATAGCATTTAACCTGTCTGGGACTATTTTGTGCCTAGAGGTTTGGAAACAACGTACATCGAACATTTAAATTGACATTTTGTATCGTTTTTTAAGAGTTTATTGTATTTATTTATCTATTCGTTTTGATATTTCGTTTTAACGATCTGTCAAAATAATCTGGGGTAGTTTTAAAATAATTACTTTGGATAGTAGTGTATAAAAATTTTTGCTGGTCGGCCAACACTGGTATGTCCGTGTGTAGTAGTCCATCCAAGAATGTCGCTTATGAGTTCGTACTTGCTTCTCAAGCAGCGCTCAGCGTGTCTTGTTCCTTTGACATGGATGCTTTGTGAGATGAGAGTGGCCGTATAGCTGCCGTTTTTGAGGTGCTGCTTCCAGGATTTGTTTTAAACAGCATATAGCATTCTTATATAATTTTCGTTTAGTTTGTTCTCAAAGTATTTCGTTAAAGTCTGTGGTTCAAATTTACGTTTGCACTTTTTCCAAGAAGGATTTTATGTCAAAAGTATGAGAAAATCTTGTATGACCAATGTGTAATAGAATATAACGATTTCTTTCTTTCTGGACTTCCTGAAAGCTAACTTCCATTCACCTAAGCTAGGTTTTAACCGGTAAAGTTTATAGTGTATGTTGTTATGTTGTATATTGACCTCCGACCCGGCCAAACATGCCATTCCAAAAACGGTGGAACTGCATATTCTATTGGCGTGGACGAGCTTGGCTGACAATATGGGACAGGGTTAAAATCCCACGGTACAGTCACAGACTGATGCATCGAAAGAGAGTGACCTGTGAACTGCATGACACTTATTTCCGCTTGATGACGATCAAACATGCCATTCCAAAGACGGCGGAAGTGCATATTCCGATGGCCAGTTATAGGGAGATATTGAGTGGGCGTGAACTATTATATAACTGAGTGTACAGGACATTCAATCAGTTTGGAGAGAAGATGCGGTAGAGAAAAACAGCACCTGGCAGAAGGGGCCCTCGGGACCCTCGATTGAGTTTGGAGATCGGAAAGTTTGGAGACAAGATGTGGTAGAGAAAGCCAGCACCCAGCAGAAGCTGTGCCCCAAGGCCTCCGGTTGAGCAGCTCTGGAGAACGGGAAAGAAAAGCTGATGGCCATAAAAGCGGGGAGGTCAATATGTGGCAGTTCTGTTCGGTCTCCGACTCACTCTTACACACAAACCTTTCAAATAAAGTGAGAGGTATATTTTTCTAAGAACTGTGTCGCTCGTCTTTATTGTGTCGTTGTTATGATTTTGCATGTATATGCACATGAGTTTACAACAGTTATTCCCAAATTGTCACCATTTCGTGTACAAGAATTTGTTGATTTTAGCTTTCAGGTCAGTGGATAGAAACACTTTTCTTTTAGTTTTGATCGTAAAGCTTTAAATAACAGCATGTGTCTTCTGCCATCTTTTGGGTAACATCAGAAATATATCCTTCCTTACTCAGCAAAGAACTTCTCTAAGAGGGATTCGCAATCTTCTAGACATTTCTTTTTACTCTAAGAAAATTATGTAAAGAGAAGAATGATAATCTGAAAATTTAATATCTTGTGAATATGATCGATGAATGAAAACGTTTGTGCCAAGCAATAACAATTTTTGCTGGTGACCAATCATGGAGTCTGGTATTATCTTGACATCTTCCTTTCTGTTAAATCCGCTGAGTTTTTACTGATTCGCACTTTCAGTCAAACTGAGAAAAAGTCCGATAATGATGCTGGATATTGAAGACCTCTTTGAAATCTGTCGAGGCAGATTCTCACTGGGTGCTATATTATTTTTGTTCAACCAGGTTCTGACTGCGAAAGTCGGAACCTGGTTGAACAAAAATACTATAGCACCCAGTGAGATTCGAACTCACTAATAATAGTCTCATTATCTTGCTTACTAACCATTACTACATAAAGAGCCTAATTATTTACTAAATTTATGTGATACTCGGTGAGAATCGAACTCACTAATAATAGTCTCATTATCTTGCTTGCTAACCATTACCACATAAAGTGCCTAATTATTTACTAAATTTTTGTGATACTCGGTGAGAATCGAACTCACTAATAATAGTCTCATTATCTTGCTTGCTAACCATTACCATATGAAGTGCCCAGTTATTTACTAAATGTAGTTTAGTTGTAGAAAAATCCCAGAAGTAAGAGGTTCCTAGTGAGAATCGAACTCCCTAACAATTGTCTGATAATCTAGTTTATAGCCGTTACACTATACATGAGGTGTCCCAACAAGGGGGAGCAAACCGATAGAACTTTTAAATATTCTCCATTTTTCGACAGTCTATCTAAATTTGTTCTCTGAGAGATGATTTTTTTTTTTTTTACCGGCTGATCTCTTCTTCGGCCCTATAATCTCTCTCCTCATCGTGGGAGTTGTTGATTATGTCTTCCACCTCAAAAGACGAGATGTTAAGGAACTGTCTGATTACTTTTTCAACTTCTGTTTCTCTAAGGACATAATATTTTGCCAACTTTATTGTTTGAATAATAAACTGAAATCTCTGGTGAGTATATACAACAAATAGCAATAACTCTTAAGTATTCCAGTCCAATTTTTACTCTTTCTTCTCTTTTCAGTTGCATCAACAAGTTTACGGTTTGGGAAGAAAGGTCAGAATATCGGTCGATATTTGCAGAACTGCGTAAGTTCAAGAATTACAGGATGCGTCAGGTAATTAAGAATAAATCTATACAAAAAAAAAATTAGCTTCCTGGGATTGTTATTGGCGCAGTTTTGCTAAGTCTAGCACTCACGCCTAAGATTTGGTTCGCTCTGGTTAGGTTTTATAGCATATCAACCAGTGTAGGTTATTTAATACCAAATCCCCTTAATGCGTATATATTAAATTTGTAAACACAATTTTATCGATACATTTTTAAACGAGTTGAGTTCAATTGTGTGCGGAAAGTTAAATGGTTTCAAATATTACTGTGCAATAGTAACCGATTTTCTTTAGTCATTTGCCCAGTCGGCTTGGGCTGTAGAATACACCGACTGCTTCTCTGCAGAGGGGTAAGACCCCACCCCACATCAACGAGTGTCCTGGATATAACACTAAACAATCTGATGGTGAGGTTCCAGCAATGCTGGCGCTTTGGGGAATGCGGAGTACCCCTTCATTGCTATCGCTCCCAAGTCCACTCTGGCCCGGAGTGGTAGCACCTGATAAGGTTCCTATCTATGGGTTAAATAGAACTAAACCGTGATTCTTTCACTATACTGATTTTTGCATTTAAACTGCGTATTTGTGCTAAACTGAATTGTTTAAAATAGAACTGTTTTGTCATTTGAACTGCGTACTAGTACTGAACTGAATTGCTCGAAATAGAACTGTTTTTGACGTCTAAACTGTGTACTTATGCTGAACTGAATTATCTGAAATAAAACTGTTTGACATTTAACTCTGTGTATTGCCCAGTCAGCTGGGGCTGTAGAATACACTGACTGCACCTCTGCAGAGGGGCAAGACCCCCCTAACAAGTATCCTGTATATGACACTAAACAATCTGATGGTGAGGATCCAGCAGTGCTGGTGCTTTGGGGAATGTGGAGTATCCCTTCATTGCCATCGCTCTCAAGTCCACTCTGGCCCGGAGTGGTAGCACCTGATAGGGCCCTATCTATGGGTTAAATAGAACTAACAGCATACTTATGCTAAACTGAATTGTTTGAGTAAACTGAATAGTTTAAAATAGAAATGTCTTTGACAATTAAACTGTACTTACATTTAAACTGCGTGCTTATGCTTAACTGAATTATTTGAAATAGAACTGTTTTCGAAATTAAAACTGTATTTACACTTAACTGAATTGTTACATTTAACTGCTTGAATAGTTTGAATTGGAAATGTTTTTGACAATTAATTAAACTGTGTACTCATGCTAAAGTGAATTGTTTTAAATAGAACAGATTATTTACATAAAAATGGATTTGGTGTTAAATAACCGATAAAAGATGATATGCCATAAAACCCAACAAACCAATTTTCAGTCATTTGTTTATACACTTTTAAATGGATACATATTTGACTTTTAAGTTAGTGATTTGTCGGAAATTTCATCTTGAAATGAATAAGTATGAACTATTTTTTTACAAGTATTGCAATTGCTTCTACGGTTTCAGCACTTATAATTCAATTCAATGCCCGTGGTGTAATGGTCATCGTCGTAGGAAATGGACACGGCGACACGAGTTCAAATCCTGGACGAGACTGATTGCATTTCACATAGCACTCATACCCTTGGAAAAGGTATGAATTCAATTATTCACCCTCCAGCTATGGGTAAAGAGTAGGGCAGACTGGGTTCTTCAGCCTTGGTGAGGCAACTAGTCTAGGAGAAGGAAAACTCTGACCTCAAACCTGTTAAACTCCGCTTCAAAATTGACCTTGTGTCATATCCTGCTCGAGCGGAGGGGTTGGGTAAATATGATAATTCAATTCAATATTAATCCTTTGTTCGCAGACAGTTAAGAGGTTCCAATTATTAAACTAACAGTTCCATTAAACGTCAATCATTTGTTTACACAGATAATCAAACAGAGCTATTTTAACAATTCAATTTAACATAAGTCGTTCGTTTGCGCGCAGTCTAAATGTCAAACAGTTCTATTCGACCCATAGGTATGACCCTAATAGGTGTTGCCACTCCAGGTCAGAGTGGACCAATGATCAATAGCAATAAAGGCATTCACCACGTTCCCCAGTGCTCAAGCCTTACTGGTGCCTCCTCATCAGATAGTTTAGTGTCATATCCATGACACTCGTTAGGGGTCTTACTCCTCTGCAGAGATGCAGTCGGTGTATTCTATGGCCCTAAACGACCTTAGATTGCTTATAGTAAATACCAATAAAAACAGTTACTCACATATTTGCTGAACAAGCTCATAGCTGCTTAACTTTGGTGATCTGAGTATTGTGACGACTTTTATTAGTTTTTGATAAGCTTTGGTTAGTCTGACACACAGGCCTCAGATTACTTACAGCACAAACTAATCAAAAATGGATACCCTTCTATATACTGAACAAACTCATTAATACTAAGCTTAATAATTTCTGCTTGTTAAATAAGATTTTTTAGTCGGACACACGGGTCTTAAGTTGCTCAAAGTATTATTAACAGTACTAATCTCCCATCTAAGGTTGGTTGGTTGGTTGTTTGGGTTTTATGGCATATCAACCTTTGTAGGTCATTTAACGCCAAATTCTGTCTATATATACATACATATTCAACCAAAGATTTCAAAACGAATATTAAGGTAGGTAAAATTTTCTATTAGCAGGATTTCATTTCTTTGTACAAGATTAACCAGTTTTAAGTTGTCATATTTTTTGGTACAACTCTGTCTCTCTCAAGAAGGACAGAATGTCATCTATTTTGACGTTCTCGAACAGATCGGTTTAGTTATTTACTTTGAAAAATCGTTTTCTGATAACAGTGAATGTTCTGCATTCTATAAGAATGTGTGTTTAACCGTGGAAGTTGTCTGGCAGGTTGAACACTGTGGTTGTGGTTCCTGTTTCAAAATGAAAGAGTGAGTAAGCCTTGTATGACGATTTCGCAATCGGGATATAACTTATTCTCTTCTTGATTTTCTCGATGCTGGTCTCCACTCTCCTAAGGTGGGCTGAATTTGGAAGAGTTTATTGCGGATGTTATTGCTCCATTGTTATTGCCACTTTGTGCTACATTCCAACCTAAGTATTGAACAAGCTAATCATTGCTTAACTTCGATGATCTTGCAGGAATTGGTGCATTCACTCTGATTAGACTGTGGTTAATACAGCTTTAAAGTACTCGTTGTTACAAAATGGTCACCCATTTTAGAACAGAACATGCTCATCTTTGATTAATTTCGATGATCTAATAAAAACTGGTGTTATTAACAGAAGTTGTATATAAATAATAAATAAGCTTCCGGTTTCTATTTACTGAGCTGAGCACCAGGTCAAAAGTATTGGGTGCACATTGTGAATTGTATCCCCAAAAGAGGGGAAAGGCTCCCCCCAAAAAAGGGACGTCCTGTGTGTCGAAATAAACTGAATCCGAACTTGAAGCTTGGGTAAATCTGGGTAGCATGGAGTACCTCTTCATTGGCATTACTTCCAGGTCCACCCCCAGACCCCGAACGGTAGGATTTGTTAGGGACCCGTATATGGGTCAAATAGATTTGTTTGAAAATTATATTATTAGATAGGAACGCATGAAAACATACATGTGTGCAAAAATTATTTGTATTAGATAGGAATACTTGAAACTATACAGTTATGTGCAAACTATTTGTTATGAGATCGAAATTTTGATATCAAATAACTGTAAAAATATTTAATAGTCAACTGCACGAAAATGTAACTACAAACGGACAATGTACGTGATTACCAAACCTTAAGGCATAAATAACCCTTGGTAGGTTGATATGCCGTTCAAATCAAACACTCAGTCTGCTATCAAATATGAAGTTATTTATTCATGATCTTTTTTTTAATCAACATCCTACCGGAGGAAGAAGAAATGAACTCATGTCTTTTCGAAGGACGTAAGAGTGGAGTGAAACTCGAGATGTCCGTTCCATTTGCCAAGATGATAACCATAATACTTAGAGCGAGTGGAGGTGCCCGTGGTGTAATGGTTATCGTCGTAGGAAATGGACTCGGCGATACGAGTTCAAATCCTGGACGAGACTGATTGCATTTCACATAGCACTAATACCCTTGGGAAAGGTATGAATCCAATTATTCTCCCTCCAGCTATGGGTAAATACTAGAGCAGACTACGTTCTTCAACCTTTATGAAGGAGAAGGAAAATTCTGAGAAGGAAAATTCTGAATTTAAACCTGTTAAACTCCACTAAAAAACTGACCTTGTGTCATATCCTGCTCGAGCGGAGGGGTTGGTAAATATCATAATGCTTAGAGCGCTTTAACAGTAAATCTGCTTTTAAAGTAATCATTTAATCAGTTAAGCTTAGTATGGGACACTCAATGGGAATTGAATTTACGAGCAATAACTAGCAATGTCATCTCGCTGCACAAAGTACAGGTTAGGTGGAGGATCGGTTAATGTCAGTGCTATTCTAAACCTGGAACCTGCCCTGAAAATCGGCATTCTAATCCTTGTTTTCAAAAGGTGCGAACACTAGTTGGAAATATATTCGTATTATAAATACAAAGCAGGCCATCATTACTTATCAGGGGGATAACATTAAACTGCATTATGTGGTGAGGCTCCAGTTCTGGAGTTTGGGGAATGTGGAAAACCTCTTCATTACTATTACTATCAGATCCACCTTGTCCCGGAGTGGTAATAACTGTTGGGGATACATCTATGGATCAAAAGGAATTGTTAAGTCTTCTATTATGGATTGTTATTATTATTATTATTATTAAACAGAATTATAACTGATTATTATTATTATTATGTAGAAGAATTATTACGTATTTTTATTATCATTAAACAGGATTATTACGGATTATTATTATTATTATTATTATTATTATTATTAAATAGAATTATTACAGATTATCAAATAGAATTATTATGGATTATTATTATTATCATTATAAAATTGAATCATAACTATCAAATTGAATTATTAGGGATTATCATTATTATCAATTATTATAGTTTTTCACATCAGCTAACACTGATGGTCTTCCACTGGCGTTTGAGAGACAGAAAGTCTCCCCAAGTCTCTTGGACTCTTCTCAGTATTCTGGCCGTTCTCAATAATGCTGTAGTTTGGATGGTCTCCACTCGGACGCCAACTTCCAACTCCTCCAGTCCCTTTAGTAATCCTTTAGTTACTGTACTAAAAGAATCAATTGCAATAGGTATTATTGTCACCTGCATGTTCCACATTTTTTTTTAATTCCCTTGCAAGGTCGAGGTACTTATCCTTCTTTTCACATTCTTTCAGTTTTATTCTGTGTTCAGCCGGGACAGCAAAGTCGATAATTTTGCAAGTTCTTCTTTTTTTTTTTTGTTGATTATTTTTAAGTCTGGTCTCCTGGCCGAGATTTGGTGATCCGTTTGTATGTCAAAGTCCCATAAGAGTTTATGTGTGTTATTTTGTAGGTCAGGTCCTAGGTTGTGCATATACCATTTGTTAGTATGGTCAAATTTTAATTTTTTGCACATCTCACAGTGTATCACCTTGTCGACCCAGTCGTGTCTAGTCTTATAGTTCTTCTGCGCTAATTTGTTGCATTCGCTTATTATGTAATTGATAGTTTCATCTCTGTCACCGCATAGCCTACATTTGCTATTTTGTTGCGTCTTATCTATTCTCGCATGAAATAAAATTATTATTATTATTATTATTATTAAATAAATATATAAGGGATTATCATTATTAAATAGATTTAGAAGAGATAATCATTACTATAAGATAGATCTCATTGGGTGCCCCTTTCATATGGCCTTGTGCCACATCTAAGCAAAAAGCTTAGTAAATTTCCATTACTATAAGATAGAAATATTTGGGCTAAATAGCAGTCCTTGAAAACATTGAACAGTGTTTAAACAAATCAATATGATAAATAGATTTATTAGTGTTAGATAACTATAATTGAAACCATTTAACTGTGTGCAAACAAACAAATGGTCTCTGATTCGTTTAAAAAGTGTTATCAATGAAGTATTTTCTTACAAATCATATATACATAGTATATTTACCCAGCTATGGTAAATAGTAGGGCAGAACAGGTTTTCAGCCTTGATGAGGTGACTAGTCTAGGAGAAGGAAAACTCTGAATTCAAACCAATTAAACTCCACTTAAAAATTGACCTTGTGTCATATCCTGCCCGAGCAGAGGGGTTGGTAAATATATATACATAGTATATATGTATAAACAGGATTCGGCATTAAATAACCCACAAGGGTTGATATGCAATAAAACACATCCAGGTTAAGCAATTATTACTACAGCTACTACAGCTATTTCTGCTACATGATTAAATAGTATTTTGATATAAATTGATGGATAAATTCTATTCTCAGAGTTAAACTGATTTATATGGCTCTTATTGCCAAGCTATTTACCCATTGCATAAATAATTACAAATTAAGGGGAAGTACTTCAGAATTAGCTGGCAACAGTCATATTCCTTGATAAAATATCAAGATCATAGGCCACTCTCACTAATTTCATCAAGCTGCAAAATGAGTCTTGAAAATATCTTTAATCTCATCAAGCGCTTTATTGCTCTAAAATCAATCCCGCTAAAATGTGCTATTTTGTGTATATTTCAGTAACAGCAATATCAACAGAAATAACAGATGGACAAACAGAAAAAACAACAAACAAATATCGAAAGCAGAAATGGGAAGCCAAACAAGATTATAGATACTTGAAGCAACACACAAAAGAAATTGTGATTGACATGGGTTGGGGTAAGACGTGAAGTCAGAGTAAATTGTTGTGTAACAAGATTCCTGAGTTTTGAAGAGGAATTCAATGCTATGTGAAATGTATTGCTAACATAGAAAAACATCTGACATCTCACGTGTATTCACTGCGCCAATGTTGTAGAGAGCGTCTTCTTCTCTCAACCAGATAGAGTCCAGTTGGCTGGAGCTGTAGAATATACCGACTGCATCTTTGCAAAGGGGTATGACCCCCACCCTCACAACGAGTGTCCTGGATATGAAAATAAACAATGCAGTGGTGAGGTTCCAGTAATGCTTGAGCTTTGGGGAATATGGAGTAACTATTCATATTTACCCAACCCCTCCGCTCTGGCAGGATATGACCCAAGGTCAATTTTTAAGCGAAGTTTAACAAGTTTGAATGCAGAGTTTTCCTTCTCCTAGACTAGTTGCCTCAAAAGAAAAACTTAGTCTGCCCTACTATTTACCCGTAGCTGGAGGGAGAATAGTTGGATTCATACCTTTCCCAGGGGTATTCGTGCTATGTGAAATGCAATCAGTCTCGTCGAGGATTTGAACTCGTGTCGCCGTGTCCATTTCCTACGACGATAACCATTATACCACGGGCACGAGTAAGTATTCATTGTTATTGCGTCCATATCCAATCTATAGGTCGAATAGAAGTGTTTGACATTTAAAATGTGTATTTATGCTAATCTAAATTGTTTGAAATAGAACTGTTTTGACATTTAACTGTGTGTAAACAAATGACTAATGTTTACTTGAATTGTTGGTTTGGTCTGGTTTCTTTGTTTAATGGCATATCAACTTGTTGTTTATCTAATGCCAAAGCCATACCTCTAGAGGAACAGTAGTGGTACTATTTAACCCACTAACTCACTAATTTTATCAAGCTGCAAAATGAGTCTTGAAAATATCTCTAATCTCATCAAGCGCTTTATGGCTCTAAAATCAATCCCGCTAAAATGTGCTATTTTGTGTATATTTCAGTAACAGCAATATGAACAGAAATAACAGATGGACAAACAGAAAAACAACAAACAAATCTCGAAAGCAGAAATGGGAAGCCAAACAAGATTATAGATACTTGAAGCAACAAATAAAAGAAATTGTGATTGACAAGGGTTGGGGTAAGAAATGAACTCATGTCTTTTCAAAGGACGTAAGAGTGAAGTAAAACGCAAAAAAAAAAAAAAAAAATTCGTCAAGAATAGCTGGGAGGATAAGAAGGTTCATTACCTTCCTCAAGGGAATTAGTCCGAAAGTGAACGTAATAGCACGACTGGAGTTCGAACTCGCTTATTATGATTCCGCAGTCCATCGCATTAACCATTACACCACGAGGACACCCCCGAACTTTTTGTGATAAATAACAATAATTGAAAACATTAAATTGTGTGAAAACAAATGATTAATTATAGATAGAATTATTCGTATTAGATAGAAATAAGGGGAACTATTTAACGGTCTGGAAAAAAAGCTCAGGCTCAATTAAAAAGTTTTCTAATAAATGTGAGTCTAAGTCGTACATTTAATCTATAGGTATAAAGAGGATTTGGCATTAAATAACCTATAATGGTTGATATGCCATAAAACCCACCCAAACCAAATCATATATATTTAATATATATGTATAAAGAGGATTTGGCATTAAATAACCTATAATGGTTGATATGCCATAAAACCCACCCAAACCAAATCATATATATTTAATATGTATGTATAAAAATGATTTGGCATTAAATATCCTAGAATGGTTGATATGCCATAAAACCAAACCAAACCAAATCATATATATTTAATATGTATGTATAAAAATGATTTGGCATTAAATATCCTAGAATGGTTGATATGCCATAAAACCAAACCAAACCAAAACTGCCTGAGCTTACTTTTTCTTTTTGCCCATAGTTAAATGGTTTCAAGTATTTCTATCTAATACGAATAATTCTATTTCCTATTAACCATTTGCATGCACAAATTTAAATAGTTTCAAGTATTGATATGTAAGAGAAACAATTTAACATAAGTCATTTATTTGCACACATTCTTATGGATATGATTTGTAAGTGAATAGTTTGTTGGTAATTCCATTTTTAAATAAACCAGAACTAATTTGTTTACTTACTAATATTGCTATTGTTTCTTCACAGTTAAATGGCTTCAATGAATGCTATGAAACACTAATAATTCAATTTCAGTATTAATCATTTGTTTTTACACAGTAAAATGGTTACAAGTATTGCTATTTAACACTAATAATTCTATTCGATACTATTCCTTCATTCGCTCACAATCAAATGGTTTCAAGTATTGTTATGTATCACTAATAATTCAATTTAGGCTCACAGCTCAAGAGTTCCAAACAAGTATTTCTATTTAACACTAATAATTCTATTCAACATTACTCATTCCTTCACACACAGTTAATGGTTTCAAGTATTGCTATGTATCACTAATAATTTAATTAAACATCAGTCATTTGTTTACGCTCAGTTAAATGGTCCAAGAGTCCTATTTAAAACAATTCAACATAAGGCCTTTGTTTGCATACAGTTTAAATGGCAAACAGTTCAATTTGGCCCATAAATAGAACCCTGTCAGGTGCTACCAAGGTAAACTCGGGAGCAATTACAATGAAAGAGTACTCTACATTCCCCAAAGCTCCAGCATTACTGGAGCCTCAGCATAAGATTTGTTTAGTGTCATATTTAGGGCACTCGTTGTGGTGGGGGGTCTTATCCCTCAGCAGAGAAGCAGTCGGTATATTCTAGAGTCCCAGCCGACTGGACTGAATATCAGTTTGGTTGTATTTAATGGTATATCAACCCTTGAATGTAATTTGTAGGTTATTTAACGCCAAATCCATTGTTATAAAAATTGTTCTATTTCAAACAATTCAGTTTAGCATAAGTAGGTACTTTAAATGTAAGTACAGTTTAATAGTGAAAAATATTTCTATTTCAAGCTATTCAGTTTATTCAAACAGTTCTAATTCAGCAAATTCAGTCTACTACAAGTAGAGATTTTCTTTACACACGGGTAAATGTCAAAACAGTTCTATATTAAACGATTCAGTTTAGTGTAAGAACAGCTTCAATGTCTAAAATCAGTTCCATTTCAAACAATTCAGTTTAGCATAAGCACGCAGTTAAAATGTAAGTACGGTTTAATTGTGAAAAACATTTCTATTTCAAGCTATTCAGTTTAGCGTGAGTATACCGCTAGTTCTATTTAACTGTCACGTGCTACCACGCCGGGCCAGAGTAGACCTGGCAGCGATGGAAATAAAGAGATACTCCACATTCTCCAAACCTCCAGCATTACTGGAACCTCACCATCAGATTGTTTAGTGTCATATCAGGACACTCGTTGGCGGGGTTTTACTCCTCTGCAGAGAAGCAGTCGGTGTATTCTACAGCCCTAGCCGGCTGGGCATGATAATTTAATGCTGAATCCTGTTTATACACATTGAATGAAATATATATGATTTCAAACGAATCCTTAAAAGATATTTATCTTTAATAGAACCAGAGTATATTTGTTTACACAGATAAATGATTTTTAGCATTGTTATTTTATACTAATAATTCAACATCAATCATTTGTTTGCTCTTCATTAAATAGTTTTAAGTATAGAAAATAGTCCTATTTCTATCGATTCAGTTTAACATAAGGACATAGTTTAGTTTTATTTGACCCATAGAGAGGACTCTATCAGGTGCAACCACTCAAGACCAGAGTAGATCTGGGAGCGATGACCATGAAGGGGTACTCCGCATTCCCCAAAGCGCCAGCATAACTGGAACCTCACCATCAGATTGTTTAGTGTCATATCTAGAACACTCATTTTTGGGGTCTTACCCATCTGAAAAGATGCACTCAATATATTCTGTAACTCCAGTTGACTGTGTTATATGACACGCGTTGTGGGGTTTTTACCCCTCTGCAAAGATTCAGTCGGTATATTCTACAGCCCCAGCCGACTACATAAGGAAGGAGTTCAGGATTCTAATTTGTAATTCGTAGTGATAGATAGATAGATAGATAGATAGATAAGATTCGATGGAAATATACTCGGATTTGATCCATTGGTGGGACCCTCTCAGATTCTACCAATCGAAGTCACAGATGACCTGGGAGCAATGGCAATGAAAGGGTACTCTACATTCTCCGAAGCTCCAGGACTGGAACCTCACTATCACATTCCTTGTGCTGATGTAGGTTAGTCTTAACGTAACAGGAAAAATATCTTGAATCCAGAAAGAAGTTGAAACCTTACTTTCTTCTCGGGAAACTAAAGAACGAACGAGAATTCGACATCTGATCGCAGAAAAGACAGGTAAAGAACCGACCTGTTCTTTGTATGTCGCACATGCTACTCTCCGAAAAACCCTGACGCTACATAGCAGTCCGAAGCGGCTATCCAACACACGCTTCTTTGACCACAAGGCGCACAGACATTTGATGGCGCGGCTACCCCAATACAAAAATAGTACGGTGAATACGATACATAATTCGTTTTTGTGCGATCACAGTACAACGTTATAATAGAAAATTTCATAAATGTCCAAGAAGAGATTTTGTTAACACTTTTGTTGATATCTTTACACATGTAGAGCATTTTGGCTGCGTTCCATTAGCGATTTTTACAAACAGACTAGTGGAGAATTTTGCACACGTTCCTGTAGAGAGTTTAGCACACGTTCCAGAAGAGGTTTTTTTCATTTTTGAGTAAAGATTTTTTGCACACGTTCCTGTATAGATTTTTGCAAACGTTACTATAGAATTTTTTGCACACGATCTAGTAGATATTTTTGGTAACGAGGCAGTAGAGATTTTAGCACACATACCAGGAGAGAATTTAGCACACGATCCAATGGAGATTTTTGCATACGAAGCAGAAGATATTTTGTAATATTACGGACGGGCGCTGTCGTCAACCAGTGAAGGTGTCACGAGACTAGCAAATGCGGGCAGAATGACCTGCAAAGTTAGATGTGATTTTAAAATAATCACAGATGTATTATCACGTGTTTCATTGGTGACATCGAACATTCGAGGATCTTCGATTTGTTCTCCAAAATCTCTATATAAGAAAACAAGTAACGAGATTTTGGCAGATTTGAAGGCAGTTTTCAAAACGGGTGCGTTAAAGGTTCCGAGGTCCCGACCCGTCCTACCCCAGTCTTCTACGACCTATCTGTCAGGCGTGTGTCAAACAGCCAGCTCTCACCCACACCCCGTCACCACCAAGAGGAAGGGATAAGAAGAACGTAACTAAAATGAACTTTTCGAGTAGCAGCGATCATAGCTGAATAATAAACGACTGCTATATTTTCTTCCCTTACCTTCGAGTTTGAGTATTTCTTTTTCTGCGGACTTTTTTTTCTTTACAGCACAAAACGTTGGTCCTATGGTACAATTTTTGCAAGGGATCAGTAAATATTTTTGCACGAAGTCCATTAGAGATTTTTTAAAATATATTCAAATATAGATTTTGCACATGTTCCTGTTCAAATTTTTTACACCTTACGATAGAGAAGTTTGCTTATGTTCTTGTAGATATTTTGGGTACGATACAAAAGATATTTCTGCATACCCTCAAGTAGGTATGTTTGTACACGATTCAATGAATATTTTTGCACACGTTCAAGTATAAATTTTTGCACACGAATTGTATAACGCGACGAAGAACGGACAACACTTGGTTATATATATATATATAGTCTTTTAAAAAAAAGGTTGAAGCTTCTGTGGTATGAGGAAACGGAGGGAGGGAGACAAAGACAGATTGTTATATTGACCCATAACTTCTTCTCTTGACTATTGCACGCTGTATTATTTTCAAGACCCCACTTACCACTTCTACTTCTCTCCTAAAGTTACTCAACCGGAGGCCCTGATCGGGGTGCTCTCAGTGACTGCAAGTTGGCTCTCTCTCAGGTCCTCACTGACTCCAACTGACTCCTGCCGCGTACATCTGCATATATAATCCCATAACACCCCCAACTTTTGTCACTGCTTCCGCTTATTTACACAGGTATGTCTCTGATTGACGGATTGGTCAAGGGTCAGTTTTCAACACACGTTCCAGAAGAGTTTTTACACACAATCAAGTTGATATTTTAAAGATTTTTCTTCTCTGTTTTTCACACCAATTTTTTTCACTAAAATCCGATTGGCGGTAAGTTTCTTCATGTCTGCTGAACTTTAACAATGCTGTGGTCTAGATGACTTACATTCTTCTTGTTCTACCTTTTCTGTCTCTTTCCCTTGTTTTTGAGGACCGTTCCAAGGCTTCAAACTACGATCGGTATCACCGTTATCATCATGTTCCACAGCTTTTTCAACTTTCTAGCAAGATCCAAGTATCTACGGGCGGTGGGCATACGATAAGTTTCCAGACTTTTTTCATACGGGCGCTTTTATTGGTAGTACAAACATGAAACTCTAATACCCTTCGAAGTAATCTCCTCCGGATGCAATGCACTTGTACTGTTCCAAAAACTTTGGGAAGGCCCCATGGAAGTCCTCTTGTGTGAGCATGTCAATGACCTTCGTCACAGCCTCTTTCATCTTCTCAATTGTCTCATAACGACAGCCTCTGAGCTTAGGGAATAACCAAAAGTCACGGGGGCAAGGTCTAGACTAAAGGGAGGTTGAGGAACTGTCTTGATGCCCATCTTGGTCAAATAGTCTATGACAAGGATGGAGTTGTGGACTGGTGAATAGTCTTGGTGTAAATGCCACTGACCCGATTTGAAGAGTGCTGGCCTCTTTCGACGGAATCTCTTGCTGAACTCCCTTAAAACCTCAACATAGTAACCCTAACCCAAACCCTAACCCTTTAGCCAATCAACTCCTGTCTATTGACTTCCTTACTCCTCCCATACCTCTCATCATCCCTCACAGACTCCCTGCCTTCCTTGAATCTCTTATGCCACTCAAAACCTGATGCTCGAGTCATGCAAGATGCTCTAAAAGCAGTCTGAAGCATTCCATATGTTTCTGTGACATTTTTTCCAAGTTTAAAACACAATTTTATTGCATATCGATCTTCTAAAGTGTCAGATTGCATTTTTGAAATTCACCAGCAGTTACAATCAGACTTAAGTAGGGTGTATTCGAATTCCAGCTGTAGCTGTTCATTTAAAGCTGAAATCATAAAAATTCGTCAGTCATCTCATAACATGCATAGCAATGACGTAGTGAATCTTCAAAAGTCTACGACAATTCTAAATGTCCATACGAAAAAAGTCTGGAAACTTATCGTATGCACCTCCTATCTTTTCGTTTTCTCTCATTTTCACTCAATGGTCTGCTGGAATGGCAAAATTGAGAACAATGACAATAATAATAATATTGCTGTTACTCAAGCTCTAGTGAGAAACCATCGGCTAACGCTGGTATGAAAAACTCGAAAAGGAGTAAATAATGATAAAAATAAATCGCCCTAAGTACCAATCATATCAAATCAATGCCAAAAGGACTAAACTTATCAAGGCAAGAATAGATAAGACGCAACAAAACAGTAAATGCCGGTTATATGGTGATGGAGACGTCAGGATGAGTCACATAATAAGCAAATGCAGCAAACTAGCACAGAAAGAGAATAAGACTAGAAATGACTGGGTAGGAAAGGTGATTCACAGGGAATTGTGCAAGAAATTGAAATTTGACTAAACGAACGAATGGTATATGCTCAACCCAGAATCTACCTCGGAGAATGAGACGCACAAACTCCTCTGGGATTTAAAGATACAAACGGATCACTTAATCCCGGCTAAACGACTAGATCAAGTAATAATCAACAAGAAAAAGAGAACTTGCCGCATTGTGGACTTTGCTGTCTTGACTGACCCCGGAGTAAAATTAAAAGAAAACGAAAAGAAGTACCTTGTACCTTGTTAAAGAATTGAAAAATCTATGAAAGTAACAGTGAAACCAATTATAATTGATACTCTTGGTACAGTTACCAAAAGATTAGTAAAAGGACTGGAGGACTTGGGAATAAGATGACGAGAGGAGACTATCCAAACTACAACATTATTAAAATCGGCCAGAATACTGGAGACTTGAGGAGATTTGCTGTCACTCGAACTCCAGCTAGAAACCATCGACTAACGCTGGTGTGAAAAACTCGAAAAGAAGTAAAATAATTTCGGAAAATAAATTTTCAGTCATATTTCTTTGAGCGTTTTCATCCTTCCGGTCTTCATTTATTATTTATATTTTTCTCAGTCACTTTTATCAAGTTCTTCTTTACCCTTGTTTTCTTTCTTCCTTTTTTCCTTTCTTTTCTTCTTTCAGTCTGTCCTTTCTTTGTACTTCATTTAAATCTTTCTCTCTGTTTCTTACTCGTCTTTTTTTTTCTTTTCTTCTTTTGCTTGGTGTTTTTCTTCTACTTTCATTTCTTTTTATTTTGCCGCCATTTCATCTCTGTTAGGTTTTGGTTCTCTTTCTCTTTTCTCGACTTCTTCTTCTTCTTCTTCTTCTTCTTCTTCTTCTTCTTCTTCTTCTATTTTCATCACTTTTTAATTTTCTTTCTTTTCTTCTTCATCAGTTATGTTTTATTCCCTCCCATTCTTCTTCTTCTTCTTCTTCTATTTTCATCACTTTTTAATTTTCTTTCTTTTCTTCTTCATCAGTTATGTTTTATTCCCTCCCATTCTTCTTCTTCTTCTTCTTCTTCTTCTTCTTCTTCTTCTTCTTCAAAATTTATACTTATTTTTATATTATTACCTTTTCTCTTTTTTTCACCTTCTTTTAAATACAATCTCGTTATTTCTAGCACATACTTTCTCCCCAATCCATTCTTTCCTCACCCCACCCCTCATTTTCCCGCTCTTCATTTCCCGCCAATTCCCGACTTTACTCTAGATGGCGCCACTAGTCTTGTTTCCGACGGGTTTCCTATGGAAGCCTTTCTTCAGCTAAAAATCTGAAAAAATAAAAAAAACTAATCTGATTTTTATACTTTTTTTCTTGTTGCTTTTTTTTTTAATGTTTACTTTTTTTTAATTCTTTTTTCCCTCCTTTTTCTCTTCTGTTTGCTGATGTTCACCGCGTATGCGAGGACAGTGTTTAGCCCCATTCAGATATGAGACACACATTCATGTATACGGACACACAGAGACACATACTTGAATAATTTATGCATCTGTATACAATAACCTGAGAAAAGTGTGGTTTGTACAAAGCAACATAAACATTTTGCATGTCTACAATATCTCATTTGAACTTATATATATATATATATATATATATGAGAGTGGAATGTTGAATACTAGCTCATCTGAGGATAGAGAGCGTGAAACCCTAAGATGTGAGATTTTTTCCTGATTATATATCTTATTTTATACTTTAGATATATTGTAATATTGCTCAGCATTTTCATGCATTGAGCTCTGTAAAGATTTCATCGATTAAAAACGCTTTTAGCATTAAATTTTAATCATAATCATAACAGTAAAAGTGATATATATATATATCATCATCATCTCGCGCTACCACCACAGATCACCCTGGCCTTCTCTCGCCAACCGTCTCTATCGTCCATTGCTTCCGGGAGGTTTTCAAGGCTACATTCAGTATCGGCACAGAGCTGTTGTATATAGGTTCTAGCTGATGTGAGGGGGTCCACAGGAGTAAATCGCCGATGAGTTCGTTCTTACTTCTCGCTTGGAAAGAACTGCGTTTTATTTTATCGGTCAGGTCTAAATTCCATATGACCGAGAGCCTAACGTTAGCTGCCCTTGCTTTTGCTAGTTGCGTGTTGATGTCTTTCTCACTTAATGAGACACTGATATATATATATATATATATATATATATATATATATATATATATATATATATAGTGGGGGCGTGTATAGTAAGCGAGTGAGAACTCCAATCGTGCTATTACGTTCACTTTCGGACAAATACCCTGGGGAAAGATATGAACATCCTTATCCTCCCAGCTATGGGTTAAATAGTACCCCTACCGTTCCTCTAGAGGGATGGCTTTGGCATTAAATAACCTACAAAGGTTGATATGACATTAAACAAAGAAACCAAACCATAATTTTTTTTTCATACAGTGAAGTGTTTTCAAATATTCCACACTCAAAGTTTTATTTGCACACAAAATAGATAAATAGTGATGACACATTTATATAGCAGGTGACCAACCTAGGTGAAGCTGGTTGGTTTGGTTGGTGGGTTTCATGGCATATCTACCATTGTAGGTTATTTAATACCAAGTCCGCGTCATGCATATAAATCAAACATATATGATTTGGTCAGGTACGTTTGTTTGTTTGTTTGTTGGGTTTTATGACATATCAACCTTTGTAGATTATTTAATGCCAAATCCTTTTTATGTAAATAATCTGTTCTATCTAAAACAATTCAGTTTAGCGTAAGTACACAGTTTAATTGTAAAAAACATTTCCATTTCAAACTATTCAAGCAGTTATATGTAACAATTCAGTTAAGTGTAAATACAGTTTTAATGTCGAAAAACAGTTCCATTTCGAATAATTCAGTTAAGCATAAGCACGCTGTTTAAATGTAAGTACAGTTTAAGTGTAAAAAACATTTCTATTTTAAGCTATTCAGTTTATTCAAACAATTCAATTTAGCATAAGTATGCTGTTAGTTCTATTTAACCCATAGATAGGGCCCTATCAGGTGCTACCACTACGGGCCAGAGTGGACCTGTGAGCGATGGCAATGAAGGGGTACTCCACATTCCTCAAAGCTCTAGCACTGCTGGAACCTCACTATCAGATTGTTTAGTATCATATCCAGGACACTCGTTGGGGGTTGGTCTTACCCCTCTGCAGAGAAGCAGACTGGACAAGGTTTGGTACGGTTTTATGGCATATTTTGATATGCCATAAAACCGTACCAAACCTTGTAGATTATTTAATGCCAAATTCTCTTTATACTTCTAAAATATATAATCCTCTTTAATCATATATAAATATACGATTGCTAAACACATTCTGTTCATAACATTTTTAAATGAGCTCTGGCTCTTTTTTCACTGTCAAGTGGTTTCAGGCATTTCTATCAAATACAAATAATTCTATTTTCTTTTAATCATCTGTTTGCACACAGTGAAGTGGTTACATGTATTGCTATTGAACACTAATTATTCAATTCAAAGTTACTCATTCATTTGCCAGCCGCTAAATGGTCCCAAGTATTGGTATGTAACAAAAACAAGTCAATTAAGCATCATTTGTTTACTAACATTTAAAAGATTAAACAGTTCTTTTTCTAACAATTCAATTTAGCATTATTCATTTGTTTGTATGCAGTTTAAATGTCTAACTCTTCTATTTGATCAATAGATAGGACCCTATTAGGCGCTACCATTCTCGGCCAAAGTGGACCTGGGAGCAATGACAATGAAAGGATACACCACATTCCCCAAAGTTTTGGAGCCTCACCATCTGATTGTTTAATGTTATATCCAGCACACTCGTTGGTGTAGTCTTTCCACTCAGCAAAGATGCAGTCATTGTGTTCAACAGCTTCAGCCAACTGAGCTGAGATCGTTTCGTGTTCTATCCAGGACACTCGTTGGGGAGGGGGTATTACCTCTCTGTAGGGATGCAGTCGATGTATTCTACAGCCTCTTCCCTAGCCGGCTAAGCTGAGGTGGAGATTAACTTTCGATTTAAAATAGAATGAAACACCATGAATAAACTAACTGGAATCTCCCCGACCGCTAATGTTAATGTAAAAAAATGAAGCTTTAGATAGCCATTACTGTACGATCTATCAGAAATTCATTCCTACACACACACACACACACACACACACACACACACACACACACACACATATATATATATATATATATATATATATATATATATATATATATATATATATATATATATAAAGTTTGGAATAACGTAGACAACGGTGGTTGGTAACTGGCATCTTTTAGCGTACGTTAGACCAAAGACAAAGAGAGAGAGAGAGAGAGAGAGAGAGAGTGAGAGAGAGAGAGAGGGATAAAGGTCAACTTCTTCATATCTAACTATCTATGCTTTGATTTACAGAGTGGTTGACCGAAGTAATAGGTTAGTAATAATTGTGATATTCTCGTGTGCCCTATTACTTCTTGACCAACCTGTATGAAACAATCAAGCTTTCGTTTTCTTTCTCTATCACATTCTCTTCTTCCTCTGTCTAATTTTTTGGCGTCACTGATGCGTCAGTTTAAATACCCAACCGGTGTAACGCAAATAGATCAGTCTCTTTCTTTTTTTCCTTTTTCTTTTTTGTTTTTATCTGACTCCGAATTTGAACTAATTTTACGTTCAATAAACACGATGTCGAAAACGTAATGAAGATCAAAATTCAGCAAGTCTCATTTGAGTTCAGGGGAGATTACTCAGCTGGTAACTGTTGTCAAAATTAGCGATGTAAAAAAAAAAAAAAGTTTTATTCTTGAGTCGAAGAAACTACTGAGATGTTGTGATGTTAATGTTGCTTATACTTTATTTTATTTTGTTTTATTTTTTAATATTTCATTTTGTTTCTTCGTGATGTTAGATAAGGATTAAGTCGAGAATAAACATACGAACGACAGGTGATGAAAATTTTTCTTTTTGTTCTTTTTGTTTTGTTTTTTAAATAAAACTTTAGGTGTTATAAAATGTCTGCAGTTTTATCAAAATGTTAGTTTCAGCTGCCACGACCTTCCTCTTTTGACTTCTATAGTTTTCTTTCTTTCTTTTTTTTTTCATTTGCTTGCTTTTTTTCTTTCTTTCTTTCTTTCTTTCTTTCTTTAATTTGGATTCATTCTTTCTTTAATTTCATTTAATTTGCATTCTTTCTTTCTTTCAGTTTGCTTTCTTTCTTTCTTCCTTTCTTTCTTTCGTTCTTTCTTTCTTTCATTCATTTGCTTTCTTTCTTTCTTTCTTTCTTTCGTTTCATTTCATTTGCATTCTTTCTTTCTTTCTTTTCATTTTCTTTCTTTCTTTCTTTCTTTCTTTTCATTTGCTCTCTTTCTTTCTTTCTTTCTTTCTTTCTTTCTTTCTTTCTTTTGCTTTCTTTCTTTCTTTCTTTCTTTTCATTTTCTTACTTTCTTTGTTTCTCTCTTTTTTCGTTCATTCATTTGCATTCTTTCTTTCTTTCATTTCTTTTTCTTTCTTTCTTTCTATCTTTTTTCTTTCATTTCATTTGCATTCTTTCTTTCTTTCTTTCTTTCTTTCTTTTCATTTGCTTTCTTCCTTCCTTCCTTCCTTCCTTCCTTTCTTCCTTTCTTCTTTCTTTGTTTCAGTCGCTTTCTGTCTTTCTTTCTTTCTTTTTCTTTCATTCATTTACATTCTTTCTTCTTTCTTTCTTTCTTTCTTTTCACTTTCTTTCTTTCTTTCTTTCTTTTCATTTGCTTTCTGTCTTTCTTTCTTTTTCTTTCAATCATTTGCATTCTTTCTTTCTTTAATTTCATTTTCTTTCTTTCTTTTTTTGGCATTCTTTCTTTCTTTCATTTCATTTCATTTGCTACCTTTCTTTCTTTCTTTCTTTCTTTCTTTTACTCATTTGCATTTTTTCTTTCTTTCATTTTCTTTTCTTTTTTTCTTTCTTTCTTTTTTCTTTCATTCATTTGCATTTCTTTTCTTTCATTTCATTTTCTACCTTTCTTTCTTTTCCTTTTTATTCTTTCTTTCTTTTTTCTTTCATTCATTTGCCTACTTTAGTTCTTTCTATCTTCCAATTGTTTTTTTTTCTTTCATTTCAATTTCTTTCTTTCTTTCTTTCTTTTCATTTTCTTTCCTTCTTTTTTCTTTCTTTCTTTCATTCATTTACATTCTTTCTTTCTTTCTTTCATTTCCTTTTCTTTCTTTTTTCTTTTCATTTCATTTGCTTTCTTTCTTTCTTTCTTTCATTCACTTGCTTTCTTTCGTTCTTTCTTTCTTTATTTATTTTATTTCATTTGCTTTCTTTCAATCATTTCATTTTCTTTCTTTCTATTTTTCTTTCTTTTTTTATATCATTTGCTTTCTTTCTTTTTTTCTTTTTTCTTTCGTTTTATTTCATCTTTCTTTCTTTCTTTCTTTCTTTTATTTTGCTTTGTTAAGTTCCTATTCGATAGGTCCAATAGTTATTTTAACTACATTAACCCACTGACTCTTGCAATTAAGTAGTATTTATAAATTTTAATTATTTTTGCATTTTTCTATCAACCCCTCCGCCCGACCTAGATGTGACACAAGGTCAATTTTCAAGCGGAGTTTAACAGGTTTGAATTCAGAATTTTCCTTCTATTCTAATTGCCGAGCCAAGGCTAAAGAAGCCAGTCTGCCTGAGTATTTACCTTTTGCTGAAGAGAGAATAAACGGATTCATATCTTTCACGAGGGTATTAGTGCGATGTTAAAAGCAATCATCCCCGTCCAGGATTTGAACTCGTGTCGCTGTGACCATTTCCTGCGATGGTAACCTACTGGCATATTTTTTCATCGTAGGTAAGTAAAGTTGGCGACCATGGTCGAGAGCAACAACAAGGCTCCCTTTTCAATAGCTACTACACCGATGAGTAGAGGAGGGCGTTACTCCTTTCCCTGGATTGCTCCACTTTACCCTCGATACGTACCTTATATTTCTGAGAGTTAAGCTAAGAGGTATCAAGTACTATTTTTAAAGTCTTTGGTATGACGCGACCTGGGATTGAACCCATGTCTCCCGGATCATTGACGAACACTCTACCCACTGGGCCAAGGTAATTGGAGACCAAAATTGTTAAACTAACTTCAGCATTAAATTACCCATCAAGGTTTGATATGACGTAAAATAAATTAGTTTTAATCCTGCATTTAATAACTTATCTTTCTCTATTTATATCTATAAGGGAGAGCACTAATACATTTGGGAAAGGTATGAATCCAATTATTCTCCCTCCATCTATGGGTAAATAGTAGGACAGACTAGGTGGTTCAGCCTCGGTGAGGCAACTAGTCTAGAAGAAGGAAAATTCTGAATTCAAACCTGTTAAACTCCGCTTAAAAATGTGACTTTGTGTCATATCCTGCCCGAGTGGATGGGGTTGGTAAATAGGATCTACAAGGGAGAGTTAACGGTTTCGCAATATTTCTGTTTCGTTTTAGTTTGAGGCGTATGTATTATGTGGTCGAAGCAGTTCAAGCCATGCCAGGTGCTCACTGTGGTTGGTCGGTAGTTGTGCTGACATGTTTTGCATTGCTTTACTCCGAGTGTCATTTAAAAGTCTCCCAGATAAACAAGCAACGGAGTTTAATTTGGGATGCAAAAGAGGAAAATGCAGTTGATCATAGTAAAATAACTTAATGGTTGCAGAAATTTCGTCCGGTTTGCAAGAGCTTCGACCATCAGATAGGCCTAAAAGCGCAGATTCTGAAACCCTGTTTCAAGTCATAGAGGTAAATTCATCGATTAATACTTAAAGATGGCCCAGTCGTCTTCTGTTGAAGACACTGACTGCATCTCTCCAGAGGAGAAAAAGACTTCCCCGCTAACAAGTGTCTTAGATATGACTCTAAACAATCTGATGGTGAGGCTCCAGTAATGCTGGAGCTTTGGGGAATGCTGAGTACTCCTACATTGCTATCGCTCCCAGGTCCACTCTGGCTTTGAGTGGTAACACCTGATAGGATCAAATAGAACTAAACAGTGTACTTTCGCTAAAATGAATTATTTGAAATAGAATTGTGTTTAAACCAAAAAGTGTACTTACGCTCAACGGAATAGTTTGAAATGGAACTGTTTATATGTATATAAATTGATTTGGTATTAAATAACCTACAGTAGTTCATATGCCATAAAACTAAACCAAATCAAATTATATATATCTAATACCTAAGTATAAAGAGGATTTGGCATTAAATAACCTTCAAGGGTTGATATGCCATAAAACCAAACCAAACTAACGGTTAGAGTATATTGGGATTAATAAAAAAGAAATAAAATAGATAAATTCAAAAGTAGCAGTTCCCAGAAGGCCTCTGACCGGAAGAGAAATCAACCATGCGTAGAGAGACGAACCTCCTGGTGCCAAAGAGAAATTCTTTCATTCAGCTCTTACCACTGCTATCGAAAGGACCCTTTTTTCTCAGCAGCTAGCAATGAGCACATGTGCTGATTGTATCCCGAGACCTGGTAGTCAGCCATGTCTCCTGCTAGCAAGCCACCTCTGCAAAACACACCTCACTAAATACACCCAATGGACAAACGACAAACTTCAGACTCATAACACACTGAAAACGACTCAGATATATTTCGACACTTTGCCTGGAAAACACGGCTATTTCTACTGGTACAAGACAACGTTCCTACAATTGAATAGTCGTTAAACCCTAAACACTTTGTCTGGGAGTCACGGCTACTGGTACAGGAAAACGTTCCGACCATAGAATAGTCGTTAAACCCTAAACACTTTGTTTTGGAGACACGGCTACTGGCACAGGAAAACCTTCCTACCATAGAATAGTCGTTAAACCCTAGACACTTTGTCTGGGAGACACGGCTATTACTACTGGTACAGGAAAACGTTCCTACCATAGAATAGTCGTTAAACCCTGAAATAACGTTTGAGTTAAAATGTATCCTTTTCTCATTCCTTCCGTCCTTATATCTATTACAGCTTTCCTAAGACAAAGAAAGCAATTTAATGAAGTAAGATAAAAAAAAAACCCAGTCAGATACAAAACTCATGATTATCCCCAAAGACCTCAACAATCAACACAACAAATTAATCCTATTTATCCAACCCCTCCGCTCGGGCAGGATATGACACAAGGTCAATTTTTAAGGTTTGAATTTAGAGTTTTCCTTCTCCTAGACTAGTTGCCTCACCAAGGCTGAAGAACCTAGTCTGCCCTACTATTTTACCCATAGCTGGAGGGAGAATAATTGGATTCATATCTTTCCCAAGGATATTAGTGCTATGTGAAATGCTATCAGTCTCGTCCAGAATTTGAACTCGCGTCACCGTGTCCATTTTCTACGACGATAACCATTACACCACGGGCACATCCACGAATTAATGACAAATATTCTAAGGCCCAAAAGCATCAGGTGAGGCCGGCATCTCACAATCCAGTATGGTTCATCTCCTTCACGATTTTGGTGAAAGCATTCAGACCTACGGAATAGTGCCTCGTGTTACCAAATTATTGCGAATCTTTTGACTCGCCCAAATATTTATCAAAGTATGTATTTGATTTTAAATTCTTTTTTTTTTCTAAATATATTTAAACAAGGAAGTCACACAGTTCGGTTCATGGAATGTTTTCCGATAAATTTAAAAGTTATTTCGCCATACTGAAAGAAGAATCAAAATAGAAATTTGTTCTTCTCATTTTGTAACTAAAACAATTTCATCGGCAAACGAAGCAAGAAAATTGAAATCCTCAAATAGGAATTTAATTTGATAAACAGAAAATCTATCTTTGATTCTCAAGTTGTCTTTCACGAATCTTTGTTCGGTTTGGCACAAGTCCAGAGATACATTGGCCACCCAGTGAGAACCCTTCTCACTAACAACATCGGGGTGTCCTCGTGGCGTAATGGTTAAAGCGATGGACTGCGGAATCGTAGTAAGCGAGTTCGTATTCCAGTCACTCTATTGCGTTCACATTCGGGCAAATACCCTTGGGAAAGGTATGAACCATCCCAGCTATGGGTTAAATAGTATTACTACTGTTCGTCTCGGATAATGGCTTTGGCATTAAATAACCTACAAAGGTTGATATGCCATTAAACTAAGAAACCAAACCAAACTAACAACATCATGATAACCTAACTCGCTAACCATTATCCATACGAAGTGCCCTGAAGCACTAACAGTTACTTCAAGAAATTTTTATTGATTGGTTGCTTTTAACGGGATATCAACCTGTCTAGGGTTATTTTATGCCCAGATGTTACAGAATCATGTTCATCATAAATTCCTATTTGCATTTCTTTTCATAAGGTTTATCATACATACTTCCATCAAATACGAATAATCTTTAAACAGCTCCATTCGACCTATACATTAGACTCTAACTCCGGATCAGAGTGGACCTGGGAGTAATTACAATAAAGAAACACTCCATGGTGTAGGAAATGGACGATGGAGGTGCCCATAGTGTAATGGTTATCGTCGTAGGAAATGGACACGGCGACTCGAGTTCAAATCCTGGACAAGACTGATTGCATTTCACATAGCACTAATACCCTTAGGAAAGGTATGAATCCAATTATTCTCCCTCCAGCTATGGGTGAATAGTAGGGCAGACTAGGTTCTTCAGCCTTGGTGAGGCAACTAGTCTAGGAGAAGGAAAACTCTAAATTCAAACCTATTAATCTCCGCTTAAAAATTGACCTTGTGTCATATCCTACCCGACTGAAGGGGTTGGTAAATATGATAAAGAAACACTCCACAATCGCCGAATATTCTGAAAAAGTGACTCGCCATCAGATGCAGTCTCGTGTCACACCCAGGACACCCATTTTTTAGTGGGGTAGGGGTTTTACTCTTCTGCAGGAGTGACTGTCAGTATATTCAAAAATCTGCCGACCAATCATTTTTCTGTGGCGAAAACCATTCCACTACTCAAGATTTTATTTTTATTTTTTGGCACAAGGCAGAAAGTTTGGAGCACCAGATAACAATCTACATAACTACTCAGTAGCAATTGATCAACGAGACTAACTTGTTAACCATTGCCCTACGATAATATATCCTTCATAAATTCATATGTCTTATTGATCGATTGATTGATTGATTTTAATGGCATGTAAAACTGTCTGCGGTTATTTTATGCCAAGAGGTTACGAAATTATGTACCGTGTGTGCTTTTTTTTAGATTTTATCCAGTTCCTTTAGTTCATGGTATATGGTTATATATAATATTAAGTATTCAGATTAATTTGACCTATAGATAGGACATTAACAGATACTACCCCTCCAAACCAGAGTGAACCTGGGAGTAATGGCAATGAAAGGGTATTCCGTATTCCATCGATTTCCAGAACTGTAGCTTAACTACTAGATGCAGTGCACTTTCATACTCCGGAACCCCTCTTAGGAGGGGGTCTTACCCCTCTATAGGGGATACAAAATATTCTAACACCACCGATAGATTGGAGACATATTTAGCTGTATTTATGGCTGCCTCCCACCTAACAGGATTTGATTCAAGGATTTCTTTTTATAATGCAGGTTTTAGGAGAGGGGATCGTCGAGCTCGAGCCGAGACTCATGCCTTACTGGTCTATGTTGGTCAAAGGCTCATTGGGTGCTAATGAGTCAGGTAACCTTGCTGGACTTAGGTTCATTAAAAGCAAAGTGAGTCCAGCACGTATGCCTGCTCATAGGTTCAACCAGACCCGAACACCTTGTGTTATGCTGTCTTGTCAATAATTCTTCGCCCACTCGGCCTCTTAATCGATCATTGACCTTGATACCTCATCAGGCACGAATGCCAGACAGAACAGCTAAAAAGTTTGCAAAATTTTGTGCTTATAATGATTCCGTGTTAGCTTTCTAATTTGCTTGAAATCGATCCGATTTTTAAAAAAATCATTTTGATTTCCTAAATTAACGCTACGTGGGTAAACGTTGATTATCCTAAAAATATCGTTGGTTAATTTGTATGAAAAATCCGAAGTTTTATTTAGTGAAAATGATGGGAAAAATGTAAAGGATGTTTAAAAAATTTGATTTGTTCGTTGTTTGGGTTTTATGGCATATCAACCTTTGTAGGTTATTCAATGCCAAATCCATTTTTATACAAAAAATCAGTTCTATTTGAAATAATTCAGTTTACAACGAGTACACAGTTTAATAATCAAATACGTTTCTATTTCAAGTTATTCAGTTTAATTCTAATTCAAACAATTCAGTTAAGTATAAGTATAGATTTTGTTTACCCACAGTTAAATGTCAAAACAGTTCTATTTTAAATAATTTAATTTTTATGTAAGTACAGTTTCAATGTCCAAAACAGTTCTATTTCAAACAATTCAGTTTTGCGTAAGTACAGTTTCAATGTCCAAAACAGTTCTATTTCAAACAATTCAGTGTAGCATAAGTACGCAGTTTAAATATAAGTACACAGTTTAATTGTAAAAAAAGCATTTCTATTTCAAGCTATTCAGTTAAGTCAAACAGTTATAATTCAAACAATTCAATTTAGCGTAAGTATCCAGTTTAGTTTGATTTAACCCATAGATAGTGGCTCGGAGTGGTAGCACCGTATCCATATTTACCCAACCCCTCCGCTCGGGAATGATATAACACAAGGTCAACTTTTAAGCGGAGTTTAACAAGTTTGAATTTAGAGTTTTCTTTCTCCTAGACTAGTTGCCTCACCAAGGCTGAAGAAATTCAGTCTGCCCGACTATTTACCCATAGCTAGGGGGATAATAATTGGTTTCATACCTTTCCCAAGGGTATTAGTGCTATGTGAAATCCAATCAACCGCATCCAGGATTTGAACTCGTGTCGCCGTGTCCATTTCCTACGACGATAACCATTACACCACGGCCACCTCCATCAGGTGCTACCTCTCCGAGCCAGAGTGTAACTGGGAGCGATAACAATGAAGAGGTGTTCCGTATTCCCCAAAGCTCCAGCATCATTAGAACCTCACTATCAGATTGTTTAGTATCATATCCAGTATACTCGTTTTAGTGGGGGAGGGTCTTACCCCTATGCAGAAGTGCAGTTGGTGTATTCTACAGCTCCAGCCGACTGAGCAAACAAAAAGTTGATCTCTTTTGCTTGCCTAAAGACATAGTTTTGTGGGTTATTTAATAACAAAGCCATCCTTGTAGAACAAGAGTGGTAATTAACCCAGGGAAAGGCATGAACCTCCTTATCTCTCAACAATGAGCTAATACCACTAATGTCCTTTTTTTGGATAGCAACAGGAGGATTTCTTTGACATGCTGCATAACTTGTGCGGGTGGCGCGTTCATGTGCGTCGCGTAGACGGAAGGTGTGGCCACGGGGATTGTGTAGGTGTTTTGAAAATTATATAAACTAGGAAAGAATTTAGACCCGGGCAGAATGGAGCAGAAAGGCAGAGAGGTTTTACAGAAAGCAGCACCGTTACCTTTATGTGTGTGTGTTTCAGCCATCTCCAGCTCGCTCTTATTCTACCCAGACGTACACTTCGGACAATAAAGCAAAACAAGAAATGAAAAGGATTGTATTCTTATACAAGAGCATTTTTGCTGTTCATCCCTGTATACAAAAATGGCTTTGGTATCGAATAAACTACGGAGGTTGATGTGCCATTAAACAAAAAAGAAAAAAAAGCAAACCTTGTTTTATGCTATCACTTTAAGACTGATTTATTGAACTAATAAACAAGATTTTTGTCATAAAACCTTATTGAATAACTGTTATGGTGACCTATCTACACGATAATGAAATCTTCCTCCTTCAAAAATACTAACCCTATTTACTCTCGAAGAGATTTCCTCCCAGCGAGAGCTAGGACACACTTTGGTCGACCGTGTTGGTCAGACCCCTCCTAAAAAATGGCCTTGTTCCACACTCGTCCGGTTGGTAAGACTTACCGACTTCCTTCTAGTGCTGGGCTTGGATACACTTCGGTCGGCCGTGTTGGGTGGTATACGGATCTGGTCGGGTGTGTTCTGGTTCCGCTGACAGTCGATCGAAGCCGTCTGACATGGATTCCAGTAGGCCGGCATTCATTTTGAACGCGCCGAGACCGTCATCTTCGAGCCTCAGTGGTGCAACCCCCAGGCTCTAACCCTCCTTGTAGGGGCTAGGTTTATCGCCTGGCGCCAGGGGGCGCCCTTTTTTAGGGGAATACCGACGGGGCCCGACGCATTTTTGGAGCCGTGTCTGGACAACGGCCTTACGTAAAAGGCTTTGTACCACACTTGTCCAGTCTGTGGGACGAACGACAAATACCGACAGCAATCGAACCTGAAAGTTTCGTACTATGAATATGAACACGGGTAAAAAATCATACATAATAGTAGTAATCCTAGTCAAGTAAGAACATTAAGTTTATTAGTCCTCCGAAAAAAATCATTCTAAACTGTCCAGCAGGATACATGGTGTAATGGTTATAGGCGTTGGTTCCCAAAGCTTCTAAGGAGATAATCATCTGGAGGTTGCAGGTTCAATCCTGACTGCAGGCGAGGAGCAATAAAGGAACTCTTAACGCTTGTACCTGGTTACGGTTAACGGAATCAAAATAGGCGACCCTGTGGATTCAATAAAGGATGTAGTTCGAAGTTCCGTGTAGGAACAATCACCTGAAGAAGGCCGGAGGACATATCGGTCGAAACGTTGTGGAAATAACAATAAAGATGAAGACAATAGTCCGAAAAACCTAAATGATAAAAATCGTCAAGATTCGTCTGTGGGGATTTAGGAATAAACAATTAAACTCCCAACCGGATGTTGACTCGTCGGCTGCCGCATACAAAATGTATAAACGCGTCGCTACGCATCGGCTTCACGTACCCATCCAGTCAGAAGTCAGGAAAAAGAAAAAATAATAAAAATTAAAGTAGCCAATGTGAAGCGGTCGCGCCAAAAATGAGAAGGATTGTGGAGTGACGAGTTTGGAGTTGGTGGGGAGAGATAAAAACTCGAGGTTTTGTGAGCCGAGACAGTGAGAACAAAAAGAGACCAAAGGAAGTATATAGATACTGTGATCAAGCGAGAAGTAACATCCGCCCTCGAGCTAGGAGCTGCAACTACTTTTCTGCTAGTTCCACTACCTGACCATAAAAGAAAGAAAAGAAAAGGAATAAGTACCCTTTATAAACATTTTCATCCCTTCCTCCTTTTTTCTTAACATCTGATTTTTCACCACTTTGAAAACTTACTACATATAAAGGTGAACTTCTGGACATTCAAATCCAAGTTGACGCTTTGTTGTTTTATAAAGGTTGTTTAAATTTTAGATGTTCCTTGTTTGTCTTGTTTTGAATGAAGTTTTTTTTTATTGTATGTTGTAATACCCCAAACAAACCAAACAGGCCATACGTCTCAGAAATTTAGACAACTGACAGTTTTCGGACGGACACTTCTACCTGCTGTACTAACCCTCTTATTTTGTATACATGTTCTGTTTATTCAATATATTTGTTCCACCTACTTTCTCTTCCACCGTATCTTCTTACTGTTACTTAACAGGCCACAACAATAACAATCATGATATTATTAAAACTTCATTGATTTTACTTTTATCCACTTCTTAAAATTCATATTGGTTATCTAACAGCAAAGGGAAGTAACTGCATTCATCAAACTGAAACACAATTCAAAATGCTATAATATTCAAACGTCTTTCCTTTTCAAACAAATGGCATGCTGTTAAAATCTAAGATCATTTGAACAGGGAGTGGTCAAATTATTAGATTATGAAATAATATTAGAACGAGTTGATGGATGAGGATGTATTTCACATAACGAAAAGGTTTGAATCCACTTATTCTTCCTTCGGCTATGGGTAGACTGGGCTCTCTGACCAAGGTATGGCAACCAGTCTAATAGAAAGGAAACTAACTTGTCAGACTACTTTGATATCCCTCCCTCCATTACTTCTCGTATCAATTTTTCTGAAACAGCAAGTGTTTTAAAACCGGCAAAGACTCAACGCTTGCTTTTAGTAATCGACTGAACGTTTTGCTAAGATGTGACACCAGTCCATCTGAACGAAGCACCCAATGAGACTCAAACTCAATCGTGAAACTTTACTTGTCCTGCTTCTGACCATTATATCACCCGAGGCGCCTTTTACACATGTATACATAATTTTTTCTTAATAAATGAAAAATAGGTAAAAATTTACGAAATATTCTCTCCGAAGCCAAGAAAAATAATCAATATGTTTAAAAGAGAATTTTCTTGAGTTTTTCATCAAGAAATATGTCTGTAAAGATATTAAATTTGCCTCAAACAAAAACAAAAAAACAAAAATATTAATGATAAATCTAATTTTTGTAGATGTATATTTATCTTGGGTCATCGTGAGGGAAATTTTTTCTATCTTTACGGATATTGGCTTTTAGATACACAGAAGTTGTTTTATATTTGTGTGTTTGCAGTCTTTTTTAAAGCTAAGTTGAATAAGAGTTTTTATTTGTTTATGTTTCCGCCTAAAAATATCTGCAAATTCATCAATTTTGATGCAAGGAAATGTTTTTTTTCTAAATCGTTTCAATACCAAGACTTCAAATATCCTTCTATTATTGTGGGTAAGTCACATATTTCGATTCGTATAATCTATATATTCTTACGCTTGTTTGTGAGGAAAAAACGGAAAATAATGAAGGAAATTAGATTGCAAAGTATTGCTATATGAATAGCGTCATCTGAATGAATTCCTTATCCATCAAAAAATAAACATAACAAGAGAAAGAATCGTGCAATATATATATATCTATATATATATATATATATATATATATGTGTGTGTGTGTGTGTGTGTGTGTGTGTGTTGAGTAGCAGTCCTTCGTTTAAGCATGTTTGATTAAATAATAAAGACTCATGTTGTCTATATAATTTTCCTTTCAAGTTTTCTGATACGTGGTGACTTCAATAAGTTTCCAGACATTTTTTTTTTTTTGTACAGGCATTTAAAATTGTCGTAGACTCTTGAAAATTCACTATGTTATTGCTATACATGTTATGAGATGACTGATCAACTTTTATGATTTTGCGTTCAAATGAAAAGCTACAGCAGCAACTGGAATACACCCTACTAAAGCCTGATTATCACAGCTGGTAAATTTCAAAAATCCAATCTGGACGTGGGGACACTTTAGAAAAACGATATGTAATAAAATTCTGTTTTATACTTGGAAAAAATGCCAGAGAAACGTATGGGATACTTCAGACTGCTTTTTGAGCATCTTGCATGACTCGAGCATCAGTTTTTGAGTGGCATAAGAGATTCAAGGAAGGCAGGGAGTCTGTGGGGGATGATGAGAGGCGTGAAAGGAGTAAGGAAGTCAATACCCCACAGTTGATTGGCCAAAGGGTTAGGGTTAGGGTTACTCTGTTGAGGTTTTAAGGGAGGTCAGGCAGAGATTCCGTCGGAAGGGGCCAGCACTCTTCAAATCGGGTCTGTGGTATTTCCACGAGGACAATGCACCAGTCCACAACTCCTTGTCACAGACTATTTGACCAAGATGGGCATCAAGACAGTTCCTCACTTTCCCTATAGCCCAGACCTTGTTCCCTGTGACTTTTGCTTATTCCCGTAGCTCAGAGGCTGTCGTTCTAAGACAATTGAGGAGATGAAAGAGGCTGTGACGAAGGTCATTGACACTCTGACACAAGAGGACTTCCATGGGGCCTTCCAGAAGGTGTTGGAACGGTACAACAAGTGCATTGCAGACGGAGGAGATTGCTTCGGAGGGGACTAGAGTTTCATATGTGTACTATCAATAAAAGTATCCTAGCCGATCGCAATATTGCAGTAATTTAGATGGTCTCCACTCGTCCTCTTATTTTCAAGTCCTCCAGCCCTTTTAGTAATCTTTTGGTGACTATACCAAGAGCACTAATTACAATTTCACATTTCACAGTTTCTTGCAGTTTTCTAGTTAGGTCAAGGTACTTATCCTTCTTTTCACTTTCTTTTAATTTTTCTTTTAATTTTACTCTGTGATCAGCTGCGACAGCAATATCCACAATTTTGCAAGTTCTCTTTTTTTTGTTGTTGTTGATTATTATAAGATCTTGTCGTCTGGCCGAGATTAAGTGATCCGTTTCTATGTTAAAATTCCAGAGAAGTTTGTGAGTGTCATTCTCTAGTAATGATGTTGTATTGTGCATATACCTATTATTATTATTATTATTATTTCTCCCCTTGCAAGTTTTTGACACTAACGTCAGCTGGTGGACTTTCACTTGAGTTTGAGTGGTATCAAGTCTCCTCATGTCTCCTGGACTCTTCTCAGTATTCTTGCCGATCCCTATAATCCTATGTTCTGTATGGTCTCGATTTTTCCTCTGATTTCCAATTTCGCCAATCTCTTTTTTAAGTGCTTGGCAATTGTTCCGTTTGTGCCAAATATTATTGGTATCATCTTCAGGTTCTACAACTTTTTCAGCACTACACAGTTTTATAGTTACTTGAAACCATAAAATTGCTTGCAAATTATTACTGTTAAAAGGTAATAATTGAAACTATAACGGCATTCAAACAAATGATCATCATAATTAGCAAAAAGGAAAATAACAATTGGTTTGGTTTTACGGCATGTCAACCCGAGTTGACTATTTAATGCCAAATCCTCTTTATACATTTATATTGAATGCAGACATGATTTGGGAACACATTTTTTAGATAACATTCTTTTTTGCTCACAGTGAAATAATTTCAACTATTGATAACAGTCACAATTTAATATTAGTCATTTGTTAGCACGTATAGTTTGTTCTATTTGACTCATAGATAGGACCCTATCAGGTGTTACCACTCCAGGCCAGAGTAGAACTGGGAACAATAGCAATGAAGGAGTACTCTACATTACCCAAATCTTCAAGGATAGAGTCTCACCATCATATGGTTTAGTGTCATATCCAGGACACTCGTTATAGTGGTGGTGTGGGTCTTACCCCTGTGCAGAGATGCAGTTGGCATATTCTACAGCCCTAGCCGACGGGGCTGAATAAATTATTAGAAGTGAATAAATAATTAGGAATACTTGAAACAATGTAAAAGTAAGTTGAGTGTATTTGATTCCATATAACAGTGCAAATAAGTAGTCGAATAAAAATAGTGAGTTTTATTGATTTTAATAGAACTTTGAAAATATTAATTGTTGATTATAATTAAGCGTTTACTTATTAATCTTTTCAGAATTAAATAACCCATTAGGAGAATTATTATTAAATAGGAAGTGTTGGGTTATTGGGGTGAATGACATATCAACCTTCGTGGGTTATTGAAGATTAAACCCTGTTTATATATATGGTTTGTAAGTGAATAATTTGTCGGTAACTTTATTTTCAAATGAATTATTAGAATTCATTTGTTTGCACATAGTTAAATGTTTCCAAGTATTGCTATTTAACATTGATAATTCTTGTGGGTAGAGTGTTTGCCAATGGTCCGGGAGATCGGGGTTCAATACCAGGTCGAGTCATACCAAAGACTTTAAAAATGGTACTTGATACCTCCTTGCTTAACATTCAGGCATATAAGGTACGTATCAAGGGTAAAGTGGAGCAATCCAGGGAAAGGAGTAGCGCTCTCCTCTACACTTCGGTGTAGTAGCTATTGAAAAAGGAGCCTTCTGGCTGCCCTCGACTCCGGGCGCCAACTTTACTTACGACTTGCTTATATCAATTTCTATAAAATATAAATGATCTGCTCACAGTTGTGGGGTTTTAGATAACTTAAGATAATAATCTTTTGTAAATGATTGAAAAATTCTATTTGACTCGTAGATGAAACCCTAACAGGTACTAAAAATCCGAGACAGAGTGGACCTGGGAGTAATGACAATCAAGTGTTGGATACTCCATATTCCTCAAAGTTCTTGAATTGGAGCCTCACCATCAGATGCAATTTAGAGTTCACATAATTATATCTTATTAGGAATTCGATTGTATGAAAATTATTTGTATTAGATAGGAATACTTGAATAGACAAATAAATGTAATTGAAACAATGAAACATTGACAAATGAATTAAATTTCGGCATTAAAACCCCATAAGGGGTTGATATGCCGTTAAAAAAATGAACAAAACTTAAGTGACACTTTTAATTTGCGGAAACCAAGATATTGCCGAGAAGTAAGTCTGGAATGTAGGGATGTGTGTCTTCATGTGCGTCTTCAAGTGTGTCTTTACTTATGTGTTTTAGTGTTGTGTATATGTTGTATATTGACCTTCGACCCGGCCAAACATGCCATTCCAAAGTGATGCACCGGAAGGAAGTGACACATTCCGATGGCAGTTATGAGAAGAAATCGCGTAAGCGGGCTTGGCTGATGATATGGGACAAGGTAAAATCCCATGGTACACTCATAGACTGATGCTTCGGAAGAGAGTGACCTGTGAACTGCATGACAGTTATTTCCGCTTGATGACGATCAAACATGCTAGTCCAAAGACGCCGGAAGTGGCATATTCCAGCCTGGCTAACCATGAGAATAGATATTGAGTGGGCGATTTAACTATCATATAACTCGGTGAGGACAGGAATCAGTGAGTTGGAGATCAGAGAAGTTGGAGACAAGATGTGGTAGAGAAAGCAACCACCCAGCGAGTTTGGAGACCAGACCAGTTGGTGAGAAGATGCTGGAATGAGAACATGTCCCAGAGAGGCTGGGCCCCCAGGCCCCCGGTTGAGCAGCCCAGGAGAACGAGAACGACATACGGCGATGTTCGGAGGGGCTGGGGAGGTCAATATGTTGCAGTCTTGTTCGATCTCCAACTCCCTCTCACACACACAACCCTTTCAAATAAAGTGAGAGGTATATCTTCGCTCGTCTTTATTATTGCGTCAATATGTATTCTGCATGTATATTTGTATATATGTATATTTATTTTATGTTGAGTATACAACATATATACATCAGTGTGCATTCTCTTTATGTGTCTTTCGGATTTTCTTGGCATCTTAACGCAGGTAAATATATATATATATATATATACCCAAACCCACTCCACGACCAGGTTGCAGAAAGAGGTCCATCTAGGTCGAAGTTTACCTGTTATAATTCAAGGTTTTCTATCTCTTAGACTAGTTGCCATATCAGGGAAAAGAACCCAATCTACCCTAGTAAGTTAAAGGGGAATATTGGAATCATACCAATCACATTGGTATTAGCACTACATGTTATGCAAACAGCCTCGATCAGGATTTGAATTTGGGCCATCGTGTTTATTTCTTGTGACGGTAAAAATTACACCATGACCTAACGATATAGAGACAGACAAACAGACCTGAAGAAGGAATGAATATAAAGTCCCTCATTGAAAAACTAGAAGATGGAGGGTTGAAATCCTGTCAAACATACGTAATATTTGAAATTAATATGAAACCTATTATATTGCCTTGAAATAAAATTTCACAAACACCTATATGAACAAATAAGATAAAATAAAACAGCTGGTCAGACACGGCTAGTTGGAAACACATTCCTACCAAACCTAATGGTAAACTCATTACCCAGATGCCTTCATCATAGCGTTATATATGGAGAAAAATGGAAAAAACAAAGAAATCTAACGTGAAGAATTTATTGTGAAAGAAAATGTACGGTTCAACGTTATATATATATATATATATATATATATATACTTTCTTTAAAGAAAAAACCAAAGACCGGTTATTTTAGGATTATAAATTTATTTCCGTCCTGTTATATTTTTCTTCGTGTTTTTGGTTTACATCAGAAACACAAAACAGGATGGAAATAAATTTATAATCCGAAAATAACCGGTCTTTGGTTTTTTCTTTAAAGAAAGTATATATATATATATATATATATATATATATATATATAACGTTGAACCGTACATTTTCTTTAATATTAGTTACATAGAGCTCTCTACCAGGAAAATTTAGATTTTCAGCTTTTGAATGGTTTTCTTTTCCTGAAGGAATTACTCCCAACTTTGGTTTAACTGGACCGAATAATACTCCTATATATATATATATATATATATATATATATGTTGGAACGATAAAATTGTCGTCCGAAAGAAAACAACACTACAGCTTTATTTTAAAACTTTTATTGAAAAATTTAATTTAGGTAACTTGATTATGTATTAGAGCTGACATCTATTCAATGTAGCCGCCTTCAGCCTCAATCACCGCCTCGATACGGATCCGGAACTGGGAGCATGCCTTTTCCACAAGCGCCGGTGGGAGCTCGGCGAATACTCGGTGGATGTTGGCGATCAGGCTGGCTTTGGTGTTGTTGGAGGTCATGTTGGTGATGTTCTCGACGTATGACCAAACAAAGTAGTCCAGCTGGTTCAGGTCGGGGGAGAAGGGGTCCAGTGAGAGAAGTACAAAGTGGTTGCACTCTTTCTGAAGACAAGCCTGGGTCTCTTTGGACTTATGGGTCGGTGTCGAGTCCTGCTGCCCAACCCAGAGTCTGCCACCGGCCACTCGATTGCACCAGGGGATCACCACACTCTTCAGCACCTTCAGATACACTTTGGTGTTGACTTTCAAGCCGACTTCGAAGATGTAAGGTGGCATGATGTGGCACTCAATTAAAAACCACACAAAAGACCATAACCGTAGCCGGAAACTTTGTTTTCATCACTCTGGGCAGGTTGAACCGTCCGGATTTGCATTTTGAGGGTGCTGGCAATGGTCCTGTTGTCATAACTTGGATTGGTAGCGACCATGAGTTGTACAGCGACGCATCTCCGATCTCGCTCGTTGAACATTGTGTCACTTTCAGACATGATAGAAGGCTCCTATCGCTCTTGGGATTTGTACACAACTGGCCAATTAGTAGATGGTCTGTAACAAAAAAAGAAAACCGGTTTTCCTTAAACGGAAATGGAATCCTGTCGTCTTTTCTAGGGCGACAACTTTATCGTTCCACCCTGTATACAAATATATTCTAACAGATTGAGCACTCTGGTATACGATAGCACAAAAAATGTTAACAAACGAAATTTGATACATAGGCGTTAATTCCCGTTGAGTCGCAGTTTTGGCTTAGGGTTTTGAAATCAGCCTAATGTAAATTTAGGCGGTTTTCGATCCCGGCTTGGAGCGTCTCATGTGTCAAGCCGCAATGAAGAGTTTTGATACAGTGGAACAGTCTGTGGATGACTGTGTCTCTCTCTGTCTCTGTCTCTCTCCCTCTCTATCTTTACATATATATATATATATATATATATATATATATATATATATATATATTGGAGGTACCCGTGGTGTAATGGTTATCGTCGTAGGAAATGAACACGGCGACACGAGTTCAAATCCTGGACGAGACTGATTGCATTTCACATAGCACTAATATCCTTGGGAAAGGTATGAATCTAATTATTCTCCCTCCAGCTATGGGTAAATAGTAGGACAGACTAGGTTCTTCAGCCTTGGTTAGGCAACTAGTCTAGGAGAAGGAAAACTCTGAATTCAAACCTGTTAAACTCCGCTTAAAAATTGACCTTGTGTCATACCCTGCCCGAGTGGAGGGGTTGCTAAATAGGATATATATATATATATATATATATATATATATATATATATATATGTTGATGACTATATATTAATGATTAAAGCGCTGGACAACTCCAGTCATGCTATTATGTTCACTTTAGGACTAATACCCTTGGGAATGGTATGAAGCTCCTTATCCTCTTATCTATACGTTAAATAGTACAACTACTATCCTTCTGAAACAATGGATTTGTTATTCTATGACCCCAGAAGGTTGATGTGCCATTTGATAACAAAAAATGAACAAGAGTATAAGAAATAACTATATTTATTTCAAATGATTTGAAATGAATATTGCTATTTCTTTTATCACTCTTGTTCGTTATATATATATATATATATGTGTGTGTGTGTGTGTGTGTGTGTGTGTGTGTGTGTGTACACGTGCGTATGCGTGTGATTGAGCGAATTTTGAGTACAAGTTCTACTTAACTGTAGTCCTTTTGTTTTAGCTGTTCACACTTCATTTTGACCACAGTATTATACGACCTTCTTCAGGTGTTGGATGCACCTCCGTGAGGAAATTTACTTTCGTTTAGGATTTTTTTTGAGAGAGAGAGAAAGGGAAGAGATAACGCTATCAAACCGAATATTATTTTCACATTGATTTCTTCAAAATTCTTTTCTGTCAACTCCATCTTGTTTTCTCTGAGCCAGTACCAGTTGAACTCCAAGTTAATATGGAAAATTACTTTCTCTAACATACTGGTGTGTGCAGCTTTCTCGATTTCCATACATTCTCTCCGTCGGCTGCGACAAATTTTGAAGCAGAGTACATCAGATTTGAATTCAAAATAATCCAACCAATAATTTGGTTGGGTTCGGGTTGGGTTTGCTGGGTTTTACGGCATATCAACCGTTATAGGTTATTTAACGCCAAATCCATTTTTATGTAAATAATCAGTTTTGTTTCAAACAATTCAGTTTAGCAAGAGTACACACTTTAATTGTCAAAAAGATTTCTATTTCAAACTATTCAAGCAGTTATATAGAATAATTCAGTTTAGTGTCAGTACAGTTTGAATATCAAAAACAGTTCAATTTCAAATAATTTAGTTTAGCAAAAGCATGCAATTTAAATATAAGTACGGTTTAATTGTCAAAAACATTTCTATTTCAAGCTATTCAGTTTAATCAAACAGTTCAGTTTAGCATAAGTATATCGTTAGTTCTATTTAACCCATAGAGAGGACCCTTATCAGGTGCTACCACTCCGGGCCAGAGTGGACCTGGGAATGATGGCGATTTAGTGTCATATTCAGGACACTCGTTGGGGGGAGTCTTACCCCTCTGCAGTGAAGCAGTCGGTGTATCATACAGCCCCAGCCGACTGGGCATATGGTTGGGTTTGTTTTTATGACATATCAACCATTATAGGTTATTTAATGCCAGATCCGGTTTATACAAATATAGTTGACATATTTGTTTTGTAAACATAAGTCAACAAAGTTAAATAATTCCAAGTATTGCATTGCGTTATGACCGGTTATAAAGGGTCAATAAATAACTCGACACAGAGATATGAGTGCCACACAAAATGTATCCAAGTCTCTGAGGTGCCTGTGGTGTAATGGTTATCGTCGCAGGATATGGACACGTTGATACGAGTTCAAATCCTGGACAAGACTGATTGCATTTCACATAGCACTAATACCCTTGGGAAAGGTATGAATCCAATTATTCTCCCTCCAGCTATGGGTAAATAGGTTCTTCAGCCTTGGTGAGGCAACTAGTCTAGGAGAAGGAAAACTCTGAATTCAAACCTGTTAAATTCTGCTTAAAAATTGACCTTGTGCCATATCCTGCCCGTGCGGAGGGGTTGGTAAATAGGATCCAAGTCTCTGAGAAGGGGTCTCCTTGGTTCAACGTACACGAAGACATGCAAGGTGCTTAACTACAGCTACTGCGGTCTCTGTTTATTTCTTGTAAGGATTTACAAGAAGGCACAAGGCCTTAAGTTTTTTTTTAGGGAAATAGGAAGGGTGCGGTCTTTCATTAAACTATATTTTCTAAGGGGACCTAGCTAGCCACATTCGCCGACCCATTCAACAGTACAATATATAACCATTCATCCATCGCCATGCGCGCAGCAACCACCAAAATACCACATTTGCTCTATGAAAAAGACCTACTTAAAACCCCGAAAGTGATGTATGATTTTATTTACAATTTATGATTTATTCATAATGAATGTATATGATGGGGATGGGAGAAAAAAAAACCAAAATATATACAAAGCGAAAAACAAGGAAAAAAAACCCCGTTTGGTTGCCCTGCCATCCCGCCGTCTACGAAAAAATGGAGGTCGACTGTTTTCCGGTGTCCGAAAACACCAAAAACAAGCCGAACCTACCCTAGGTGGGACGGGAGCTCTAGTCTGACGGCGTAAAGAAATACAGGTTTGGGTACGGTGTGGGTAGTTTAGTTTGCAGGGAATGTGAATTATATACAGATGAACTTTCAAGATCTTCAATAAAGCAGGCTGGGATACGGGTTGAGGTACAAAAATAATGGGGATGGGGAAGATCTTGAGAACTAACGACTAGATGACGGGGACAATGACTCACAACATACTGCTAAGTAGGTTTCAAGGGAAAAAATCCTACTTACCAAGGATGGGGTCCCTAAGGACCCGTACCGTAGACGCCATGGGCTGGCAGAGGAGGGAAGGATGACTCCAACATTGTCCCCTTTCATACGACCAAGCTCGCTGCATTCACCCACCTTTTGCTGAATGTTATGCGATCCAAGCGTTTTCTATCACATCTGATTTTGACCCTTAGCTGACGCCGAAAATATAAGACCAGATCACGATTAGAAAAGTTTGCATCGTCATACAATCTTTTGTTTCTCGTCGTCCAAATCACCATTCGGGCAACAGCAAGGATCGCGTGAAACACCACACGCTTCTCACCCTGAAACGGAGGAAGAACGTTGTCTACGACGTAACCAACGTCGAGCAGCACGAGCTGTTTGGGTTCGATGCGAGCCGTCCACTCCCCGACGTGATCCTAGAACGGGCGAACTCGCTCGCATAGTAGAAGGCGTGCTCTGCCGTTTCTTCCAAGCCACTGCCGCAGCGAGTGCAATCGGGCATGTCTGCCAGGCCCTCTCTGAAGTTCAAGCCGAGAAGGGGTAACGCATTCCGTGCAAGTCGCCAGGTGAGCGAGTTGTTCAAAAAGCTCGATTCTGGCGCCCAATTCCAGTGAGAGCGGATCTCCTCCGCCGTCTAGCCGCGCCGCTCGGTAAGACGGTCCAAAGCGGAACCCACCACTAGCTCCCGATATAGCTCCTTCCGAGGCCGTGAAAGGTCACTGGACCCAAGAAGGTTACGAAGGGCCGTTCTGCACTCGAGGACAAACAGTGCTTCTCCCAAAGGATTACGTCGACCTTCAGCCTTTGGGTCTGACTGGAGGCGAGGAAAAGTCCGACTCGCCTTTCGTCTTCAAACTGCGTCCCCCGTCAAAGATCGGCCCAGGTATGCAAGTCTTTCAGCGAGCCAGTGGCTCTCCAGATCAGGCATATCCAGAACCCCGTTCCGCGTACGTTGGTTACAGACCTGTCTACGGACCATCGGCCTTGCACTTTCCCAGAGGAATCTGGAGAGGGATTGTTGCAGTGCCAGCCGACGTGCCTTAGGCAGAGGAAGTAGAGCCAATCGGTAAAGGATCATAGGGAAGACGTACACGGCGCATGCCTCTGCCCTGCCCTTGAAAACTAGATTCCCACCTGAGCATTCACCTTAGCTTGTACTTCCGGCCAATTTCGCTCCAGTTGGAGGTCGGGCCCGAACCACACCCCGAGGATGCGGACGGGTCCGTCACTATAGCGGAAGGGCCCTGGAAGAGTTTTGCTACCCCTCCAAACACCGAGCCGCAAACCTTCGCTTTTGTTAAAATTGACCTTGGCTCCTGCAATCCGCTCGTACTCGCCAACCGTCTTCTTCACAGCCTTTATATCCAGGCGGTGGGATACAAAGACTGTGATATCATCAGCGAACGCGGAAACCCTTGCCGTAAGAGGGCCAGCAAAAGGGACACCACGCAGGGCCGGATTTGTCCCCTCATCCCTAAGCCTACGGAGCAGGGGCTCCAAAGCGAGGACATAGAGAAGAGGAGACATGGGGCGGCCCTGCCGGACCGAACGCTCGATTGCGAACACTCTCGAACGCCTTCTGTTCACCTGCACCTCTGCCTGAGGGTTGTTGTACATCATGCTAATCCATCTGCGGAACTCCAGTTTGCATCCGGCAGTCTCCAAAACAGTCGCCAAAAACCGATGGTCAACCCTATCGAAGGCCTTGGACTGATTTAAACTGATCAGCGCGGCTTCAGTGCTGTTTTAGGACCTCACAAATCAAGTGCAGGTTATCCTGGATCGATCGTCCCTTCACAGCAAAGGTCTATTCGGGGCCGATCAGATCGCTAATGACAAGCTGTAAACGATTCGCTAAGACCCGGGCCAAAATCTTTAACTCTGTGTTAAGCAGAGTTACGGGCCTGCAATCATCTAAATCCTCCCAAACATGCCTGCCACCTTTCTTCAGCAATGTGATCATGCCCTTGGTAACGCTACCAGGGATGGCTCCCTGGGCAAACTAATGGTTGAACATATTCGTCAGAATAGGTACAAACATGTGCGACATCCTCAAGTACACTTCGTAGGGCAAACCATCTAGTCCTGGCGACTTGTTGAGGCCGACCTGCTTCAACGTGTCACGGACTTCGCATTCAGTAACCACACCCTCGCAACTAGTCGCTTCAGCCGCCCCAAGGCAGGGGAAGTCGGCAAGATAGCTGCGAAACTCCTGAAGCGGGAGATCAGGACACAGGCAAAGCGATCACGAAAGTGCGCCCGAAAGGCATCACGCATTTTGCGACTCGATCTCAGCAATCGCCCGTCCGGGGTCTTGACAGAATCGATATACCGATCAGGAAACTTTCACACTTCTTCTTCACGTGCATTCGCGTTCGATTTCACAGCTTCGTTGAGAACTCTATTTAACCTAGATCTAACTACGTACCCTTTTTAGTCCTCGCTACTCTCACGCTCAAGGCCCCCCCTAGCTAGCTCTACGGTTAGGAAGTCCCCCCAGTCACCGCCCAGGAAAGTCTATCGTCTATAGATTTCGCCTCCTTGGTCCTATCAAAATTGAACTGTTGACCGTATTTGGTGACGAAATCTCTAACCCTATGTTTAAGAGAAACCCACCACGTATTCTCGGTAACCGCACCCACAAACGCTTGCTTGATTAGGGATTCTAGCCGCTCCCGGAAGTCCCATAGCTCCAGTAAGGAGGTATTGAACTTCCAGTAACCGGCTAGACTAGGCCTATTACAGCTGTTGCGGTCTCCGCTCTACCAGCTTAGTTCTTGATTAATGTACCCTTTGGGTAAGTCCATTATTCTGGTCATAGGTGAGTCCCCTACAACACTATGTATCACTTACTACCTAATTAAACACCAGTCATTTGTTTACACACAGCTAAATGATCAAACAGTTTTATTTCAAACAATTCCGTTTAGCATAAGTCATTTGTTTGCACACAGTTTAAATGTCAAACAGTTCGAATGACTTATAGATGTCAGATGCTACCACTCGGGAGCAGAGAGGACCTGAGAGCAATGGCAATGAAGAGGTATTCTGCATCCCCCAAAATTTCAGAAATACTGGAGCCTCGCTATGAGATGTAATTTAATGACAAATCCAGGAAACTCTTTGGGGAGTTCTTACCCCTCTGCAGAGATGCAGTCGGTATATTCTACAATCGCAGCCGACTGGGCTTGGGGTCGTCCGGAACCCAATCAGCTGTACTATTTTACCCTCGAAGGGACAGATGGATTCATGCCTTTTTCTAGCATATTACCGCGAAGGGAAACAAAAACAGCTTTTGCGAGAATTTGAACTTGGCTCGCAAAATCTGTTTTGTATGGTGATAACCATTACATTACAAGCGCTTTCTAAGCAAATAAAACCTCTAAACATCTTTCCGTCATCACATCTTTGTCACATATCTGAGGAGAGTGGGTAAAAAAATATTTTCATGTCTTTCTCAATGGCATGGTTGTGAAGAGAAGCACAAAAAGCCTGAAGGATATATCTGACCTCTCACGAAAAGAGATTTGAAAAAAGGTTATTTTAGATTTGGAGGCTCCACAAGAATAAACTCTTGCGTGCTTATCATAAAAAATGCTTGATCGCTTTGGCATTTTTCTTTAGATACGCGTTATGCGGCAAGTGATAAACGTAGCCCTACTAAACAGGAATTACCGGTGGGAAGACCCTCTGGGATCGGGTGATCGACTTATTATACTCCAAAAGACATAAACACCGGGCCCACTCCATCGGTAAACTAGGTAACACAGCCCATATCATTAAAGAATAAATGAAATATAATTAGGGATTTTGGTTGATTGTTTTAGTAGTAAGTTGTTTCCAAGTTAGATTTAGAGTTGGTTGGTTGGTTGGGTTTTTATGGCAAATCAACCTTTGTATGTTATTTAATATCAAATCTATTTTTATACAAATAATCAATGCTATTTCAAACAATTCAGTTTGGCATGAGTACACAGTTTAACTATCAAATACATTTCTATTTCAAGCTATTCAGTTTAGTCAAATAGTTCTAATTCAAACATAGTTTAGCATAAGTATAGATTTTGTTTAGACACAGTTAAATGTCAAAACAGTTCTATTTAAACAATTCAGTTTAGCGTAGGTACAGTTTCAATGTCAAAAACAGTTCCATTTCAAACACTTCAGTTAATCATAAGTACTCTATTTAAATGTAAGCACATAGTTTAATTGTCAAAAACATTTCTATTTCAAGCTATTTAGTTTAGTCAAACAGTTCTATTTCAAACAATTCAGTTTTGCATAAGAGTGAAGTTTACTTCTATTTAAACCCAATGATAGGGCCCTATCAGGTGCTACCATTCCAGGCCAGAGTGAACCAGAGAGTAATGGCAATGCATGGGTGTTCCGCATTCTCCAAAGCCCCAGCATCACTGGAACCTCACCATCAGATTGTTTAGTGTCATATCCTGGACACTTGTTGGGGGGTCTTATTCCTCTGCAGAGGTGCAGTCGGTGTATTCTACAGCCCCAACCGACAGGGTGGTAGATTAAGAGGTCATCCAGAAGAGATCCTAGGGCAGTGGGATAGGGAGAAAAGCGAATGAGAATAGGAATGGGGAGGGTCCCCGAGTCTAGTTTGGGATAACAGCGGTTGTCCGGGTTAAAAATAGAAATATATCAGCTGCAAATCAACCGTGGACTGTGATTGACTGGAGGAAATTTGGGCGGAGAAGATGTTGATGTGTGCACGGGATGGAAAACAGGCAGGGGAGGTTTGTTGGACACCAGCTGCGAAGCTGTGAAGACGAGATCTCGAACAAGCACATGCGAGAACTACAACAAAAAACGAGAAAGATAATATCAAGATCTGTGTCTGCCTCTCTCGTCCTACGATAGTTTATTTCTCTCTAACTAAAGCGGTTGAGTCAGTTGATACTGTTTCTCTCTCTTCAGCGGCGATTAAGAAGGGTATTAGCGAATAAAGCTTGTATCAACCGAACCTACAGACGGTGTTTGCGTGTTCGTCACTTTTTCTTTCCGTGAGGTTACAACGGGGGTCTGACTGGGACCTAAGGCGTGATGCTACACTCATAGACCGTGATGGTACATAAAAAGCCTCGTCAAAGAATGAACGCAGATCACCGATTCGATTTCTTGTGACGCTGCCATTACGCACCAACCATGTGTGTTTATGTGAAAATGTATGTATGTTAGTGTGTATTCGTATGTGAGTGTATGGATATATGTGCAAATAAGTGACTGTATGTGAGCTAGGTGTGTCGATGAGTCAGTTTGTGTGTGTGTGTGTGTTTCAGTTTCTGGTTCTTTGTTTAATGGCATATCAAACTTAATTTGTTATGCAACGCTAACTATCCCTGTGGACGAATAGTGATGGTATTATTTAACCAATTGCTAAAAAGATAAGGAGGTTCCCACCTTTATCGAGGGTATTGGAGTTATATATTGACCCTCGACCGAGCTGTCAATCAAGAGATACACCTCTGTAAATAAGCCGAAGAACAGCGGATGCAGGTGGATGTTAGACAATGATATAACCTGGTGCCCAGACGGTTCGAGTAAGTTGGAGACAGGATGTCAAAGTGAGAACCAGCTTTCAGATAGAGGGCTTTGAAGCCCTCAGTGACCCACGGTTGAGCAACCCCAGCCAAGATGAGGAAAACGTGCTACTATGGTCGAGAGAAGAACTTGGGGTCAATATAGCAGTCCGTCCTTGTCTCCACTCATTTCTCACACACTAAGCATCACCCTTTCGAAAATAAATTGTGAGAGATTTATATTTCTATAAAGAAGTGTATTCGTTCGTTATTGAAGTCGTCATTATCAGTTGATTATGTTCCCGTGTATATATATGTGATTATACAACATTGGCCCGAGAGTGAACCAAATAGTATGACTGGAGTTCGAACTCGTTTACAAAGAGTCATAGCCCAGTACATTAGCTATTACACCCACGAGACTCCCTCCTTTTGTGTGTGAATGTGTGTGTTGGGGGTGGGGAACAGAAAATAATTGTTGGCACAAAATAATTCTTTTAATTATATCCTTTATTCACAGTCGCCCTAATTTTGATATTTCCATCGTCTACAATTTGGCGCCAAAATTACTGGTGCTGACTTAATCATTGTTAAAGACATTCAGTTTTTAAAAGCCTTTATCAAAAGTGAATAAATCTTATTACTAAGAAAGAACATGAAGTGACACCCAGAAAGAAGACGATAATATAGAACGTGAATAATCGTGAGAATTTAATAAAACGTGTGAACAGGAAGAGAAAAAAATTGATACATAATCATTATAGATACATTGGGGTGCCTGTGGTTGTCGTCGTAGGAAATGGACACGGCGACACGAGTTCAAATCCTGGACGAGACTGATTACATTTCACATAGTAATAATACCCTTGGGAAAGGTATGAATCCAATTATTCTCGCTCCAGCTATGGGTAAATAGTAGGGCAGACTAGGCTCTTCAATCATGGTGAGGCAACTAGTCTAGGAGAAGGAAAACTCTGACCTCAAACCTGTTAAACTCCGTTTAAAAATAGACCTTGTGTCATATCCTAACCGAGCGGAGGGGTTGGTAAATATGGATACATAATCATCATATCGTGCTGCTAGCATGGATTTCTCTGACTCTTTCTCGCTATTCATCCCTATCAGCCATTGCTTCCAGCATGTCCTCTAGACTATGTCATGTGTTCGTACATAGCTCTTGTAGATAGGTTCTAATTGGTCGTCCAACACTTGCACTTCCGTATGAAAAGGTCTATTGGAGAACATCGTTTATGAGTTCGTCCTTACTTCTCCAGCAGTGTTTAGTCCGTCTTTTTTTGGGTGGTTTTAAAGATGGGAAGTAGGTTGCCGTTTTGTGGGATGTTGCTTTGTTCAATGTGACTCATGGCATTCTTGTGCAATATCCGTTTAGCTTTTTCTCTATACGCTTAGCCAGGGTCCATGTGGTACATCCATATAGCAGAATCGACACGACCGCTGCTTGGAAAAAATAGTTTTATTTTATCGGATAGTTCAGACTTCAATATTTTTGATAACCGATATATATGTATAGAGACAGAGAGACAGAGAGAGACAGAGACAGAGAGATGAAGGGAGAGTACATTGCGAAAAAGCAAACCACCAAAATTTACTTTTTTCATCCAATGACCATTATATATATATATATATATATATATATATATATCATCATCATCATGTTGTGCCGCCAGCACGGATATCCCTGACCCTCTTTCGCCACTTCTACCTATCATTCATCGCCTCTGGCAGGTCTTCAGGCTACATCCCGTATCCTCACAGAGTTGCTGTATGTATGTTCGAGCTGGTCGTCCTGCTATTGTTCAGCCATATGTAGGGGTCCATAGGAGTATATCACTTATAAGCTCGTCCCTGTTTCTCCAGCAGTGTCCTGCATGTCTGGTTCGTCTAACTTGGATAGTTTTCGTGATGGGAGGCAGGTGGCCGTATAGTTGGTACTTTGGTACAGATGATGATGATGATGATCAGGGCTACATTCTCACAGAGCTGCTGTATGTATGTTCGACCTGGCCGTCCTGCTTTTGCTGGGCCATATGCGGGGGGGCATCGAAACGAGGTTAACGAAAGCATGGACAGCTATCAATAGGCTATCGATTATATGGAAATCAGACCTAACCGATAAAATGAAACGCAGTTTCTTCCAGGTAGCGGTCACATCGATACTGCTATATGGATGCACTACATGGACTCTAACAAAACGGCTGGAGAAAAAGCTAGACGGCAATTACACAAGAATGCTACGTGCAATCCTGAACAAGTCCTGGCGGCAACACCCCACAAGACACCAACTGTACGGCCACCTACCCCCTCTCACGAAAACTATACAAGTTATACGAACCAGACATGCAGGACACTGCTGGAGAAGCAGGGACGAACTCATAAGTGATGTACTCTTATGGACCCCCACACATGGCCGTGCAAAAGCAGGACGACCAGCACGAACATACATTCAGCAGCTATGTGAGGATACGGGATGTTCTCCTGATGACCTACCTAGGGCGATGAACGATAGGGAGTAGGGAGAGAGGGTCAGGGATATCCGTGCTACCAGTGCGACATGATGATGATGATATATATACATATATATGTGTGTGTGTGTGTGTGTGTGTGTGTGTGAGAGAGAGAGAGAGAGAGAGAGTGTGCATGCGTCCGTGTGTGTATGCCTAGATTAACGCACGTTGTTTGGAAGAATACATGCCTAATCTTTCTGTCACTTTTTCGAAAGGAAATTAAAAATTCAAGTATATATTATGACAACATTATTAATAAGCAATGATTTTTAGAAATGCAGGTAGGAGAAATTTATCTTAAGTTTGGTTTGTTTTGGTTGAGTTTTATGGCATATCAGCCATTGTAGATTATTTAATGCTAAACCCTGTTTATACGTATATATCAAACATATGATTTGTAAACACATTTTGTTGATAACGTCTTTAAACCAGCCTGAGATTATTTGTTTGCGCACAGCGAAATAGTTTCAAGTATTGCTATATAACAGTCAAAATTTAACATCAGTCATTTGTCTGCACACATTTAAATAGATATACATGATATATAAGAGATCAGTTTGTAGGTAATTTCATTTTTAAATGCCTTTGAATTAATTTGTTTACTCTCTAATATTGCATTTGTTTGTACATTGTTAAATGGTTTCAATTATTGCTATTTAACGCTTACAATTCTATTCAATATCAATTATTTGTTTGCACAAAGTAAAGTGGTTACAAGTATTGCTATTTAACACTAATTATTCTTTGCCCAGTCGGCTGGGGCTGTAGAATACACCGACTGCATCTCTGCAGAGGGGTAAGACCCCCCCAAGAGTGTCCTGGATATAACACTAAACAATCTGATGGTGAGGTTCCAGCAATGCTAGAGCTTTGGGGAATTCGGAGTACTCCTTCATTGCCATCGCTCCCAGGTCCACTCTGGCCCGGAGTGGTAGCACCTGATAAGGGTCCTATCTATGGGTTAAATAGAACTAAACCGTGCTTCTTTCACTATACTGATTTTTGCATTTAAACTGCGTATTTATGCTAAACTGATTTGTTTAAAATAGAACTGTTTTGACATTGGAACTGCGTACTAGTGCTGAACTGAATTGCACGAAATAGAACTGTTTTTGACGTCTAAACTGTGTACTTATGCTGAACTGAATTATCTGAAATAAAACTGTCTGATATTTAACTCTGTGTATTGCCCGGTCAGCTGGGGCTGTAGAATACACTGACTGCACCTCTGCAGAGGGGTAACCCCCCCCCAAACGAGTGTCCTTGATATGACACTAAACAATCTGATGGTGAGGTTCCATCAGTGCTGGAGCTTTGGGGAATGCGGAGTACCCCTTCATTGCCATCGCTCCCAGGTCCACTCTGGCCCGGAGTGGTAGCCCCTGATAGGGCCCTATCTATGGGTTAAATAGAACTAACAGCATACTTATGCTAAAATGAATTGAGTGAACTGAATAACTTGAAATAGAAACGTTTTTGACAATTAAACCGTACTTACACTTAAACTGCATGCTTATGCTGAACTGAATTATTTCAAATAGAACTGTTTTTCGACATTAAAACTGTATTTACAGTTAACTGAATCGTTACATATAACTGCTTGAATAGTTTGAAATGGAAATGTTTTCGACAATTAAACTGTGAACTAATGCTAAACTGAACTGTTTTCAATAGAACAGATTATTTACATAAAAATGGATTTGGCGTTAAATAACCTACAAAGGTTGATACGCCATAAAACCAAACCAAACCAAACCAAACCAAACTAATTATTCTATTTAAAATTACTCATTCATTTTCATATAGTTAAATGTTTCCAAATATTGCTATGTATAACTAACAATTCAATTTAACATCAGTCATTTGTTTACACACAATCAAACAGATCATTTTCTATCAATACAATTTAGCATAAGTCATTTGCCTACACACAGTTTAAAGGTCAAACAGTTCTATTTGATCCATTGATGGGACCCTATCAAATGGTGCTACCACTTCAAGCCAGTGTGGACCTGAGAGCAATGGCAATGAGGGGGTACTCCGCATTCCCTAAGTCTCCAGTACTACGGGAGCCTCATCATCAGAGTTTAGAGTCATATCCAGGACTTTCTTTGGTGGAGTTCTTACCTCTCTGCAGAGATGCAGTCGGTGTATTCTTCTACCCAAGCTGACCGGGCTATACCTCTCCGGGTCAGAGTGGACCTGTGAGCGATGACAGTTAATGGGTACTCCAGATCAATTAAAGCTCCAGCATTACTGGAGCCTCACCGTCAGATTGTTTAGTGTCATATCCAGGACACTAGTTGCAGAAGGTATCACTCCACCCTGCAGAGATGCAGTCGGTGTATTCTATAACCTTAACCGACAGGACTTCTTATCTTGAGTGTTTAGGGCAAAAATCTGCACGAAACAGATTTTTTTTTCTTATCTCTTCCGCCTAACTGCATGAGATGAATCTTAATCCAATACTTTATTTTCCTCCGACATATTAAGCTCTAGGGATTCAAACTACTTGTATTGTTTAACGAATAAACTATGTTGGTATACCGTCTACACAATACAACGACAACGAATTTATCTACAGGTGTCCCCGAAAGATGTATACGCACTTTAAATAATTTTAAACCAGATTTTTGTTTTTTCTTTGCAGATTATTTTCAGCAAGATGGGGCACCCCCACACAACCATCGCGATGTTACATCCTTCCTTAATGAGAGATTACCAAACAGGTGGATTGGACGGAGAAGTTTTGTTAAATACCCTCCCAGTTCACCAGACTTATTACCACTAGACTTCTTTTTATGGGGATACCTAAAATACAAAGTTTATGCATTGAAACCCACAACAATTGCTGAATTGAGAGCAACCACTGAACGTGAATGCATGCAAATACCGACGGAATTGCTTCATGATGTGTGCTACTCCATCACTTCGCGTTACCGGCGGTGTCTGGACCAGAATGGACATCAATTTGAGAAACGGCAGTGACAAAACGACAGAAGGATGTTGTTAAATTCTTTTACATGTTGAAAATGAAACAAATAATAATAAAATATTGGTCTGCGGTTATTTGAAGTGTGTATACATCTTTTTGAGACACCAATATATATAAATCGAGTTGTCAGTGAGGTGTAGACTACATATATATACTATATTTTCTGCAAAGGAGAAAGAGCCCCCAAAAGGGTGTGTCCTGAGTATGACTCTGGACTGTATTTGATGTTGAAGTTTTAATTCAGAACTTTGGGGTATGTGGAATATACTTTCATTGTCATTACTCCCAGATTCACTATTATACGATTTGGTATTTTGTGTGTTCTACGGGATAAATCATCATCATCCTCATCATCATGTCGTGCCGCTAGCATGGATATCCCTGACGCTCTCTCGCCACTTCTCCCTATCATTCATCGCCTCTGGCAGGTCTTCAGGGCTACATCCCGTATCCTCACATAGCTTATGTATGTATGTTCGAGCAGGTCGTCCTCTTTTTGCTCGGCCGTATGTGTGGGTCCATGGGAGTACATCACTTATGAGCTCGTCCTTGCTTCTCCAGCAGTGTCCTGTATGTCTGGTTCGTCTAACTTGGATAGTTTTCGTGATGGAAGGCAGGTGGCCGTATATTTGGTGCCTTGTGGTGTATTGCCTCCTGGACTTGTTCAAGATTGCTCGCAACATTATTTTTGATTATTTTTCTGGGTTATTGGATCAAATTTTTTTTCTTGGATCATTTTATGCTTATTTTGGGGAGGTTATTTTTTATTATTTTTCTGAGTTATTGGATCAATTTTTTTTCTTGGATCATTTTATGCTTATTTTAGGGAGCTTATTTTTGATTATTTTTCTGGGGTACTTGATGAATTTTTTTTTCTTAGATATAAAATTTATTCAGTGCTACATCCATTTCGGGGGGGGGATTATTTTTTATTATTTGGGTGGGGGTACTTTATGGCTATTTTTTAGGTTATTTTTAGGTAACTTTATGGTTATTTTTCTTGTGTTATTCTAAGGTTATTTTTCTTGGATTATTTTTTCTTGTGTTATTTTATATTTTAGGGGCTTATTTCATTTTATACTGAAGTCAATTTAATTATCATGTTTTTTCCGTTTATAAGTAATAATATATCTTTACAATAATTTTCAATTAGTTAATAGTTCATAATGTTAAAAAGATGTTTGATCAAATTGAGACCCTAACAGATGCTACAACTCGGAGCCATAGAAAACTTTCAGTAAAGTAACGAAAGAGTGACGCTACATTCCCCAAATCTTCGGAACAGGAACCTCAATATCGAATGCTGTTTAGGGTCATATCCAGAACACATTTCTACGGGGAATGTCGTCAGTGTAATCTGGGTTCCGTCGATTGGGCGGTATAATGTTTGTTGTCATGTATGGGTGCCCTTTCACATGGACGAGCAAAGGCAGGATGACCAACTAGAACCTACATACAACAGCTCTGTGCCGATACAGGATGTATCCCTGAAGACCTGCCGGAAGCAATGAACGATAGAAAGGCTGGCGAGAAAGGGTCAGGGTTATCCGCGCTGCTGCTGCTGCTGATGATGATGATTTTTAAGGTTTATCTCAATTATTTTGTTTGTTCAAATACTAATTGTCAACTTCTGATAAGATAAACGGGAATTCTTCGAAGATTTAGCCGTGTCAATACTACTGTATAATGACACCGCTTGGACTTTAACGAAACGGGAAGTGTCCTTGTAGCGTAATTGCAATTGTGCTAAACTGCGACATCGTAGTAAGCGAGTTCGAACTCCAGTCGAGCTATTACGCACACTTTCGGACTAATACATTTAGAAAAGGCATGAACTCCTCTATCCTTCCCATCTATGGGCAAAATTGTACCACTACTGTCCTTTTTAAAGAATGGCTTTTGCTTTAAATAACCCAAGAAGGTTAATATGCCATTAAACAAAGAAACCGAAAGTGATTAAAAAGACGCTTATAGAAAATGATTGATGGTAACTACAAAAGGATTTTGCTTGCCGCTTTAAAGTAGCCTCTCACAAACCATCCAGGAAGGGTGAACAAGACATGCTGCGCCTTGCTGGGAAAGTAAGAACAAACTTATAAGCGTCATTCTTCTGTGGACTACTATTTATGGACACACCAGTTTTGGCAAACCAGTAAAAAAAAAAAACTCATCAGTTTGTTGCTGACTCAAGATACCGTCTAGAACATCTCAAGCGATGGACAGTAGGGGTGGATGATAATGATGCCTCGATAATAATAATGATGATAAAAGAGGTATGTGTGTAGGGGTATGCACATGTGCAGGCACATGTGCATACGTGTACGTCTTATTCTGCTCGTGTACGTCTTATTCTGCTCACCCTTATTCTGCGCGTGTACGTCTTATTCTGCTCACCCTTATCAAAAAAATTGATTTCATGAGATTTTGCTCCTCACCGGGTGCTGTTTTCAGTCAAAAGAAGGTAAGCTTTGTAAATGTAGATATGAATCGATTTATCAGTATACATTGATACATTAATCCCTCACTCCAATGAAGAAAAAAACCCTCTATTTTGCATAAGATATTTTATCATAATCTCCTTCTTTCCCAAAGCACTTAATCCAATGCTTATTTATCAAACAAATCAGGTGAATATTATTATAACACGAATCTAAAAAACGTAAATATCAGACTGGTAAGTCATTAATCTACTTATATATATATATATATATATATATATATATATATATATATATATTATCAATGGTAGGTTGGTTGATTGGTTGGTTGGTTGGGTTTTATGGCATATAATCTTTTGTAGGTTATATAATGCCAAATCCATTTTTATACAAATAAACAGTTCTATTTCAAACAATTCAGTTTAGCCTGAGAACATAATTTCATTTTCAAAAACATTTCTATTTCAAGCAATTCAGTTTAGTCAAACAATTCTAATTCAAACATTTCAGTTTGGTATAAGTATAGTTTTTGTCCACACATTTTGTCCACATTCAGTTTAGCGTAAGTAGAGTTTCAAAGTCAAAACAATCCTATTTCAAAAAATTAATTTCTGCATAAGCACGCAGTTTAGTTCTTTTTAACCCATAAATAGGGGCCTATCAGGTGCTACCAATTCTGGCCATAGTGCACCTGGGAGCGATGGCAATGAAAGGGTGTCCCACATTCCCCAAAATTCCAGAATTACTGGAACCTCAACATCAGATTGTTTAGTGTCATATCTTGGACACTCGTTGTCGTGGAGGGGTCTTAATCTTTTGCAGAGGTGCGACTGGGTGAGTATCAAGGGTAGTCTCTGTGACGAAGTGGTTAACGTATTGGACAGAGACATCGTAGTAATCGATTTCGAACTCCAGTCGCGCTATTACGGTCACTTTTAAACTATTACTCATGGGGAAGGTATACATACTCTTATCCCACGTCAAGTATGGGTTAAATTATACTAGCATTGGCTGGTTGTTTGGGTTTTATGGCATATCAACCTTTGTAGGTTATTTAATGCCAAATCTTTTTTATACAATCTGTTCTATTTCAAACAATTCAGTTTAGCCTGGGAATACAGTTTAATTGTCAAAAACAATTCTATATCAAGCTATTCAGTTTAGTCAAACAGTTCTAATTCAAATAATTCAGTTTAGTATAAGTATAGATTTTGTTTAGACACAGTTAAATGTCAAAACAGGTCTATATTAAACAATTCAGTTTAGTGTAAGTAGAGTTTCAATGTCAAAAACAGTTCCATTTCAAACAATTCAGTTTAGCATAAGTACACAATTTAATTCTATTTAGCATAAGTACACAATTTAATTCTATTTGACCCATAGATATGACACTATCGGCTGCTACCCCTCTGGACTAGTGTGGACCTGGGAGCAATGGCAATGAATGGGTATTCCGTCTTCCCTAAAGCTTCAGCATCACTGGAACCTCACCATCAGATTGTTTTGTGTCATATCTAGGACACTCGTTAGGGGTGGGGATCTTACCCCTCCGCAGAGGTGCAGTCAGTGTATTCTACAGTCCGAACCGACTGGGCAATATACTACGATTGTTCTTCAACAAATTTTTTGTAAATATAGCAATATAAATATATATATATATATATATATATATATATATATATATATATATAATATATATATATATATAAACTGAAAAGAAATAGGATTTCGTCTTATTTAATTGCAAACACTTTCAAATGCCTTCTAGTTGATAGAATACACAATCATCTAATAATTTTTCAAATGTGTTTTGGTTATTACTCGACCAAGTCGGATCGGATGGTTGCGCAGATGAGAAACCAACATTCACCAAGCGCCATCGACTCAGAGTCCCTACTATTAAAACTTAGATATACATATGATCTATTGCCGATATTTTTTGTAAATATAGCAAGCCACATGACTATTATTATGGTAAATTACGGCGTCGAAAATTCGACCTTGTTTATAAATCAACTGGAAGATTTTTGGCTCAAGATTCTGGGTTAGGCCTTTACTTGTTGTATTGGTCGACCCCCAAACATACAGCAGACTCCTGTGATATTCTAGTGAGTGTTTATAGTCAGTCGATTAGCTGTTGGAAATGGGGTGTGGTATAACGTTAATATAATACTTAACGTTAATATAATCATCATCTTCATCATGTCGTGCTGGTAGCACTGATATCCCTAACCCTCTCTCGCCACTTTTCCCTATCGTTCATCGTCTTCTGGACTACATCCCATATCCTCACATAGTTGCTAAATGTATGTTCGTGCTAGTCGTCCTGCTTTTGCCCGGCCATATGCGTGGGTCCATAAGAGTACATCACTGATGAGCTCGTCCTTCCTTCTCCAGCAGTGTCCGGCATGTCTGGTTCGTCTAACTTGAATAGTTTTCGTGATAGGAGGCAGGTGGCCGTACAGTTGGTGTCGTGTGGGGTGTTGCCGCCAGGACTTGTTCAATATTGCTCTCAACATTCTTGTGTAATTGCCGTCTAGCTTCTTCTTCAGCCGTTTAGGTAGTGCATCCATATAGCAATATCGATACGACCGCTGCCCGGAAGTTTTATTTTTTTCTATCTAATACGAAAAAATCTATTCACTGTTGATTATTTCTTTGCACACAGTTTAATATTTTCAAATTTTGGCACGTGTAACTAACAATTTAATAAAACATCAGTCACAGTTTAATGATCCAAGAGTTTATTTCTAACAATTCACTTTGGTATAAGCATAATTAAAATGTCAAAAAGTTTTATTAGCTCCGTAGATAGAAAACTTCTTTGTAACAGAATCCAATTAATAGACAAGTTGAATTAATTTCTGCTACCAGGTGTTTTCAATCATATTAATTGATCGTCTTGAAATTATTGTTTGTTTATCTTTAGTTTGGGAGCGATATTCATTTCATTGGATTGCTTTATTATTTCTAGGAGAGCCCGGGTTAGCGAGTTAGTTCTTATTTGGTTGGGTGCACTGGTTCGCGTGTTAGTTGTTAAAGATGTTCATTTATTATGGTGCTTTGGTTAGGTTAATAATTGTTGAAGATGTTTATTATTTATGGGGGTGTTTTGGTTAGGTTAATAGTTGTTGAAGATGTTTATTATTTGTGGGGGTGTTTTTGTGAGGTTATTAGTTGTTGAAGATGTTTATTTGTGGTGGTATTTTGGTTAGGTTATTAGCTGTTGAAAATGTTTATTATTTGTGTGGGTGTTTTGGTTAGGTTATTAGTTGTTGAAGATGTTTACAATTTATGTAGCTGCTTAGGTTTGGTTAATAGCTGTTGAAGATGTTTATTATTAGTGGGGGTGCTTTGGTTTGATTATTAATTGTTGAAGATGTTTATTATTATTTGTGGCGGGGTTAATATATTAGCGGTTTAAGATGTTTATTATTTGTGTGGGTGATTTGATTAGCATGTTAGTTGTTGAAGATGTTTATTATTTGCAGGGTGCATGGTTAGAATTTTAGTTGTTGAAGATGTTTATTATTTGTGGGAGTGCTTTGGTTTGGTTATTAGTTGTTAAAAATGTTTATTATTTGTAGGGCTGCTTTGGTTAGCTTATTTGTTGTTGAAGATGTTTATTTTTTATATTAGTTGACTTATTAGTTGTTGATAATGTTTCTTATTTGTGGGGGTACTTTGGTTAGGTTATAAGTGGTTGAAGATGTTTATTATTTTTAGTGATGCTTCAGTTCGGTCATTAGTTGTTGAAGTTGTTTATTAACTTTGGGGTACTTTGGTTAGATTATTAGTTGTCGAAAATATTTATTATTTGATGGGGTACTTTTTTTAATTATTTATTGTTGAAGATCTTTATGTTTGGTGGTGGATTGGTTATCTTATTTGTTGTTGAAGATGTTTATTATTTGTGGGTGTATTTTGGTTAGGTTAATAGTTGTTAAAGATGTTTATTTGTTAAAGTGCTTTGCTTATGTTAATAATTGTTGAAGATGTTTATTATTTGTGGGGGTGTTTTGGTTAGGTTAATAGTTGTTAAAGATGTTTATTTATTAAAGTGCTTTGCTTATGTTAATAATTATTGAAGATGTTTATTATTTGTAGAGGTGCTTTGGTTTGGTTATTTATTCTTAAAGATATTTATTCTTAGTAGGGGTGTTTTCGTTAGGTTATTAGTTGTTGAAGTTGTTTATTTTTGTTGGAGGTAGGGGCTTTGGTTGGCTTGTTAGTTGTTAAAGATATTTAGTATATTTGGGTTGGTATTGAATGCTATTATATTTATATTGGGTTGTTTGTTGTTAATACTCAGGCTTCATATATTTGTTTAGTTTTGGTTTTGTTTGGTTTTATGGCGTATCAACTTTTGTAGGTTATTTAATGCCCAATTTATATATACATATATACATATATATATATATATATATATATATATATATATATATATAATTTTAAAACACATTCGTTGATCGTATCTTTAAACGAGCTTGAGTTCATTTTTTTTCACGTGTAAATATTTTTATTTTTTTCTATCTAATACGAAAAAATCTATTCACAGTTGATTATTTTTTACACACAGTTTAATATTTTCAAGTATTGCCATGTGTAACTAACAGTTTAATCAAACATCAGTTATAGTTAAATGATCCAAGAGTTTATTTCAAACAATTCATTTAAGCATAAGCATAATTTAAATATCAAAAAGTTCTATTTACTCCATAGATAGGACCCTTTTAAGTGCTACCACTCCGAGTCAGAGTAGACCAAGGAGCATTGGCATTCACCAAACCTCCATCATTACTGAAGCTTCAATATTAGATTGTTTAGTGTCATAGCCGGGACAAGGGTTGACGGGGGAGTCTTATCTCTTTAGTTTGGTTTCTTCTGTTTTGTGGCATATCCGGGACAAGGGTTGACGGGGGAGTCTTACCTCTTTGGTTTGGTTTCTTCTGTTTAGTGGCATATCAACCTTTGTAGGTTATTCAATGCCCAATCCATTCTTCTAGAAGAACATTAGTGGTACTATTTAACCCATAGCTGGGAGTTTAGGGGCTTCATACCCTTCCCTAGGGTATTTGTCCGAATGTGAACGTAATAGCACGATTGGAGTTCAAACTCGCTTACTACGATTCCGCAGTCCATCGCATTAACCATTTCACCACGAGGACACCCCCCTTAGCTCTTTACGGAGATGCAGTCGTTGTATTCTGCAACCCCATTTGACTGGGCCAATTATTTGTACATCACACTCAAACTGAACAAAAACATACAATACCAATTATGAATTAAACTGCCTGGGAGCAAAACTTAAGGCAACTGTTTTATCAACTGTACCCTGTTAAAAATAAACCATCAATAAGTCAAGAGAATTTTTTTTGATTATCAAGAAAGTTCCCCGTGGCCTTTAATCAAACTTGTCTTAACAATAACATGTGACATATATATATATATATATATATATCATCATCATCATTAAGTCACGCCATTATCACGGATATTTCTGACCCTCTCTCGCCACCCCTCCCTATCGCCCATTGCTTCCGGCCGGTCTTCAGGGAGACATCCCATATCGGCACAGAGCTGCTGTATGTAGGTTCGAGCTGGTCGTCCTGCCTTTGCTCGGCCATGTGAAGGGGTCCACAAGAGTACATCCCTTATGAGCTCGTCCCTACCTCTCCAGCAGTGTACCGCATGTCTACTTCGTCTAATTTCGACAGTTTTCGTGATGGGTGGTAGGTGGCCGTACAGCTGCTTTGTTGGGTACTGCCTCTAAGACTTGTTCAATATTGCTCGCAGCATATATATAATTCTTAAAAGAGCCAGAAACTACCAACCTACGGATGTTCAGGACAATTCTGACGAAACGACATTTTATTACTAAACTTGCCACCATTTATTATTAAGTGGTTGTTTTATTTATTTTATTTTTTTCTAGATATAGGTTTGTAATATATTTCTTATTTACAAATTGTATTATCTGTTTTTTTATGAAAATAATATATATATATAATCATGTTCTGTTGATAGCATTGAGTTCCCAAACTCTCTCTTTCTCTCTCTCTCTCTTCCATCATCCGTCCCTATCGTATATCGTTCCTGATAGGTCTTTTAGACAGCATCCAGTGTCCACACACAGAGCTGATGAATGTCAGTGTTTGCAGTTCGGTCCACACTGGCGCATCCGTGAATAGGAGGCAGTTATGAGTACGTCCTTATTTCATCAACAGTGCCCGCATGTCTAGATGCTTGATGGTCTTATTTGGAGGGTTGATGAGATGGGAAGTAAGTAGCCATACAGCTGCTATCTTGTAGAATGTTGCTTCCATGATTTGTTCAAGACAGCACAAAGTATCCTTCTGCAGTTCCATTCTACATATATATTAGAATTATCATGACTAGAAAATCCGGCAAACACCTACACACGACACACGGAACACTGAACAGCTGTTTCGACCTTATTGGGTCTCATCAGCAGTGCACACCGTGATCTCCACCACTGGAGATCGAACCAACAACCACAGTATACAGAAGCCGAAACTCTACCACTGAGCCTCTGATACATGTCACATATAAGCGACATATATTTACTAGGTCAAGAGGTCGCGATGAGACCCAATAAGGTCGAAACAGCTGTTCAGTGTTCCGTATGTCGCATGTGCCAAAGTTTCTGGTCATGATAATTCTAATATATAACATTAATTACTCCATTTAAATATATATATATATATATATATATATATATATATATATATATATATATATATATATATATATAAGAAAGGTATGAATCCCATTACTCTCCCTCTAGCTATGGGTAAATAGTAGAACTGACGGGATTCTTTAGCCTTGGTCAGGCCACCTGCCTTAGAGAAGGAAAACTGAATTCCAACCTGTTAAACTCTTAAAATTGCCCTTATGCCACCCACTGCCTGAAGCTAGTGGTTGGTAAATATATATTTTATTTATATTTTGTATATAATTATGAATAAAATTTTAGGCTAAAAGTATTTTAATCCGTAAAAGGTTTGGAGTGGAATTATCACGAAAATACAGTGCAATATTGCTGTATAGTTCAAATATAAAATAAAATAAAATAAAAACAACAACAAAAAAAACAACAAGATAAAACTCCCAAACTAGAGTTTCACGCTGTCGATCCTCAGGAGAGCTTAGCCCAGTCGGCTGGGGCTATAGAATATACGATTACTTCTCCGGAGTGGAGTATGTCCTACCCCGGCAATGACGTGTTGAATATATATTAGATGAATTCAAATGTGGCCAGCGCTCTTTATCAGAAAATAGAGACTTAATAGACAGTTGAAAGTCTTTAGAAACATTCGCACGTACGTAATATATATATATATATATATATATATATATATATATAACCAATAGTCTTCCATGATATTGCTATTAATGTATTCGTGAATGTTAATCGCATAAACCAAACATTATACAGTGAAACTTTCAGTTAAACATACTTATTGACCAACTCTCATTATATATATATATATATATATAATGAGAGTTGGTCAATAAGTATGTTTAACTGAAAGTTTCACTGTATAATGTTTGGTTTATGCGATTAACATTCACGAATACATTAACAGCAATATCATGGAAGACTATTGGTTATATATATATATATATATATATATATATATAATGAGAGTTGGTCAATAAGTATGTTTAACTAGAAGTTTCACTGTATAATGTTTAATTTATGCGATTAACATTCACGAATACATCAATGGCAATATCATGGACGACTATTGGTCACACACACACATATATATATATATATATATATAATAAAAATAATTGGAAAAGTGGATAAATCCAAACACTTCCAACGTGTTTAATGGTAATATTTCGTTCTCTATTCACAGAAGAAACCCTTCAGACCTTTGTAAGTTTTTGGATTCATCCACTTTTTCACTTATTTTTCATCATCTTGTCAGATTCACCAAAATCTACCATTTCTCCATTTATATATATATATATATATATATATATATATATATATATAAGGGAAGTAAAGTTCGCGCCCCGAAGACTCCCTTTTCAATAGCTTCGACACCGAGGTGTAAGGAAGGGTGCTACACTTTTCCATGGATTGCTCCATTTTACCCTTGATACGTATCTTATAATACTGAGTGTTTGACAAGGACGTATCAAGTACCATTTTTTGAGTTTTTGGCATGACTCGACCGGGGATTGAATCCCGGCCTCCCGGGCCATTGGCGAACACTCTACTCTAAAATAATTAAATACGCCGTCTACATCTCTGCAGAGGGATAAAACTTCCCTTTCAACGAGTGTCTTGGATATGACTGCATTTGAAGTTGAGGCTTCGATCTTGGAGCCCTGGGGAATTCGGAATTCACATTCATTGCAATTACTCCCAGGTGCACTCTGATTGACTGAGGCTGTAGAATACGCCGATTACATCTCTGTAGAGGTGTAAGACTTCTCTCTCAACCAGTGTCTTTTATATGGCACTAAACTGCATCTGATGATAAGGCAGGCGTTGTAGAATATATTGACTGCATTTTTGTATCAGTGAAGATTGATAAGACTCCCTGGTACACTCTGACCCGGAGTTTCTATACCAGTTTGGGTCTCATCTATGGGTCAAACAGAACTATTTAACCATTTAACTGAGTGCAAACAAATCACTGATTTCAAATGGAATTGTTAGCGGTTCATAACAATACTTAAAACCATTTAATAGCGTTGGTTGGTTGGTTGGTTGGTTGGTTAGATTTTATGGCATATCAATCTTTGTAGGTTATCTTTCGCCAAATCCATTTTTATACAAATAGTCAGTTCCATTTAAAACAATTCAGTTTAGCATGAGTTCGCAGTTTAATTGTCAAAAACAATTCTATTTCAAGCTATTCAGTTTATTCAAACAATTCTTATTCCGCTTATTCAGTTAAGTATAAGTACAGATTTTGTTCACACACAGGTGAATGTCAAAACAGTTCTATATGGAACAATTCAGTTTGGTTTAAGTACAGTTTCAATATCAAAAACAGTTCCATTTCAAACAATTCAGTTTAGCATTAGTACGCAGTTTAAATGTAAATACAATTTAATTGTCAAAAACATTTCTATTTCAAGCTATTCAGTTTAGTCAAACAGTTCTAATTAAAACAATTCAGTTTAGCATAAGTATGCATTAGGTCTATTTAACCCGTAGATAGGGCCCAATCAAGTGCTACCATTCCGGGCCAGAGGGGACCTGGGAGGAATGGCAATGAAGGGGTGCTCCGGATTCCCAAAGCTCCAGCATCACTGGAACCACACCATCAGATTGTTTATTGTCATATCCAGGATTCTCATTGGGTGGGTGGGGGTTACCACTCTGCTGAGGCGCAGTCGGTGTATTCTACAGCCCCAGCCGACTGAGGAACCATTTAATTGTTTGCAAATAAAACTATTCATGTTAAATAGGAATTCTTGAAATTTCAGTCTGACCTACTATTTACTTATAGCTGAAGGTAGAATAGTTGGTTTCCTACCTTTCCCAAGGCCATTAGCTCTTTGAGAAATGTAAACCATCTCGGCTAGGATTTGAATTCGGGTCGATGTGTCCATTTCCTACGACGATAATTATTACACTACAACTACCGCCACAAAACTGTACAGTTTCAAAAATTCCGATCTCATACAAAAAATTTTCAAACATTTCTAGCTGACCAACAGATAGGGCCCTAATAGGTACTACCATTCCGAGTCAAAGTGGACCTGGGAGTAATTGCAATTTAAACTGCATTTATTGTGTTAGTACAGCCTTTATTCTACTGTTATATAATTACGGAATGATTTTTTTATATTGATCATTTTTCGTTAATTGTATTTTATCATTCGGTTTGGTTGGGCTTTGAACTATTCGGCTCCTAGTCCAGGTGCACACACATTGGGTACAGTTTACGCATGTGCGCAGAGGATATTACAATCACAATTGTCATAATAAAAACCCCAGATAGGAAATTTGACCGGGGTAAGAATGACGTCATGCCCGGAAGCGATGGGCTGAAATTTTGGTGATTTTGAAAAAGATGTTAGTTGAGATCCGACTCTCTCTCCTTGTGTCGAAAAACTAAAGACAAGAAGTTAATAAAGGTTTCGTACCTGAACAACGGAGAGTCGTCAGTGTTTCGTATTTCCTTGCATCTGTATATTTGTATGGTTGTATTGTGACTGCACCAGTATACTACACTAAGGCTAACAGTAACAAATAAATGAATTAGTACTTCGTTTAATTCTCACAATTTATCAATCAACACGTGAAACTATTAATAAATATATACAGTCCTGCCTGTGTATAAAGTTGAGTTTAAGGGACTTACCGGCGCGCTGAAAAAGATATCTGGTATCTTAGGTTTGTCTTTCTGAGAGCTTTTAATGTCTCCGCCTCACAGAACATCTGACTGGGTTCATCACGTGATTAGTATATCCAATCACAGTAAGCCTCTCCCTCACTCACTCCATACACAGGGATTACCATTTTACTAACCCAACACATTTAAATGATAAATCAATCGTTATGTTCATTTGTTTAGATTATCTGCGTTTGAATGAAAGCCACACCTGTTAGAGAGTATTATCTTGTAAAATCAATTAAATGACCATCGATGTCTTACAGGTGCGAGTGCGTACACCCCTTCCATACATACATACATACTCTCAAAAGTGGCACAAAGTGGTATTGTAGGAGATGAGTTAATATGTTTCATATCCTCTTGTAATATGAATAAAAATTACTTTACAGTTTTGGTCTTTGCATATATTAGTGAATGGGTCTAATATTTAATTAATTTTCGAACGATTTATTAAAAATTTCGCTTTTAAAAATATCAGATTTAAAATGATGTTAAGTATATTGAATAGGATTGGATCGACAGGTATAAACGAAGATAAAGAAATGTAAATAATATAGATAGATAGATAGATAGATAGATATGCACATATGCACATAGATAGATAGATAGATAGATAGATAGATAGATAGATATGATCATATTGGGATAGATAGATAGATATGCACATATTGAGATAGATAGATAGATCAAGTTGAGATAGATAGATATGAATTGTCTCAAAATAGATACGTAGAACAAGTTGAGAAAGGTAGATATAAATAGTCAAAAGACAGATAGCTAGCTAGAAAGATATGAACAATTTGAGGTGAGAATAAACTGATTTTATATTTAATGGTAGATCAATAAAACCTTCATATTCTGAGAGTTATTGGCTAATTTTTTATTTCAAATTTTGGAGTATATTGTTCGTTCTATTTGATTAATGGAGAAAAAGAGGATGAAGTGATCTCACAAAGGTCGAGATTATGTTAAAAAAATAGGAATTTTCTAATTAAATTTATTTTTATCATTACATTCGGTGGGGACTTAATATATCGATGTATTTTGATAAATCGACAGATATAAATAGAATTATCAAACTTTGCTTCGTTTATAGGAAAACAACATCTCGAGACGGTCAGTATCTTATGAAAAAGAAATTAGGACTATTTTAAATAATAGGGGAGGAGCAAGTGTACTTACAAACTATTCTTCTTCCTCCTCTTCTTCCTCCACCTCCTCCTCCTCCTCCTCAGCATCAAAGCATGCTGATAGCTTCCTGATAGCATGTATTTGTTTGACTCTCTCTCTCTCTCTCTCTCTCTCTCTCTCTTTCTTTCTTTCTTTCAGCATTCGACTCCACCTTCTGTCCCTTTTGGTATGTCGTCTAAATAGCATCCAGTGTCCACACAGTTGGGGAATGGAAATTTACTTAGCCTTTTGCTTAGATGAGGCACAAGGCCGTATGAAAGGGGCACGCAATGAGACTCGAACTCACTCGTGTAGGTTTGCTAGTCTAGCTTGCTAACCATTACACCACCAGAGGCGCCTCACACAGTTGAGGAATGTAAGTTTTTACTGCTCAGTCAACATCGATGTGTTCATATGTAGGCATCCATAGGAGAACGTTACTTATGAGTTCACCCTTGTGTCGTTAAGGTTCAAGTAGTGCAATCGTACAGTAGTACTCACACACACACACACATATATATATATATATATATATATATAAAGTTAGTAAAGAAAGTTTGGCGACCGTAGTCGAGGGTGACTCGAAGTCTCTCTTTTCGATAGCTCCAAGGTGTAGGGGAGGGAGCTACTCCTTTCCCTGGATTGCTCCACGTTACCCTTGATACGTACCTTATAATGTTGAGTGATAAGAAAGGTGGCATCAAGTACCATTTTTGAGTCTTTGGTATGACGCAACCAGAGATTGAACCCAGGTCTCCCGAGCCATTGCCGAACACTCTAACCATTGTCCATATATATATATAACGTATATGTATCTATAATATATAATGTAATATAAGCCTTCGTAGGTTATGTAATACCATTGTTGTAGTCTAGCCACACTGAAGAGTTGTGATACAACGAAAAAGTCTGTCTGTGGATGACAATATATACGCTCCCCACTCCCCAGGGGAGTTGAGCACTTTGGTGAAGGAATTAACGGTTACCACTGGCATAATGCAAAGTTCTCCTAATGAATTGAGTACTTCGGTATCCGATGGCGCAAAATGTAAGCAAACGAAAGTTAATTCCCAAACACTTACATCCATAGCCGCCAAAATCTACAATGCCCTACTACGAAACGGCATAGAACCCAAAATCGACAACATCCTTAGGAAAACCCCAAATGGCTTCCGAAGAAATAGATCTACGACCTCACATATATTGACCATCCGTATAATCTTTGAGGGCGTACGGCAAAAAACCTACAAGCGACATTACTATTTGTCGACTTTACCAAGGCCTTCGATTCCATTCACAGAGGAAAGATGGAACAAATCCTACTAGCGTACGGCATACCTAAAGAAACCGTAGCGGCAATAACGATTCTCTATAGAAACACTAAAGTGAAAGTGTAGCACTATGTGGGTAGGCCGCCAAAGCAGACGAGTCTGTTTTGGCGCGAAACCAGACAAAGGATTCTTGGACATGAAATCTCGCCGTATCCGGAAGTGGTAAGGGGACGCGAATGAGAGTTGACGACGCGACCCAGAGAGAGGCAGTTGGCGGCTGGAGAGCAGAGAGGGCAGTTGGCGGCTGGAGAGCAGAGAGGGCAGTTGGCGGCTGGACAGCAGAGAGGCGAACAGCAGAGGTTGGCGTGGATCCACGGACAGGGGAGTCAACACCGGACACCGGAGCAGAGAGGCGAGGCAGCATTGGATAGGGTCCAGCGAGAGTGAGTCAAGATGAGTCTGATTCCAGTAGCATTGTGGAATTTTCGCTAGTAACCCACGCTAGCGTTAGTCCATATCTGCTATCGGGAATGCAAAGTGTTGCATACCTTCCTCTGCTCTTGGTTAACCCCAAGCTTTGTTCGTGTTTGTTCGTTTGTCCTTCTATTTTCTCCGTTCCCTCGATCGTATTCTTGTGTGGTGGCAAGAAATGTGCGTTACCCCCTCGAACCACTAGTTGATCACCGGCCGGCATAAGAAGTGACATGGTTAGAAGAAAGCTAACGTGTGTGGTGGGGTGAGGGTGTAACGTTTACAAAAGTACGTTCACCAGATGGAGACGCAGACTACTTCGAAATTGTAGCTGGGGTACTACAAGGAGACACAATTGCCCCATATCTCTTTATCATCTGTCTAGATTACGTGCTTAGAACATCAATTGATAAAATCAGAGAAAACGGCTTCGAGCTGACAAAGAAAAGAAGCAAAAGGTACCCCGCAAAAACGATTACCGACGCCGACTACGCAGATGACAAAGCGATACTGGGAAATACACCCGACCAAGCTGAAACACTACTGCATAATTTGGAACGAGCCGCCGCAGGCACTGGCCTCCATGTCAATGCACATAAAACGGAATATATGTGCTATAATTAAACAGGTGACATCTCCACACAAGACAGAACACCTCTGAAACTAGTAGATAAGTTCACCTACAGCGTCTCATCAACCGCAAAGGACATCGACACGCGGCTAACGACGGCATGGACAGATATCAATAGACTATCGATCATATGGAAATCAAGCCTGAGTGATAAAATGAAACACAGTTTCTTCCAGGCAGCGGTCGTATCGATACTGCTATATGGATGCACTACTTGGACGCTAACTAAACGGCTGGAGAAGAAGCTAGACAGCAATTACACAAGAATGCTGCGAGCAATCTTGAACAAGTCCTGGCGGCAACACCCCACAAGGCACCAACTATACGGCCACCTGCCTCCCATCACGAAAACTATACAAGTTAGACGAACCAGACACGCAGGACACTGCTGGAGAAGCAGGGACGAGCTAATAAATAATGTACTTTTATGGAACCCCACATATGGCCAAGCAAAAGCAGGACAACCAGCTCGAACATACATTCAGCAGCTCTGTGAGGATACCACTCCCTATCGTTCATAGCCAGAGGCTATTAACGATAGGGTGACGTGGCGAAAGAGGGTCAGGGATATCCGTGCTAGCAGCGCGACATGATGATGATGATGAAGAATTCCCAAGCTGACGTTGAGTCACGGGCTTGGTTTAGGAGTATGTCAGCAGCATAACGTTAAGTTAGGTTGGTTTTGATCCTGGCTTAGAGTGTCTTGCGTATCTAGCCACACTGAGGAGTTGCGATACAACGAAACAGTCTGAGGATGACTATATATAGGCGAATCGGCTGGTTGTTGGGTGGGTTTTATGGTATATCAACCTTAGTGGGTTATTTAATGCCAAATCCCGTTTACACAAATATATTAGATTAGTATCGACAAAATGCAAGAGACTGGTGATATAACTCAAGAAATACTGACAATCCTTCTTATGCTACATTTAAGTCGGTACCTCCTCAGCAGTTTGGTCAGTAGAGCTGAATGACCTTGTGCATGATTTTGGTCTCTCCTAAAAATGCAGTTGAAATTTCAGCTTCTAGTACTTATCTTTAATTGGAATCATTTTGAGATGAGGTTTTTAATCTGAGAATTAATTTTTATTTTTATTGCGGACTTTTTCCCCTCATCTTGGTAGTTTTTTGTGTTGTTTCTTCTTTCACTACGTTTCAGCCAAATGAAGAAGGCAAGAGGTGAAATTTGGCCGAAATGTAGTGAAAGAAGAAACAACACAAAAACTACCAAGATGAGGGGAAAAGGTCCACAATAAAAATAAAAATTAATTTTCAGCTTCTAGGTTGCAAAAAAAAAGGCCCTTCTGAACGAAACCACAAATGTGTCATACTTTCGAATTCGGGAACAGGTTTTTGTGGAATCTTTTAAAGAGAAGAATAACTTTGTTAATTGTCATAATATTTCAGATCTTCTCAACGATTTAGGAATTCCATTGTATAATCCAAATGATTAGAGATTATTCCAAAATAGTTCTCAGCGCAGCCAGAAGTTGGTTCTACAACATAATGGTAATGTTCATCCTATTTTCCCAACCCCCCCCCCGCTCGGGCAGGTATGACACAAGGTCAATTTTTTAAGCGGAGTTTAACAGGTTTGAATTCAGAGTTTTCCTTCTTCTAGACTAGTTGCCTCACCAAGGCTAAAGAACTCAGTCTGCCCTACTATTTATCCATAGCTGGAGGGAGAATAATTGGATTCATACCTTTCCCAAGGGTATTAGTGCTATGTGAAATGCAATCAGTCTCGTCCAAGATTTGAACTCGTGTCGCCGTGTCCATTTCCTGCAACGATAACCATTACACCACCGGCACCTCCTAATAATGGTAATGTTCATGCTACTGTTCCCTTCGTGTTTATGGGAGGAGCATAATGGCATTAAAACTTTGATAGACCTACAAAAAATACCACGAGCACAACTGGACAATTTGGGTGAACATCAAAATGGTTAACTTCTCCCTTGGTCAACCAAGAGAATTTTCATGGTATCGTGGGGGACAGCCGAGCAAGAGACTAGCATCGAAACCAGAAAGTGTTCCTTTTGTGAAACTCTGGAAGTTGGTATGCAAAATATTGTTAATGATCCAATCGTCAGTCGAGAAACGATTGTATTTCCTCCGTTGCACGTCAAGCTGAGCCAGATGAAACAGTTTGTTAGAGTATTAAATCATCATCATCATGACGTGCGGCTAGCACGGATATCCCTGACCCTCTCTCTCCACGTCTCCCTATCATTCATCGCCTTCGGCAGGTCTTCGGGGTTACATCCCGGATCATCACATAGCTGCTGTATGAATGTTCGAGCTTGTCGCCCTGCTTTTGATTGGCCATATGCGGGGGTCCACATTTCATTTTTTTGGTCAGGTTTGATTTCCATATGATTGAAAGCCTCTCGATAGCTGTCCATACCTTCGTTAGCCGTGTGTCGATGTCTTTTTTTTTTTTTTGCTTTGATATTCGAGAAGATTAAGGCAACTGTGTTTGATAAACCACGGATTCGCGAATTTTTACATTATCTCGACTTTGTCAGAAAGATGAATGAATAGGAAAGGAAAGTTTGGTCTTATGGCACAAATGAAAAAGTCTCTTGGTAATAAAAAGGGCAACAACTATAAAATTCTTGTAACAAATTAGTCAGCTTTTCATGACCGAGGATATAACATGGGTGTCAAACTCTATTTTCTATACAATCATACTGACAAATTTCCTAAGAACTTAGGGGCAGTAAATGACGAGCAAGGCGAGCGTTTCCATCATGACCACGTGACCATAAAGGAGTTCTCCATAGAGGAGTACTCCATAGAAGAATACTACGAAGGGAGATAGGACAAACATATGATGGCATACTATGATGGCTGGATCATTAAACGAGATTACTTTGAGACAGTTCACAAACGAAAGAGCTTAAAACACTTATTCCGACCAAAGATGTAACTGAGCTTTGTATATTAATAGCAACCAGTTGTAACACCATGTAGGTGGTCCGCCAAGCAGACGATTCCTTTGTTTGTTTTGGTGCGAAACCAGACAAAGTGTTTTGGACCCGCGATCTCGACGTGACCGGAAGTGGTGAGGGGACGCGAGAAGAGAGTTGGACAAAAGGAGGATGGCAGTTGGCGAGGGATGATGGACAGAGGCAGTCGACACCGGAGAGAGAGAGAGAGACCAATCGGCATGAGTGAGTCCAGAACCAGTGAAAGAAGACCGAGTCAAGATGAGTCGGCATTCCAATAGCTTTGTAGAAGTTTCGCTAGAATCGACTCAAGCGTTAGTCTACACATGCACAATGTTACATAACTCCCTTCTTGCGCTTGTATTAACCCAAGCATGTTGTTCGTTTGTTCTCTTTCCTCCCGCTCCCTCGATTGTATTCTTGTAGCCGTAAGGAAATGTGCGATACCCCTATCGGAACCACTAGTTGATCACCGGCCGTAAGATGAAATGGTTCGAAGAAGTTGATGTAACGTAGGGGCTGAGGGGGTAACGTCACATAGTTCCTTACCTAACAATGAGTTTGATATAAATCCTTTGTATTGATTAACATGTTTCAAATTGAGTTGCAAATAAAGTTAGACTACGTAACGTTTTTTATTTTTATTTTTATTCACCAACTAATTTAATGAGAGTTCAATTGCATACTTCTGAAAGACGATGATGACGGTGAAACGTTGCCCAATCGGATGGTGGGGGCTGTAGAATACAATGACAGCACCTCTGCAGAGGGGTAAGCCCCCCTCCAATGAGTATCCTAGATATGACACTAAACAAACTGATGATGAGGCTCCACTAATGTTGGAGCCTTGGGGAATGCAGAGCACCCCTTCATTGCCTTTGCTCCCAGGTCCACTCTGGCCCGGCGTGGTAGTACCAGATAGGGCCCTATCTGTGGGTTAAATAGAACTAACGGTATACTTATGCTAAACTGAATTGTTTGAATTAGAACTGTTTGCCGAACTGAATAGCTTGAAATAGAAATGTTTTTGACGATTAAACTGTGTACTTACATTTAAACTGCGTACTTATGTTAAACTGAATTGTTTGAAGTTGGACTGTTTTTGACATTGAAACTATATTTACATTAAACTGAATTGTTTAATATTGAAGTGTTTTGACATTTAAATGTGTATAAACAAAACCTGTACTCATGGCAAATCGAATTAGCTGAATTAGAACTGTTTGATTAAACTGAATAGCTTGAAATAGAAATGCTTTTTGACAATTAAACTGTGTACTCATGCTAAACTGAATTGTTTGAAATAGAATTGACTATTTACATAAAAATGAATTTGGTGTTAAATAACCCATAAAGGTTGATATGCCATAAAACCCAACCAACCAACCAACCGACTATGAAACGGAGATAAAATTTTCATATTTTGAAATACCTCGATAGCAAAAGAAAAAAAAAGAAAAAAATAAGAGCATTCAGGAAAAAACAACTTTATATTTGAAATCAGAACATTAATGCAACCAAAATTTTGTAAACCTGTGTTATTATTCTTGAACATTGGTACAATGGGAAAAAATTGCATTATTGGAACCATTTAACGATGTGCAAATAAAACTACAAGCGTTTGATCGCAATGCTTGAAGTCATTTAACTGTGTACAAATAAATAATCAATAATTAGAATTATTCGTGTTATATGAGAATACTTGAAACCGTTAAAACTCTGTCTAAAAATTAAATTATTCGTGTTTAACAGCATTATTCGAAATAATCTAACTGTACAAACTGTAGTGTAGGAGGTCCCCTGGCGTAATAAATAACATGCTGAACTGGAGTATCATAGTAAACCTAAAAAATGTACTGCTTAATTAGCTCTAACTTTTTAAAAGATAAAATTAACCACGAACTATTCACTTTTGAAGCCTACAAGTATAACCTTTTAACTGTGTACTAACAAATTATCAATATTTAAATAGAATTATTAGTGTTATACAGCAATACTTGAAAAAATTCAAATAGAACTATCAGTGTTAGATAGCAATACTTGAAAACATTTAACTATGTACAAATAAAACTATTAGTGTTAGATAGTAATAATACTTGGAACCATTTAACTGTGTGCAAATAAAACTATTATTACTACGCAGCAATACTTTGAACCATTTAACTGTGTGCAAATAAAGCTATTAGTGTTAGATAGTAATACTTGATATGCCATAAAACCCAACAAAACAAAATCATATATATTTTATATATATGTATAAAGACGATTTAGCATGAAGTAGCCTACAATGGTTGCTATGCCATAAAACCAAACCAAACCAAATTATATATATTTAATATATATGTATAAAGAAGATTTGGCATTAAATAACCTACAATGGTTGATATGCCATAAATTCCAACCAAACCAAATCATATATATTTAATATATATGTATAAAGAAGATTTGGCATTAAATAACCTACAATGGTTGATATGCCATAAAACCCAACCAAATCAAATCATATATATTTAAGATATATGTATAAAGAAGAATTGGCATTAAATAACCTACAATGGTTGATATGCCATAAAACCCAACCAAACCAAATCATATATATTTAATATATGTATAAAGAAGATTTGGCATTAAATAACCTACAATGGTTGATATGCCATAAATTCCAACAAAAACAAATCTTATATACTTAATATACATGAATAAAAAAGATTTGGCATTAAATAACCTACAATAGTTGTTATGCCATAAATTCCAACCAAACCAAAACATATTTTTAAGATAGATGTTTAAAAAGGATTTGGCGTTACATAACCTACAATGGTTGATATGCCATAAAACCCAAACAACCAACAAAGTATAATCATTTCCCGTAATCTTACAATATCAATCTCAAGTCTTCGAAATATATTCAGACTGTGGCAATTCAATTTTCTGTTAGAATAGAATCTCTGATTAAGAAATGCGCGGGAAATTGATTATGTTAATTAAGCTATTGTTATTTTACTCCTTTGAGACTTTTTCACACCAGCGTTAGCTAATGTTTTTTATACTGGGGTTTGAGTGACATCAAGTCTCCTCAAGTCTCCAGGACTCTTCTTAGTATTTGGTAGATCTTAATTTAGTGTAGTCTGGATGATCTCCATTTGCCTTCTTATTTTCAAGTCTTCTTGTCCCAGTACCATTTCTTTGTTAACTGTACCGAGCGCACCAATTACAATTTGAATCATCCTCACCTTCATGTTCCAAAGGGTTTTTAGTTCGCAAGCAATGTCTATTATTATTATTATTATTATTGTTATCTAACCCCTTGAGAGTTTTTCACATCAGCGTTAGCCGATGTGAGCGACAGCAAGTCTCCCCTCCGAGACTTTTCACAGTATTCTGGCCGATCTCAATAATATAGTAGTTTGGGTGGTTTCCACTCGTCCTCTTATTTCCAAGTCTACCAGTACCAATCCTTTGGTGACAAGTACCAAGAGCACCAATTACAAATGGTATCACCGTCACTTTATTGTGCCCCAGTTTTCAAATTACCTAGTAAGGTCCAGGTACATATCTTTCTTTTCACTTTCTTTTAATTTTACTTTATGGTCAGCTGGGACAGCAAAGTCCACAATTTGGTGTGTTCTGTTGGAGGAGATATTGTGTTTTGATATTTAATTTCCATTTTGTAGTGGTATATTTAATCTGTTTTTATATGTAGTTGCGTGTTCTCACAAGTCAGAAGTTCGCCATTTATAGCGATGGGGATAACATTATTATTATAAGTATTATTGCAGGGTTTTTTGGTTTAAGGTTCAAGTTGGTTTTGTTGGTATTACTTTGGTTGCGTTCGTATTAGGTTGGTTGCGTTGGTAGCGTTGGTAATTCGTTGGTAGCATTGATATTTCGTTGGTAGCGTTGCTAATTTATTGGTAGCATTGGTATTTCGTTGGTTGTTATCCCCTCGATAAATGTTGATGGAAAATAAAGGTGGTTGAAGGAGAATGAAGATGTCGTTAGGTTTTAAAGGAAGGTTTTAATGGCAGCATGAAGATCTAAGATCCCCATGTATTTGTAGGTTCCCTTTTCTCCGAGCGTTCTAAGTTTTTCTTGATTTGGTTGTTATATTCCGTCAGTCATGTATCGTTTACTGCTTTTCATTATTCGCATGGTATTTTTTATGACAAATTCCATACCGATATCCTGATTGTATATTCTAACTGCTGGCAAATGCACCCGCCCAAGCCAAAACCCTACGCATAGTCTGGAACGAGCCGTCGCTAGACAGATGGATGAAGGGATGCATCCTCCCTTTCTCTAAAAAAGGCGACCACGGATTAGCCAAGAACTACCGAAGTATAACACTTACATCCATAGCAGCCAAAATATACAATGCCCAACTACGCAACCGCGTATAACCCAAGATTGACAACATTCTCAGGAAAAAGCAAAATGGCTTCCGAAGAAATAGATCCACGACCTCACAAGTATTGACTAACTGTAGAATTCTAAAAGGCGTGCGGACAAAAAACCTACAGGCAACAATATTATTTGTCGACTTTAAAAAGGCCTTTGATTCCATACACAGAGGGAAGATGGAGTAAATTCTACTCGCAGACGGTCTGCCAAAAGAAACCGTCGTAGCCATAATGATTCTCTACAGAAACACAAAGGGAACGTGCGTTCTCCGGATGGAGACACAGACTACTTCGACATTGTAGCTGGGGTACTACAAGGAGACACAATTACCCCATACCTCTTTATCATCTGTCTAGATTACGTGCTGAGAGCATCGATCGATAAAATCAAAGAAAACGGCTTCGAGCTGACAAAGAAAAGAAGCAGAAGGTACCCCGCAAAAACAATTACCGACACCGACTACGCCGATGACAAAGCGATTCTTACAAATGCACCCGCCTAAACCGAGACCCTACTGCATAGTCTGGAACGAGCCGCCGCAGGCATTGGCCTCCATGTCGATGCACACAAAACTGAATACATATGCTTTAATCAAACGGGCAACATTTCCACACTAGGCGGTAGCTCTCTGAAACTAGTTGACAAGTTCCCCTACCTAGGAAGCAGTGTCTCATCAACCGAAAAAGATATCGACACGCAACTATCAAAGGCATGGACAACTAATGATAGACTATCGGTCATATGGAAGTCAGACCTGACCGATAAGATGAAACGCAGTTTCTTCCAAGCAGCGGTCGTATCAATACTGCTATATGGATGCTCTACATGGACGCTGACTAAACGGATGGAGAAAAAGCTTGTCGGCAACTACACAAGAATGCCGCAATATTGAACAAGTCCTGGAGGCAACACCCCACCAAGCAGTTGCTGTACGGCCACCTGCCTCCCATCACGAAAACTATCAAAGTTAGACAAAACTATCAAAGTTAGACAAACCAGACATGCAGGATACTGCTGGAGAAGCAGGGAGAGCTCATAAGTGATGTTCTCCAATGGACCCCCTCACATGGCCGAGCAAAAGCAGGGTGACCAGCTCGAACCTACATACATCAGCTCTGTGAGGATACGGGATGAACGATAGGGAGGAGTGGCGAGAGAGGGTCAGGGATATCTGTGCTGGCGGCACAAGATGATGATGATGATGATTAGTTTCAACTTCTAATCTGATGATTAGTTGTCCTTGTACATTAGGTGCGATTTACTAAGTTTGTATCCTCGTGTGCATTTCTTAAGTTTATGGTTGAGTGGCATCATCGCTATTACAAATAGTAACGGTGATTGTCCATCTCCTTGCAATAATCCTCTTTGGATCTTTACTTCAGCTAAGATTCCCCCCCCCTGTTGTCAATTCCACTTTCCAAGTTTTCATAGTTTTCTCGATAAAGTTTATAATTTCAACTGATATTTTGAACATCTTGAGGCAGTTTATTATCCAGCTTTGTGGGACATATCATATGCTTATTTAAAGTCAATCCAGGCCATAGCTAGATTTTGACGTCTGGTCTCGCTCTCGTTCATGATGTGCTGATCACTATAGAGTATGTGTCCTGTGCCTCTGAATCTCTCGTGGCATCCGTTCTGTTTCCCAGGAAACAATCCGCGGCTTGTTAGCGAGTCATAAATTTCCTCCTTTATGGGTAAATAGTAGGGTAGACTGGGTGCTTCAGCATCGTTAAGGCAACAAGTCTAGGAGAAGGACAACTCTGAATTCAAACCTGTTAAACTCCGCTTAAAAATTGACCATGTGTTTTTGCAGGGTGCCTTCTGCTTATTTTCTTTGTCTGCTCGAAACCGTTTTCTCTGATTTTATCAATCGATGTTCTAAGCACGTAATCTAGACAGATGATAAAGAGGTATGGGGCTATCGTGTCTCCTTGTATGACTCCTGCTACAATGTCGAAATATTGTGTGTCTCCATCTGGTGAACGTATTTTCCCTTTGATGTTTCTATAGAGAATCGTTATTGCTGCTACGGTTTCTTTAGGTAGGCCGTATGCTAGTAGGATTTGTTCCATCCCTTGGGAAAGGTATGAATCCAATTATTCACCCTCCAGCTATGGGTAAATAGCAGGGCAGACTAGGTTCTTCAGCCTCGTTAAGGCAACTAGTCTAGAAGGACAACTCTGAATTCAAACCTGTTAAACTCTACTTAAAAAAATTGACCTTGTGTCATATCCTCCCCGAGCGGAGGGGTTGGTAAATAAGATAAATCTCTTCCATTATTTGCGCCGCTGGTATTTTCCTCATCATAGACTGGCAGGTTATGGGTGTGCCGTTGTTTAGGGGCGGTCCCTTTGAGAGGGTGTCTCTGTATCTATGTGGTCTTTCTTTTGATCATTCATTCGCGTACGCCTGCTCCTTGTAGGCATCTGTTCATTTCGATAGCTAGTCTATCAAGATGGAGATGAATTTTTTGAACCAGAATCCATGAATACCAGTATGGCCGGCCGTTTTCCAATTTGGTACTTTTTTAGCGTTGTACTTCACCAATGGTCCGGGAGACCTGTGTTCAATCCCATATCGCGTCATACCAAAGACTTTAAAAATGGCACTTGATGCCTCCTTGCTTAACACTCAGCAGTATAAGGTACGTATCAAGGGTAAAGTGGAGCAATCCTGGGAAAGGAGTAGCGCCCTCCCCTACACCTCTGTGTAGTAGCTATCGAAAAGGTAGCCTTCTGGTCACCCTCAATAACGGTCGTTAACTTTATTTTACTTATTGAGTCAATCGATATGTATTTTCGGTTTTGCCCTTTTTTTAGTCCGAGATCTTTTGCCACGTTGCTAATCCATTCGGGGTGTTTTTGTTACGTTTTCTTGGTCTTGGTTTTGCTTCCCGGTTGTTGGTATTTTTGGTGTCATCTCCCCACCCAACTTTCTGGTAGAATTTTTTCGTCGTTTTGGAATGTCCTGTTTTGCCTGTATTGTTTTACCAAGTCTCGATATCTTTTTAAACTTCATTCGCCAGTAATTTTGGTTTATTTCCTCGAGTTGTATTGTCATTTTTACTAGTGTTGCTTTTTCTTTTTTGTCCAAACATGTTCCGGCGTTTTTCATTTGTTTTATCATTTTTGCTTGTTATTGTAGAATTTTTTTATATGATTTTCCTGCCGTGGGCGGTTAATGACAAGTTATCGATCATATGGATGTCTGATCTCTCGACTAAATTAAAACATGGTTTATTCCTAGCTGAAACTGTGTTAGTAATACTATATGGACACACCCACTGGACGCCAACGAAAACCATAGAGGAAAACCTAGAGGGGAACTAGTAAGGAATCCTACCTGCTATTTTAAACAAGTCTAGAAGCAGCATCCTACAAAGCAGCAGCTGTAGGGCTACGTACCTCCCATCTCACAAACCATCAAAGTTAATTGGTGAACTTAGGACGAACTCATAAGCGACGTTTTCTGATGGGCTCAAACACATGGACGCACTTTAGTTGGCCGATCTGTGAGGACTTGAATACATCAGCTCTGTATAGATACTGGATGAGGTCTAGAAGACCGGCCAAGAGCGATGAACGATAGGGAAGGATAGGAAGAAAAAGAGAGCGAGAGAGAGAGAGAGTCAGCATGACTTGATAATGATGAAGATGATAATTAGATAGTTATACTGACCGTGTCAAGAAAATGTACACACCATTCTAAGAAAACGTTTCTTTTCTTATTATAAATCGATGAAAAATAAAACAACAAAAAAATCATCAAAAAGGAACCAGAAAGTTTGATTTTTTAAATAAAGATTTAAAAAATCAATCATTCTGTGTCCTTTTTGATTTTTTCATAATTTTTTCCTCATAATTTAGTGATTCCATATTTTTTTTCTTCAGAGTTTAGTGATTTCATAAATTATGCTAAACTGAATTGTTGGAAATAGAACTGTTTTTGATATTTAAACTACGTACTTATGCTAAACTAAATTGTTTGAAATAGAACTGTTGATATGTATAAAATGGATTTGGCATTAAATAACCTATAAGGGTTGATATGCGATAACACCAAACCAAACTATGTATTAATAAAACATTACTACTGAACTTCTATAATGATGGCTTTGGCATTTAATAACCTACAAAGGTTAAGATGCCATTATGTAATATTATCACAGTACGACTATATGGAAATCAGACCTAACCGATAAAATGAAACGCAGTTTCTTCCAGGCAGCGGTCACATCGATACTGCTATATGGATGCACTACATGGACGCTAACAAAACGGCTGGAGAAGAAACTAGATGGCAATTACACAAGAATGCTGCGTGCAATCCTCAACAAGTCCTGGCAGCAACACCCCACAAGACACCAACTGTACGGCCACCTGCCCCCTATCACGAAATCTATTCAAGTTAGGCGAACCAGACATGCAGGACATTGCTGGAGAAGCAGAGATGAACTCATAAGAGATGTACTCTTATGGATCCCCACACACGGCCGCGCAAAAGCAGGACGACCAGCACGAACGTACATTCAGCAGCTATGTGAGGATACAGGTTGTTGTCCTGAAGACCTACCTAGGGCGATGAACGATAGGGAGGAGTGGCGAGAGAGGGTCAGGGATATCCGTGCTGCCAGCACGATATGATGATGATGATGATGATGTTGGTTTGCTATGGGTTGGTTGATTGGTTGGATTTTTACGGCATGTCAACCTTGTTGGATTATTCTATGCCGAAGTCAGTTTAAATACAATGGTTTTCCATTGTATACAAAAATTCCGTAGGAAAATATATCTCCACAATCATTTAAGACAAGTAAGTACTTCCTTGTTTCAAACAAATCTATTCGACCTATAGATGGGAATCTGACTAGTACTTCGACTCTGGGTCAGAGTGGACCTGGGACTAATAAACATGAAGGACTGACTACACACTCATCAGAACTCTCGTGCTGGAACCTCACCACCAGATACAGTTTACTCTCACAGAACACTCCCTTTTCAGTAGGGTGTTACTCATCTGTAGCGAATGAAGTCAGATTATTCTAGGCCACGTCAATAGGGCGCCTTAGTCCTCTTCAAACGATCCTACTTAATGAATTACATATTTATACTAGTGTAACGTTTACCGTCGTCAGAAGTAGACTTACCGACCTATGTTCAAATCCCTGATGAGACTGTTTGCATTTCGCTTCAAGCTAAAACCCTTTGGCAAGGCATGAATCCACCTCTTCTTTTGGTACATGAATCGGTTTAGGTAAAGAAAAATTCTTAATTCAAACCAGCTGTACTCCGCCTAAATTGGTTTTATGTCACATCCTATCCATGTTGGGTAAATACATATTTATACAAGCATTCTATGCACTTTTGAAGACAACAAGCCAAATTCACTTTGGGGATCGTCATCAACTGTTTCGTTGGATTCTCTTTAATCTCATCCACAGTCTGAACTCTCCTCACTTTCAAGCTGATAGACACAGAGGATCTGATGTTTTGTTATTTTTTTTAAAAATCGCAAGAACTAAAGAATTTGCGGTCGAGATCTTTAAAGTCTGTGGGAAGTTTCCAAACAGACCTCGCATGTTCTTGGCATCAAAATGTCATGTTTTTTAAAATTCCTTTCGATATTTAATGGCTTCTCTAAATATTTCTTTCTTCACTCTTAAGAAGGGAAGCATATATTAACATTTTCTTCATAAAAATTCTATTTTTTTAATGTTTATTTATTTACCTATTTATTTATTATTTTCACTCGTTATTATATTTAAGATGTCTTAAGAACAACACAATTGAAATGTATTGTCTGCAACTTTGAAAATGAATTATTAGTCTTGGAAATATTCATGAGACAACTCGACATTATCAACATATTCTTGATATTTCTTTATTATTCACCTGTCGAAGGCTGAAAAATGAATCAGCCCAAATATTGTGCTGACAACAGCAAGAAAAGAAAAAGAGTTTCAGCTCTCCGAAAATATTCAAAGAAAAGAAGTGAATATGGGCAACTGTTAGCTGAAAATTGTCGTTCTCATTAGCCTAGTGGGTAGAGTGTTTGCCAATGGTCCGGGAGACCTGGGTTCAATCCCATGTCGCGTTATACCGAAGACTTTAAAAATGGTACTTGGTACCTCCTTGCTTAACACTCAGCAATATAAGGTATGTATCGAGGGTAAAGTGAAGCAATCCAGGGAAAGGAGTAGTTCCCTCTCCAACTCTTTGGTGTAGTAGCTATTGAAAAGGGAGCCTTCAGGTCGCCCTCGACTACAGTCACCAACTTTATTTTTACTAGCTGAAAATGAAAAAGAATTGGAAACCCGAATACAGGCAGTGAGAAAATACAGTTAGAATATATGGATGGAATTTGGCATAGAAAAAGAAGCAGAAAACGATATATGACAGAAAGAATAGAACTACCAAATCAAGAAAAAATCAGAACACTCAGAGAAACAGAAACTTGAAAATATTCGAAGCGGATATCATCAAACAAGCCTGTGGTGCCCGTGGTGTAATGGTTATCGTCGCAGGAAATGGACACGGCGACACGAGTTCAAATCCTGGACGAGGCTAATTGCATTTCACATAGCACTAATACCCTTGGGAAAGGTATGAATCCAATTATTTTCCCTCCAGCTATGGGTAAATAGTAGGAAAGACTCGGTTCTTCAGCCTTGGTGAGGCAACTAGTCTAGAAGAAAAACTCTGAATTCAAACCTGTTAAACTCTGCTTAAAAAAAATTGACTTTGTGTCATATCCTGCCCGAGCGGAGGGGTTGGTAAATAGGATCATCAAACAAGCGAAGATGAAAGAAAAAAAAATAAGAAAGTGTATCTCAGAAAAACGAGAAAACTCTTTGAAACCAAACTATACAGCAGAAATCTCACCAAAGGGATAAATACCTGGGATGTTCTCCTTGTCAGATACTCGGGACCATCTTAAAATGGATGAGAGAAGAACTTAAACAAATGAACCAGAGAACAATAAAACTCATGACCATGCACAAAGCCTTACATCCCACACATGACACAGACAGGCTATACATGGCAAAAAAAGGAGGAAGAGGACCTGCCAGCTTTGAAGATGGCATCAATACGTCGATACGGTGACTAGAACACTATATAGAATAGAGCCAAGAAAGACCAATTAGAGCGACCAGAAACAACACAAACAACACAAGGACCAACGGAACAACAATAACTAGAAAACAAAAATGGTAAGAAAAACAACTGTACTGATATTTCAAGCGAAATTTCACACGTGAAACATGGACACGGCTACAGAAAGGAAACCTTAAAAGAGAAACCAAATCTTTTCTAACAGCAGCACAAAACAACGCTATAAGGATCTTGCCTAATGGTCCGGGAGACCTGGGTTCAATCCCAGGTCGCGTCATACCAACGACTCAAAAAATGGTACCTAATACCTCCTTGCTTTACACTCAGCAATATAAGATACGTATCAAGGGTAAAGTAGAGCAATCCAGGAAAAGGAGTAGCGCCCTCACCTACACCTCAGTGTAGTAGCAATTGAAAATGGAGCGTTCTAGTCGCCCTCGACTAAAGGGAGACAACTTTTATGTTAAAGCAATGATAGATAAGAATAACAAAATAGCAAATGTTAGTTATGCGGTGATAAAGACGAAACGATCAATCACATAATAAGCGAATGCAGCAAATTAGCACAAAAATAAAATATAAAACTTGACATGACTGGGTGGGGAAGGTGATCCTCTGGGAATTGTGCAAAAAACTGAAATTTGACCATACGAACAAATGGTATATGTGCAACTCAGAATCCGTCCTGGAAAATGAGACGCACAAAAATCTTTGGGACTCTGAAATAAAAAAAAGATCACTTAATCTCGGCAAGACAACCAGACCAAGTCATTGCCAAAAAAAAAAAAAACCTGCTGAATAATGGACTTTACCGTCCTAGCGGACCACAAAGTAAAATTCAATTAAAATAGAGAGACATGTACTTGGAACTTGTTGAGAACTAATAGAACTATGGAATATGATGGTGACGGTAATGCCAATTATAACTGATGCACTTGGAACAATAGCCAAAGGCTTGGTAAATGACTGGACGAGTTAGAAATCGGAGGACAAGCCGATACCATCCAAACTACAACAGTGTTGAGGTCGGCTAGAATACTGTGAAGAGTCATGGAGACTAGAAATAGAACTGTTTGATCATTTAACTGTGTGTAAACAAATGACTGATGCTTAATTAAATTGTTAGTGATACAGAGCAATACTTGGAACCATTTTAAACTTTTATTTTCTCTAAACTGAATTGGTTGGTTGTTTGGTTGGTTGGTTGGTTGGTTAGTTGGATTTTATGGCATATCAACCTTTGTTGGTTATTTAACGCCAAATCCGTTATTATGTAAATAATCAGTTCTATTTCAAACAATTCAGTTTAGCATGAGCACAGTTTAATTGTCAAAAACATTTCTATTCCAAGCTTTTCAGTTTAGTCAAGCAGTTCTAATTCAACTAATTCAGTTTAATATAAATACAGATTTTGTTAAACATTTCAGTTTAGTGTAAATACAGTTTCAATGTCAAAAACAGTTCTATTTCAAATAATTCAGTTTTACATAAGCACGCAGTTTAAATGTAAGTACAGTTTAATTGTCAAAAACATTTCTATTTCAAGCTATTCAGTTTAGTCAAATAGTTCTAATTCAAACAATTCCGTTTAGCATAAGTACGCAGTTAGTTCTATTTAACTAATAGATAAGGCCTTATCAACTGCTACCATTCCGGGCCAGAGTGAACCTAGGAGCAATGGTAATGAAGAGGTACTCTGCATTCCCCAAAGCTCCAGCATCACTGGAACCTCACTATTAGATAGTTTAGTGTCATATGCAGGACACTCATTGGGGGGGCGTACTCCTCTGCAGAGGTGCAGTCAGTGTATTCTACTGTCCAAGCCGACTGGGCAAACTCTAAATTGAATTGTGAGAAATAGTACTAGTTGATGATTTAACTGTGTCTATCTACAAAATGTGTTTACAAATCATATATTTGATATATATGAAAAAACATGATTTGGCATTAAATAACCAACAATATTTGATATTCCATAAAACCAAACCAAACCCGTGGTGTAATGGTTACCGTCGTAGGAAATGCACACGGCGACACGAGTTCAAATCCTGGACGAGACTAATTGCGTTTCACATAGCACTAATACCCTTGGGAAAGGTATGAATCCAATTATTCTCTCTCCAGCTATGGGTAAATAGTAGGGCAGACTAGGTTCTTCAGCCTTGGTGAGGCAACTAGTCTAGGAGAAGGAAAACTCTGAATTCAAACCTGTTAAACTTCGCTTAAAAATTGACCTTGTGTCACATCCTGCCCGAGCGGAGGGGGTTGAGTAAATAGGATAAAACCAAACCAAACAATCAACCAAAACACCCTTTTTGGTGTGTGTGCCTGTGTTGGGGGAGGGCTTAATCAACAGAAGGAGACACAGTTATTGTGTACCAAGCTAAGCGGCAGATTTACATCTATTTTTCAATAAGTTTGAACCAAACAAGGAACTATTCTCATGGGTATAAATAGATTGACTCTACACACGTGATTAGTCAATATTACTGACGCACAGACGTTGACAGTTGTCCTACTTAATTATTTAATGACTGACGGATCTTAATTTTTCGTCTGTAGACCACAGCGGGACAAAACAATTTTGAATACCGATTAATTACGCCATGGACTGGTTGCATTCATATTGACAAGTCTCCGGTGACGTCAGTTTTATTCTGACAGAAATATTTGAATTACTTTTTTTTTTCTTTTTTACTATCTTGTCTTGATTTTTCATATTTTTTCTTACTTTTGTCGCAGTCGATAGACACTGTCAAAACATTCAGCTGTCAGAGATGTTGAATTGTATCATTAGTGAAAAATTTTTAGAAGAGGAGGTACCAAGGAATCTTTTTTTATAATCAGTCTTTTTTTGAGGGGGAAAGAGAAGTTATTTGACTCAGCCAAGTCAAGCACGAGACATTCTTTCGTTGTATGTACTTACCAAACCCCTTCGCCTCGAGCTGGTTGGTTTGGTTTTATGGCACATTTTAGGTTATTTAATGCTAAATCCTCTTTATACATTTATATCAATATACGATTTGTAAATAAATTTTGTTGATTACGTTTTTAAACGAGCCTAAGCTCATTCTTTTGCCAACAGTTAAATGTTTCCAAGTATTGCTATGTATCAGTAACAATTCAGTTAAACATTCACAGTTAAATGATCAAACAGTTCTATTTCTAACAATTCAATTTAGCATATCATTTGTTTACACTCAATTTAAATGTCTAACAGTTCTATTTGACCCATAGATAGGACCCTATCAGGTGCTACCACTCCGGATCAGAGTGGATCTGGGGACAATGGCAATGAAGGGATACTCTGCATTCCCCGAAGATCCAGCATTACTGGAAATTGCTTAGTGTCATATCCAGGACATTGCGGGGCACTGCTGGAGAAGTAAGGACGCTCTCATAATGACTTTCTTTGAAGGACTCCTACCCGTGGACACACCAGAGTTCGTGAATCAACAAAGACTTACATCTCTGTGCAGACACTGGATGTAGTTAAGAAGAGCTGCCAAAAGCGATGGATGGCAGAAACGGATGATGAAAGAGAGAGAGAGAGAGAGAGAGAGAGAGAGAGAGAGAGAGAGAGTCAGATGATTATAGTGAGATAGGAATAGTTGATATTAGATAAAATTATTTGTATAAAGAATAGTTATTTAAATATATTGTTTGCAAAGAATTCATATTAGTTGCTTGGAACCATAAAATTACTTGCAAAAATCTGTGGCATTAAAAAAACTAACTTTGGCTGACTAACTGTTTACGGCCACCAACGATTAACTATGCTTTCCAGTCGTTCGACTGGGATTAAAGTGTAGTAGCTGTACTCTTTGCGGCATTATTGTGTCGACGAAAGTTTCCGGAGATATATGAAATGAAGAGATTGCAAGTTCATGGAAAAAAGACAAAGTCAGACACGTGGTCACAAAAACAGTACTATTCACTTTATTATTAGTATTTAAACTTCCCTCCTGACGGGTTAAAACTAATATGTGAAGTGGTATTTCTGAGTCGATGAAGAAAATGCTAACTCGAAACCCGATCGCAGTAGCAGTGGAATCGGTTTCACAAGCTTTGAAATTTATGCTCCTTACTTGTCCTCCATCGGTTATTAACTGATTGACCCGTTTCAAAAATCCACGCTTGTGTATGTTGTATTCACGGCGAGAACTTCAGTGATTGATCCTCGTTATTGATCAAACAGCCAAGCACCAGGTTCTCCGGTGGTAGGTGGTACCCTCCACGTTACTATCTCCTCCCGGTTAGCCTGATCTCGGGCTTTCGTCATCCCACCAAAGAGTCTGATGCCCGTTTTACAACTGAATCAACTTATCAGTGAAAGACTATAACAGTGAGGATTGGAAAGGAATTTTGGAGCAGAGGGATTTACTTGACTCAGCCAAGTAAGGCAAAAGAGTATTTGTCTCCGCCACGAGCAGGATTCGACTTAAACGGAATTTAAAGATTTTTTCCTTCTCCCATACCACTGTCATACCAACGTTAATACTATTGCCATACCAATATTTAAATCACCCTACTATTTACTCATAATTCATTTTCTGTTGATACTTCAATCTTTACGTAATAACGTTCTGCTGGCATCGCTCGTTAACCATTGCATCATGTGAGCTAACTGTCTGTAGATAAATTCTACGAAATTCAACATTTAAAAAACAGGAATAAAATATACGTACGTAGGCGTTTTCTCGTGGTGTAAAGGTCAAATCGCTAGATTGCGGAATCGTAGTAAGCGAGTTCGTACTCCAGTCGCGGTATTACGTTCACTTTCGGACAAATACCCTTTGGAAAGGTATGAACCCCCTTATCCTCCCAGCTATGGGTTAAATAGTACCACTACTGTTCTTCTAGGAGAATGGCTTTGGCATTAAATAGCCTGAAAAGGGTTGATATGCCTTTAAATAAAGAAACCAAACCAAAACAAAACAAATTAAACTACATACAGAACAGATCTAATTGTTTCCTTATGTAACACTATGTAGGTGGCCCGCCAAGCAGACGATTCCTTTGTCTGTTTTGGTGCGAAACCAGACAAAAGGTTTTAGACTTGAGATCTCGCCGTGTCCAGAAGTGGAAGGGGACGCGAGAAGAGAGTTGGTTGGACAAAGGAGCTGACAGGCAGTTAGCGACGGGACTCGGGCAGAGGCGGTCGACAGTGGACACCCGAGCAGAGAGGCGAGGCAGCATGAGAGAGGGTCCAGGACAGTGAAGAAGACCGAGTCAAGATGAGTCGGCATTCCAGTTGCTTTGTAGAATTTTGGCTAGTAACCCACGCTAGCGTTAGTCTATATATGCTATCAGGAATGCAAAGTGTTGCATAACTCTCTTTCTGCTCTTGAGTTAACCCCAAGCATATTGTTCGTGTTTGTTCGTTTGTTCTATTTTCTCCTGTTCCCTCGATTGTATTCTTGTAGTGGCAAGAAATGTGCGTTACCCCTATCGGAGCCACAAGTTGGTCACCGGCCGTGAAGGGAAATGGTTAGAAAAGTTGATGTAACGTATGTGGGGGCCGAAGAAGAGGGGTATCGTAACACGTATATATTAGCATATTTGTCAAGGATTAGAGTGTAGTTTCGGCGCAATATGCATCAATGTCATTTCCCTCTTCGCGTCTAGTGTTTGACTGCATCCAATGGTGAGATTCTGGAGAGAAGGAATTACTCCTTCATTGTTGTACTCCTAGGTCCACTCCATACCAAAGTAGAAGTACTTGTTATGGTTTCATGTATAAAATAATTATGGACATGCTTGAAAACTATTAATATTAGATAGGAAAACTTGAAACCATAAACCTGTGCAAATTATCTGTGTTAAGAATAGTAACTTTAGCATTGTTTTCAGATTATAATTGTCAATTTCTTGGGAGCATATTACCGTTTGCAAATCATTTCTATTATAGAATTTGGCTTGGTTTCTTTGTTTAAATGGCATATCAACCTTCATGGGTTTATTAATGCCAAAGCCACTCTTGTACAAGTAGTACTATTAAATTAATAACTAAAAGATTTGGGGAGTTTGCCTGGCTTTTTTTTTAACTAGAGCGAGCTAAAAAAAAAAAGAACCAATGGCCGTAAGGCGCCCAATTTTCACTGGGCTACCTTCGGTTGGGTGAGCTGCATCTTTGACTCGTTTGGCCCCCATATATAGCACTAGACCTGTCTAGTTTAAGCTATAACCCGGCATCCGTGTCTGGACCCAGATTTGGGTTCATAAAACAGCTTGGTTCGTTAGGCCCACATTGCACTTAGTGGGTCAATGACCAGCGCAGACCAGGAGATCTCGATCTTTGGTTCGTTCCTGACCTACCTATCCCCTTAATCCCCACTTTAATCACTGACCTTGTGTCAAGCCCTGTCTGGTGGGAGGCAGAGGCAAATATCATTAGGGGGTTGATACCTTTCCCAAAGGTATTAGTCTAAAAGCGTGACTGGAGTTCAAATTTGCAGTCCAGTACGTTAGCTTGCCACTGCGCCATGGACACCCTGCTAGGTTTAGATTTGATTTGGTTTGATTTATGCCACATCAACCTTTGTAGTTTATTTAATACCAAATCCTTTGGGGATTGCGGAGTACCCCTTCATTGCCATTGCTGCCAGGTTCACTCTGGCCCGGAGTGGTAGCACCTGAATTGACAGCAGACTTATGCTAAAATGAATTGTTTGAGTAAAACTGAATAGTTTGAAATAGAAATGACTTTTACAATTAAACCGTACTTACATCTAAACTGCGTGCTTATGCTTAACGGAATTATTTCAAATAGAACTGTTTTTCGACATTTAAAACTGTATTTACACTTAACCGAATTGTTACATACAACTGCTTGAATAGTTAGAAATGGAAATGTTTTGACCATTAAACTGTACTTATGCTAAACTGAATCGTTTTAGATAGAACAGATTATTTACATAAAAATGGATTTGGCGTTAAATAGCCTACAAAGGTTGATATGCCATAAAACCCAACAAACCAACCAACCTAATACCAAATCCATTTTTATACATATTAACAGTTCTATTTCAAATAATTCTGTTTAGCATAAGTACCCAGTTTAAAAATCAAAAACAATTCTATTTCAACCTATTCAGTTTAGTCGATAAAGTTGAAAGGTCCCAAGTATTGCTATGTATCACAGACAATTCAATTAAACAATGTCATTTATTTACATTCTATTTCAAACAATTCAGTTTAGCATAAGCCCACATTTTAGTTCTAGTTGACTCTTAGATAGGATCCTATTAGGTGCTACCTCTCTGAGACAGAATGGACCTGAGACTGATTGAAATGAAGGTGTACTCCACATTCCTCAAAGCTCCAGCATAATTGAAGCCTCACCAAATTGTTTTGTCATATCGAGGACACTCGTTGGAGGTGTCTTACTCATCAGCAGAGATGCACTCGCAATGTTCCAGCTGTTGAATACACCGACGGTATATATGAAAGTCCAATGAACGCGATTCCCTAACTTCTGGGCATAAGATAAGTTGCCATACTTTTGACATAATTTAACAATTTTTTATATAACTTTTCATATTGTTTTTATATCATTTTCATATCAGTTGATTCATAAATATGATATTGTTATATGTTGACCCTTTGACCCGGGTAAAAAATGCCATTCTAAGGTGATGCACCGGAAGGAGGTGACACATTCTAATGGCAGTTATGAGAGGAAATCGCGTGGGCGGAAATTGGCTGATTAAATGGGACGAGCTAAAAAATTTCCATGGTACACTCATAGACTAGCGCGCCGGAAGAGAGAGTGACCTGGGAACTGCATGACAGTTATTTCCGCTCGATGACGATCACACAGGCCATTCGAAAGATAGCGGAAGTAACACATCCCGATCCCCAGATATCGGAAGAAATTGTGGTGGTGTGGAGGCGTGTCCATACCTCCGCGTGGGAGTTTGAAGGTAATATAAGGCCGACGAATTGAACAGAGGACAGTTGAGTTGAAGATCGGACGGAGTTGGAGACGAGATGTGGTAAGGAAAGCCACACCCAGCCGAAGGGGCCCTCGGGAACCCCGATGGAGTTTGGGGTCCAGAGAAGATGCGGAGAGATGCAATAAAGAAAGCCAGCACCCAGCAGAGTGGACCCCAGGGCTCAGGTTGAGCATCAGAAGAACGAGAAAGACACATCGTTGCCGACCATAACTTTGGGGTCAAAATATTTCAGTTATGTTCGGTCTCCAGCTCCCTCTCACACGCAAACCTTGAACAACCCTTTAAAACCCTTGAGTGAGAGGTATATATTTTATAAAGAAGTCTTCCTACGTCTGTCTTTGTCACTGCGTCTTAATTATTGTATCGTTGTAATGCTGTAGATGAGTATGTAACAATATAATTAGAAGCGTGGAGTGATTGTGTAATATAGTTGCGGAGGGATTTCGTTTTATATATCTTGCCTTTCGGTTTAGTTAGGATGAGAACTTTTTGGTTCAGTGCATGGGTTAGTTAGATGCAACATTAATGCAGGTGTTCACGCGCACGCGGAGAGGATATGTCATTCAGAAATGTCAAAATAGAAATCCCAGATATGAATTGAGACCAGGGGATGTGGGTGACGTCACGCACCGGAAGCGTGGGCTGAGATTTGAGAAAAAGCGGTTGGTTGAGTTCCTGCCTCCGAACGAGGGAGTCGAGATTGAGAGCTGGGTGAGGTGCCCGTGGTGTAATGGTTATCGTCGTAGGAAATGGACACGGCGACACGAGTTCAAATCCTGGACGAGACTGATTGCATTTTCACATAGCACTAATACCCTTGGGAAAGGTATGAATCTAATTATTCTCACTCCACCTATGGGTAAATAGTAGGGTAGACTGGTTTCTTCAGCTTTGGTGAGGCAACTAGTCTAGGAGAAGGAAAACTCTGAATTCAAACCTGGTAAACTCTGCTTAAAAATTGACCTTGAGTCATATCCTGCCCGAAAAGAGGGGTTGGTAAATATGATTAAGAGCTGGGTGAGGCCAGACGAATTTGTGCGCTACGGGCGCCGCTCGTTGGTTGGGTTGAGAACTGACGATGTAAAAGCAGACAGCATAGAAAGATTGTGTCTCTCTCTTCTCATGTCGAAAAACCTTTAACTCAAAGGTAATAAAAAGTTTCGTTCCTGAACTAAGAGGTCGTAAGTGTTTTTCGTGTTTTCGGATTCCTATATATGTTTATGAACATTTTATGAAGTTATGTCTATTTCACACATCCGTATATCTGGCTATGTAACAATTGTTTTTGTAATAAGCTGTAATCAGATTTACTGGTCGACCACAAGACAGTGGAAAAGGAAAGACATATATAAAAAAGAGGTTTGATGCAGTCACAGAGAGAGAGGGGGGGCTATAAGGAAGAAACGAATAGGAAAGTGAACAGGTGGAGGTCCGCAAGTCTTACTCGGTATAGCAGCAGACGCCTGAGTTAATCGTAGAAATGTATCCGCTGCAAATCAGCGACGGCTTCTGATTGGTTGAAGTGGGCTCTGCGTAGGAGTCCCAAACACGCTGCAAAGTCGTGAAGACTGAACCAGTGGGCAAGCACGAACGAGAACAACAACAGAAAACGATAAAGATGATATTTAAGTCTGTATCTGCTCTCTCTCTCTCTCTCTCTCTCTCTCACTCTCTCTCTCTTCTCATGAAGTGTTATTTCTCTCTGTCAAGCTAAAGTGGTGGACTCTGTTTCTCTCTTCTCGACGACTACTAAGAAGTGTACCAAAGAATAAACTTTTTTTGTATGTTTTATGTGTTCGTCACTCGGCGAGGTTAACACGAGGTTCGATAGACACTTAAGGTGTAATACTACGCACATAGACCCGTTAGAATGGTACAACTATATATGTAGTGCTGTAGCGCTACAAGGGTCTGCCTTGAATTGTGGTGGGGCAAGCGTCTATTTGGTGTCGTAGTATTTCAAACGACTATTTGAGAATCGTAATGTCACTTAAATATAACTTTCAGGTATCATCTTTATGATTACACAATCTTTTATCATTTTTTATATCACTTGATTCACACATTTCTACATCGTGTTTGGTATCACACGATTGATACATTTTTATATCACTTTTAGTAACACGTTTTATATAATTCTTATATCACTTTTTATAATACACATTCTTATACCAATTTTGATATCATTTTTATATCCCTTGACTCACACATTTTTTTTATGTCTCTAGGTGCTTGAATCGTTAAAAATTCTGTTCTGAATTTATTTAAATACGAACTGAAGGGTCTGTTGTATAAAAGCTATGACAAATTTATATAAGTTCTTCTTTTTCGTTTTATAATGTCACACGATATTTGTGCTGAAAGTTGGGTTTCTTGCCAGTATAATATATCATCTACGACCAAAAACGAATGCGCGATTTTCAGAGGCGCGAAAATAACTCTAGCTTTGTATTGGTTGATATCTTTATTTTGAAAGCATCGTAATTCTTTAGCATCCAATTAGACATCTGCAAATAAGGTAATTAAGATCTATTTATTAATTATTAATATAAAGAACATTAAATGAGATATATTTGCGTTTCACGAGAATACATTTATTTATACATTAGATAATGTCTTTTCAAACAGTAAACAGATCCAGCTACTATTCTTTCGTTCTTTCTTTCTTTCTTTCTTTCTTTCTGTTAATATCCTTTCTTTCTTTCTTTCTTTCTTTCTTTCTGTTAATATCCTTTCTTTCTTTCTTTCTTTCTGTTAATATCCTTTCTTTCTTTCTTTCTTTCTTTCTTTCTTTCTTTCTGTTAATATCCTTTCTTTCTTTCTTTCTTTCTTTCTTTCTAATTATCTATCTTAGTCTGTTCATATCTATCAATAGATTTATTAATCCATCAATCTATTTTTGTCAGTCTGTACATTTCTCTCTCTCTCTCTCTCTCTCTCTCTCTTTATATATATATATATATATATATATATATATATATATGTCTTAGTCTGTACGGGTAGGGGGAATCCATGTGGAGAAGTGGCTAAAGTCCGGAACTGCAACATCGGAATAACCAATTTCAAACTCCAGACAGTCCAATCTATTACGTTCACTTACGAACTAATACGCTAAAAAGTTATCTTTTCCACCCACCTTTGGTTTAAAGAGTATCACTGTTCTTCAATAAGGGTCACTTTGGCATTAGATAACCCACGATGGTCGATATGCCATAAAAAAAGATACAAATCAAACCATCAATCTGCCGAAATTTATCTATCTCAGTGTGTTCATATCTATCTATCTATCTATTCCTATTGAACCATATCTATCTATCTATCTATCTATCTATCTATCTATTCCTATTGAACCATATCTATCTATCTATCTATCTATTCTTATTGAACCATATCTATCTATCTATCTATCTATCTATATTTATATCAGTCAAGCTATCGAATTTCTGAAAATATTTTAAATAGCATTAGAAAATTCAACTCATTATTTGAGGTTTGGCAGTCTTTGTTAGGAAACGGCCTTTTGATCCTCGCTTGTCAGCACAGATAATACACTTTGATCCCCGGCAAGAACACCAGACTCTACCCCACATCTTAAGAAGTTGCAGATAAACAAAGAAAAAAAAAGAAACAACAAACGCACTCTGTTTTCAAGTTTGGTTCGGTTTCTTTGTTTAATGGCATATCAACCTTTGTAGGTTATTTAATGCCAAATCTATTCTCCAAGAAGAACAGTAGTGGTACTATTTAACCCCTAGCTGGGAGGATAAGGGGGTTCATACCTTTCCCAAGGGTATTTGCCCGAAAGTGAACGTAATAGCGCGACTGGAGTACGAACTCGCGTACTACGATTCCGCAGTCCATCGCTTTAACCATTATACTACGAGGACACCCCCCCTGCTCTGTTTTCATTATGCCGCTCGATTTTCGCTGAGATTTTATTGGTTGCAGGTGATCACAGTGGTAAAATAACATTTTCCCATTTCCACATCACGGCTATTCAAATCGTAATAACATTAGAAATACTTCCTAGTCGGCTGAGGATGTAGATTACGCCGGCTGCACATCACCCCTAACAAGTAAAACCTGGTTAACAGGAGTAGTAGAATGCATCAACTGCCTCTCTTCAGATGAGTTAGATCCCCTCCCCCAACAAGTGTCCTGGATATGACACTAAACCATCTGATGACGAGGCTCCAGGTTTGGGGAGATGGGAAATCTGGAGTACAGTTTCATTGCCATTGCTCCTACGTTCATTCTGGCCCGGAGTGGTAGGGTCCTATCTATGCGTCACGTAAGACTGTTTAACATTTAAACAGTGAGCAAATAAATGAATTAACGTTAAATTGAATCGTCAGAAATAAAACACTCGGACCATTTAACTGTGTGTAAATACGAGGTGCATACGATAAGTTTCCAGACTTTTTTCGTATGGGCATTTAAAATTGTAGACACTTGAGAATTCAGTATGTTATTGCTATACATATTATGAGATGACTGATTAATTTTTATGATTTCAGGTTCAAATGAACAGCTACAGCAGCAATTGGAATACACCCTACTAAAGCCTGATTGTCACAGCTGGTGGATTTCAAAAATACAATCTGGACGTGAGGACACTTTAAAAGAACGATATGCAATAAAATTCTGTTTTAAACTTGGAAAAATGCCACAGAAACGTATGGAATGCTTCAGACTGCTTTCGGAGAATCTTGCATGAATCGAGCATGAGTTTTTGAGTGGCATCAGAGATTCAAGGAAGGCAGGGAGTCTGTGAGGGATGATGAGAGGTGTAGGAGGAGTAAGGATGTCAGAACACCAGAGTTGATTGGCGAAAGTGTTAGGGTTAGGGTTACTATGTTGAGGTTTAAAGGGAGTTCAGCAAGAGATTCCTAGAGAAGAGACCAGCACTCTTCAAATCGGGTTAGTGGCATTTCCACCAGGACAATGCACCAGTCCACAACTCCATCTTTGTCACAGACTATTTGACCAAGATGGGTATCAAGACACTTCCTCACCGTCCCTATAGTCCAGACCTTACTTCCTGTGACTTTTGCTTATTCCCAAAGCTCAGAGTCTTTCGTTATGAGACAATTGAGGAGATGCAAGGGGCTGTGACGAAGGTCATTAACACGCAAACACAAGAGGACTTCCAGAAGTTGTTGGAATGGTACAACAAGTGCATTGCAGCTGGAGGAGATTACTTCGAAGGAGACTAGATTTTCATGTATGTACTATCGATAAAAGTGCCCATACGAAGAAAGTCTGGAAGCTTATCGTATGTACCTCGTAAATGATTGATGTTTTATTGAATTGTTAGTAATACATAACAATACCTCGAAGCATTAAACGAAGCAAACAAATGGGTAATATTGAACAGAAATCATCATCATCATGTCGTGCCGCTAGCACGGATATCCCTGACCCTCTCTCGCCACTTCTCCCTATCGTTCATCGCCTCTGGCAGGTCTTCAGGGCTACATCACGTATCCTCATATAGCTGATGTATGTATGTTCTAGCTGGTCATCCTGCTTTTGCTTGGCCATATGCGGGGGTTCATAGGAGTACATCACTTATGAGCTCGTCCCTGCTTCTCCAGCAGTGCCCTGCATGTCTGGTTCGTCTAGCTTGAATAGTTTTCGTGATGGGAGACAGGTGGCCGTATAGTTGGTGCCTTGTGGGGTGTTGATGCCAGGACTTGTTCAATATTGCTCGTAATATTCTTGTGTAATTGCCGTTTAGCTTCTTCTCCAGCCGTTTAGTTAGCGTCCAAGTAGTGCATCCATATAGCAGTATCGAGAGAGTTTCTGTCTAGTGTGTAGATGTCGCCAGTTTGATTATAGCACATATATTCCGTTTTATGTGCATTGACATGGAGGTCAATGCCTGCGGTGGCTCGTTCCAAACTATGCAGTAGTGTTTCGGCTTGGTCGATAGTATTTACCAGAATCGCTATGTCATCGGCGTAGTCAGCTTCGGTAATTGTTTTAGCGGGGCACCTTCTGCTTCTTTTCTTTGTCAGCTCGAAGCCGTTCTCTCTGATTTTATCAATCGATGTTCTAAGCACGTAGTCTAGACAGATGATAAAGTGGTAAAGGGCTAGTGTGTCCCCTTGTAGTACTCCTGTTACAATGTCGAAGTATTCTGTGTCTCCATCTGGTGATCGTAATCGTACTTTCACTTTGGTGTTCTTGTAACCACTTCACTGTGTGCAAACAAATGATTAATATTTAATAGAATATTATATAGCAATAATTAAAACTATTTAACTGTAGAAACAATAGCAATACTTATGTGCAAACAAATTAGTTCTAACTCATTTTAAAATGAAATTACCTATAAACTATTCACTTACAAATCTTATTTATATCCATTTAAATGTGTGCAAACAAATGAATGATGTTACATTGATAGTCTTACAAAGTAATATTTGCTACCATTTACCTTTTTGCAAACAAATGATTAATAGTAAATAGAAATATTCGTGTTAGATAGAAATATATGAAATCATTTAACTGTGTACAAAAGAATGAGCTCATTTTAAAATGTTGTCTACAAAATGTGTTTACAAATTATACGTATTTAATATATAGGTAAAAACAGGATTTGGCATTAAATAACCTCTAGTTGTTGATATGCCATAAAACTCAACCAAACCAAATCATATATATTTAACCTATATGTATAAAGAGGATTTGGCATTAAATAACCTCCTGTGGTTGATATGCCATAAAACTCAACCAAACCAATCATATATATTTAATCTATATTTATAAAGAAGATTTGGCATTAAATAACCTCCAGTGGTTGATATGCCATAAAACTCAACCAAATCAAATCATATATATTTAATGTACATGTATAAAGAGGATTTGGCATTAAGTAAATTCGGCGACCTTAGTCAAGGGTGACTTCAAGGCTCCCTTTTCAATAGTGACTACACCGAAATGTAGGGGGGGTGCTACTCCATTCCTTGGATTGCTCCACTTTACCCTTGACCCTTACTTTATAATGCTGAGTGTTAAGCATGGCGGTATCAAGTACTATTTTTTGTGTCTTTGGTATGATTTGACCTGGGATTGAACACCAGTCTCCCGCATCATTGGCGAACACTCTACAGATTAGACCAATGGCCCGGTTGATATTCCTTTAAAACCTAACCAAATCAAACCAAACCAAACCCAACGAGTATCCGGATTATGACTAAACCAGTTGATGGTGAGGTTCTCATGTTGCATATTGACCCTCGGTCGAGCTGTCAAATAAGAGAAGCACCTGTGTAAATAACAGGTGCATCCGGTCGAAGATATCAGGGTATAACCTTGACTATGGACGGGTTGAATTGGGTGCAGATGTGACGCCCACAAGAAGCAGGTGTATGTCAAACAATTATATAACCCGGTGCCACAGACAGGTTGAGTTAGTTGGAGATAAGATGATGTAGTGAGAACAAATTCCCAGAAAGGGACGGGCCCTAAGGAACCCCGGTTGAGTGGCCTGCTGAATGAGAAAGAAGTGCTGCTAAAGACGGATTAACTTGGGGTCACCTCTCACACACAACCCTTTCCAACCATTTCGAATAAAGTGTGAGAGGTATATTTTTCTAAAGAACTGTGTTCGTTCGTCATTACTGTGTTGACTATGTTTCCACATGTGTATGTAAATGTGTATTGTTGTATATGTAACACTTATGAAAAGCTCTGGGAAACACGGAGTACTTCTACCTGAGACTATTTAAGTAAAAGTAAAGTTGGCGACCATAGTCGAGGTTGACCCGAAGGCTCCCTTTTCGATAGCTACTACACCAAGGTGTCCAGAAGGGCTCTACTCCTTTCCCAGGATTTCCCCACTTTACCCTTCATCCGTACCTTATAATGCTGAGTGTTAAGCAAGGCGGAATCCAGTACCATTTTTAAAGTCTTTGGTATGACTCGACTTGGGATTGAACCCAGGTCTCCCGGGCCATTGGCGAACACTCTAATCATTATACCAATGAGACTATTTAAATGAGTAAAAACGAATGAATTATGCTGACAAGGATTATTAGTGCTAGATAGCAATAACTGAAACTCTTCAGTGTTCTGGTTATGACATTAAACTGGATCGGATGGTGAGGTTCCACTGTTAGAGTTTAGGAAATGTAGAGTATCTCTTCATTACTATCAATCCCAGGTCCGAAGTGTTAGGACCTGTTAGAGTCCACTAATGGGTCAAATAAAGCTGTTCAGTTTTTTATAGGGTATTATTAATATTAAATAGAATTACTTATATTAAATTGAAATTCTTGAAACTATTTATGCGAAAATTAAATTATTAGTGTTAGATAGGAATATTTGAAACGATTTAACAGTGTGCCAACAAATGATTAATATTAAACAGAAATATTAGAGTTAGATAGGTATGTTTGAAACGATTTAACTGTGTGCCAACAAATGATTAATATTAAACAGAAATATTAGTGTTAGATAGGTATGTTTGAAACGATTTAACTGTGTGCCAACAAATGATTAATATTAAACAGAAATATTAGTGTTAGATAGGAATATTTGAAACGATATAACTGTGTGCCAACAAAGGATTAATATTAAACAGAAATATTAGTGTTAGATAGAGATATTTGATTAATTTAACAGTGTGCAAACAAATGATTAATATTAAACAGAAATATTAGTTTTAGATAGGTATGTTTGAAACGATTTAACTGTGTGCCAACAAATGATTAATATTAAACAGAAATATTAATGTTAGATAGGAATATTTGAAACGATTTAACTGTGTGCCAACAAATGATTAATATTAAACAGAAATATTAGTGTTAAATAGGTATGTTTGAAACGATTTAACTATGTGCCAACAAATGATTAATATTTCAACAGCAATATTCGTGTTAGATAGGAATGTTTGTTTCATTTAACTGTGTGCAAACAAATGATTAATGTTAAACAGAAATATTAGTGTTAGATAGGAATGTTTGATACATTTAACTGTATGCAAACAAATGATTAATATTGAACAGAAATATTACTGTTAGATAGGAATATTTGAAACGATTTAACTGTGTGCCAAGAAATGATTAATATTAAACAGAAATATTAGTGTTAGATAGGTATGTTTGAAACGATTTAACTATGTGCCAACAAATGATTAATATTTCAACAGCAATATTCGTGTTAGATAGGAATGTTTGTTTCATTTAACTGTGTGCAAACAAATGATTAATGTTAAACAGAAATATTAGTGTTAGATAGGAATGTTTGATACATTTAACTGTATGCAAACAAATGATTAATATTGAACAGAAATATTACTGTTAGATAGGAATATTTGAAACGATTTAACTGTGTGCAAATAAATGAACTCTAACTTGTTAAAAAAAAACTTTCCTACCACCAATTCACTTAACATTCAAATAACCTAACCTAATGAAACATTTGAAATATCAGTCATCTCTTGATAATTTTCCCAAAGCGATTTCAATCAGTCAAGTCGTCGGAACATTCGCACTGACAAGCAACAAATAAAGAAGAGAAAAAGATTGTGACATTATTTAACATCTATGAACTCAACCCGTCCCCCAAGGGCAGGATGTGACACAAGGTCAGTTTTTAAGCGGAATAGGCCTGGCTGGAATTCAACATTTTTTCTCCAGAAGCTGATTGTCTAAGTAAAACTTGATAACCCAATCAATGACAAAGACCCAGTCGACAACATTATTTACCCATATCAAAATATGACACAGGGTCAGTTTTTAAGCGGTATTAGCCTAATTTCAATATCGTTCTTTTTTAAATTTCTCCAGAACTGATAGTCTAAGTAAGATTAAATTACCCAATCTGTCCAACTGTTTACCCAAATAACGTAAGGTCAATTTCAAAGTGAAGTAAACATAGTTAAAATTTTCCTTCTCCTAGACTGGTCGCCTAATTAAGAGAACTGATGAATTCATGCAAACCTGTAAACTAAATCAAAATCTTCACGGTAGAAATATATATATATATATATATATATATATATATATATATATATATATATATATATATATAATGTTTGTTGTAGGTCCAAAGAAAGAATAAGAATATATTTCTTAAAATAGGTAGGTCCACGAAGAGATTAGTATTTTGTTTTAATTTATCTATTTTGTACTTTTGCGTCGTCAGTTGTGGCTATGAGTGTGTTGTGATCAATTTTTTTCTGGTATGCAGTTTAAAAAACCCATGTTGTCCTTAATATTGCCTTTTTATTTTATTTAGGAAAGGTTGAAGTAAAATGCTGTTAGTTAGCTAAGTTTCCTAGTCGGGTACGATGTGCCTTCTACAATGGGTCTAAATTTGAGGTCACTTGGGTTTGGGATTTTTATATATTCGGAATTTTGTGTTTCTACGGCGTTTTTTTTTATTTGTTTAGACTTGTGAAGTCCGTAGAAGTTACTGGTTATGAGGATAATAAGAAGTCTTTTTCTTTTTTGGTTAGAGATTTATTGTGTACTTTACAGAATTTTGTGATTTTTTTTATATTGCTATTGTCAATATTTGTATCTATTAGTTTGTAGTTGGTTTCATCTTTCGATATTTCTTGGATTTTTTTTCTAGTACGTTTTATCTAAAACGACTACGGCATTTCCCTAGTCTGCTTCTTTTATAATTATGTTTTCATTTTCCTGTATATATATATATATATATATATACATATATATATATATATATATATATATATATATATTAGTCTGTGAGAAAAACATGGTTGAGGGTAACTCAAAAGCTCCTTTTTCAATAACCACTACACCGAAGTGTAGGAGAGAGCGTTACTCCTTTCCCTGAAATGCCCCACTTTGATTTTTGTATAAGTGACTGTAACAGAGAAAAAACGGCATTTGGTAGCTACATTGTCGCTAGCGCAACAACATTAAAAACCAAATTAGGGAATAAAGCAATTTCCAATCTAATTTTAGATTTAATGATAATTACATGGGATCTGCGTTCGTGCTCGCACTAATCAACATGATTTATCGTGGAAAATAACAATCAAATGGTAATTATAGAATAATTGCCTAATTGATTATTTGCAATGATATATATATATATATATAGGATTTGAAATTGAGCTTTACTAGTATACGTTGGAATAATTCAAGATTAATGTTTTTGTAAATTCTTTTATAAGAACACACACACACACACACACACACACACATATATATATAGAGAGAGAGAGAGAGAGAGAGAGATAAAGAGAGAATAGAAGTAAATAATGGAAAAGAATCCGACAATATGTGGAAAATTAAAAACAAAGTAATCCAAGGAGATGAATTTAACATGAAAGAAAGTCGACTCTAAAACGTTTCGGTTTTAATAAACCATCTTCAGGACTTTAAAAAGCTGCTGTCATTGAACATCCAACGGTGATCTAACCACACTCGATAACATCTTTTCTAAGTCACTTTGGATTACTTCGTTTTTCAATTTTTCATTTTTTTTCTCATAGATAGATAGATAGATAGATAGATATGGGCAGACAGACGAATAATCAGATAGATAGATAGATAGATAGATAGATAGAGATGAGTGGACAGATAGATAGATAGATAGATAGATAGATAGATAGATAGATAAGTTATTTTCGTCTTATTTTAGAAATTTTTTAACGCTTTTTTTTAAAAATTTACTTGATCTCTCAAAGCAATCTCTTAAAATCAATCTTATAACTCGACTGAGAAATAAAAGCTAATAGCCTCATCAATATTCCTGACTCATCAATTATCTTCATCCTCGCCTCTTTTTGTAGCGTCGAATTCGAGCCCCACCCCACTCTGCTCTTCTCTCCACTGACACCGAGCAACATTACCTACTTCCCATTGACGCAGTCAATGATTGTAGTCGCCTTGAACCATTATGTATTTTATAATGTCTTCTTCAACTATCACAGCTTGTAAATTCTATCTCTCCGCCCTATTGTCTGGAAGAGACCCCCCGACCCAATCTGATCATACTCTACCCCATAACCTGGTAACATAGATTCGGCCAATACCTAAGTAGAATCTAGATGACTAAACGTTTGTCTAAAAGTGTCGTCGTTTTTGCAACAAATATTGACACAAATTGAAAATCCAAAAATCTTCCATTTTTTTCTACGATTTTAATTTAAGTGCTTTCTGTGTTTGTTTTTGTTTTGTTTTTTTCACGCCTTTTTGCAAAGTGGTGGTTCAGTATTTTCTTTATAAGACAGTATGCTGTGTGTCTGAAAATATAGACGTACTTTAGTAGACGATAAATCACGGATAGCTTAGTATCTATTTTTATTTTTAATTTTGTTTTTCTGCTGAAAACTGACATAGGAAATGAATAATGGTAGTTGCGAATAAAAGGAATTATTAGTACTGCAGTATTTGTTCTTAGAAATGTAAAATTGTATTAAATTGCTGCTATATATTAGAAAAGATATAAGAATACAAGGGAATCTTGAAGTACAGATACGTGAATCTTAATTAATTTAATGTTACTTATTTGTATTAATTACTTTTATACTAAACGTTATTGTAAAATAATCATTTCTTTTTTAAATTTTTCTGGCTTTTTCTCAGATTTTCTTGTTCTTTCTATCTTTCTGGTGTTTACCTCCTCTCTCTCTCTCTCTCTCTCCGTGTATGTCTGTCTCGCTCTCCCTACGCCCCCCTCTCTCTTTCTCTCTCTCACTCTCTCTCTCCCCATGCTTCTCTCTCTCCCCACGCCTCTCTCTCTCCCCACGCCCCTCTCTCTCTCTATGTCCGTGTGTGACTTTCTCTCTCTCTCTCTCTCTCCACGCCTCTCTCTCACTCTTTCTCTCGTTTTTCTTCTCTTCGACTTTTCCAATTGTTTCTTTCCTCATTTCACTCTCCCTCTTTTCTCACTCACTCACTCACTCTCTCTCTCTCTCTCTCTCTCTCTGACTCTCTCTCTCTCTCTCTCTCTCTTAATTTTGTTTTTCCTTTTTTTCCTTCCTTTTATACGCTCTTTCAACGTTTCTTTCTGTCCAATCTTTCTTCGATTAAAACAATAATTGCAACAAAACATTGAAAATATTGATAGTTATGATCCCGATAAAACACTTTGACATGAATATAATTTCACTTTAAATAACCCATAAACGGTTAGAATGCCTTTAACTAAATCTCCCAGATTGACTGTAATCTAAAGATATAGTACTCGTTGGTGTACTCTTAATGGGTCTAAACATCAGTTTGAGATAATGTTTATAATTATTGGTGACACAACTAATACAAGAACTCTTCAGATATTGATATTAAAACCAAGTGGGAAGCGTTTACTTTTTTCAATTGATTGAAGATATATTTTTAACATATTGAATCGGAAACTATAATCATTGAACTAATTTCGGCATAGAATTACCCTACAAAGTTTGATATGCCGTAAAACCAACGAAAAAAGCATTGGTCGCTTTATGAGGTCACAACTGTTTTTTCAATACTCCCAAGTCAATTCTGACCGTGTAAGAACGTATTGCCTTTAGGGGTCTAACCAATAGGTCTGCTTGAAGTTTAAAATGATTGTGAACTACTTAACTTAAATATTTTAGCACTTAAAATATTGGTTTTGTAACTAAATATAATGTTTTCAGCTGTTTAAAACGTTTGTGAAGATACATTTTTGTATCGTAAAAATTGAGATACTATTTGTTGGATATCCATCGCGTCAATTCACTTCGATCGTCATGTCGCTTCTCTTTTGTCGCTCTTTTGTGTCACCATATTGGTTCTTGTTCGTTGTCTTTTATCATCTGCTCTCATTGTTCTAAATTCTTCCAAGATGGGTTGAAGAATGAGAACGTGACCACATTTTCATGTGCTCATATTACTTTCATTTTTCAGCGACAACAATTTCAACTCCCGTCCAACTAAACGACGAATCATTGAGCATGATGAAGCACTCAAGCAAGCAAGTTGAGCGTTTCTCACAAACTGAGTAACTTAATCCTTTCTCTTGAACTTTTTTGGTCACCTGACTGAAACCATCAAATGAGAATTGTGGTCAATCATACAAATTGGTACTACTGTGCTTTTCCCTGGATTTAACGCTTCAGGATTTAAATTGCATGCAACACATCATGTCAATCGTAGATATGTACAATATATTATGTAACTCATTATTTAATAATAATATCTCTATCATAAAATAACCCAAAAAGGGTTGACAGGCCATAAAACTATACAAGTCATTAAAATTGCTTTAAACAAAACTGGAAACAACGTATTGGCAAATTTTAGATTATACTTGTTTTGTTTTTTTATTAGACTCAAACCGAACCTTTTTTATTAGACTCAAACCGAACCTTTTTTATTAGACTCTAACCGAACTCTTTTTATTGGACTCTAACCGAACCTTTTTTATTCGACTCTAATGGAACCTTTTTTTATTAGACTAACCGAAATATTTTTTATCAGACTCTACCGGAACCTTTCGCAATGTTAGAGCCAGCTCGGCAACTACCTAATTTAATGAAAACGTATCACACAATATTTTTTCTGATAGAATTTTTAATTAAATTATTTAATAATATTTGGATTTTTAAATGAAAACACATTTTTCAAATAGCTATAAGATATTGCCATTAGAGTCAATTTTGAAGATTTGAACTCACCATTATTAATATTTTTATCTTAAAGAAAACAGTCAAATGCCTCCTAATTCAAAGTCTTAATATTATTCTAAAAACATTGAGCAAAAAATATTTGAAGAAAAAAATTAATAAAGATTTATCAATGCAGCAACAAAATCAAATAATCTCATCATAAAATCATTTTTGCCGTTATTTGTTGTTGTTGCTTTTTCAATTCATTTGACGTGGATCTATTTGAAAAATATATTCAAGAAAAAAAAATTGTCTTTTTCTAAATTTGAAAAAAAAATTTTTTAAACCACTGCAAATCGAACGGTTAAGACGTTAAGATGAAGAATGTAATGAAACAACATTGTAGAAACGTTTGTCTCTCATACAAACGAGCACGCCCATACCCCAGCGTCCGTAAGTCTATTAGCCTAAACTGTAAATAGTTTGGAAATAAACCGTCTGGATAAACAAACTTACGAAAGCTTTTTTATTAAGTTGACGTGCAAATTCTTTTGTACATCCTCTCTCTCTCTCTCTCTCTCTCTCTCTCTCTCTCTCTCTCTCCATCTATCCATCTATCTTCGTGTCTGTCTGTCTCTGTCTCCTCTGACCCAGTCGGCCGGGACTGAAGAATCCACCGATTTCATCTCTGCTGAGGGGTTAGACTAACCCAACGATATGATATCAAACAATCCGAACTCGAGACTTCAGTAATACTGGAGTTTTGAGGAATGCAGAGAACTCTTTTATTAACATCGCTCCCAAGTCCACTCTCTCCCGGAGCAGAAGTTCTATCTCTGGGTTGAATAGAACTAAACAGTGTACTTGAGCTAAACTGAATTGTTTGAAATAGAACTGTTTTTGACATTTAAACTGTATACTTATGCTAAACTGAATCATTTGAAATAGAACTGCTAATATGCATGAAAATGGATTTGGCATTAAATAACATACGATGGTTGATATGCCATAAAAACAAACCAAACAATACCATCTCTCTCCTCTTTCTCTCGTTCTCTCTCTCTCTTTCGCTGTCACTTTGTCCCTGTTCCTCTCTCTCTCTCTCTCTCTATATATATATACATATATATATTGGGGCTCTATCCCAGGTCGAGTCATACCAAAGACTCAAAAATGGTACTTGATGCCGCCTTGCTTTACACTCAGCTTTATAAAGTACGGATCAAGAGTAAAGTGGAGCAATCCAGTGAATGGAGTAGCCGTGTCCCCTACACCTCGGTGAAGAAGCTATTGAAAAGGTAGCCTTCGGGTCACCCTCGTATATATATATATATATATATATATATATATATATATATATGGTGTATTCAATACATTTCCAGACTTTTTTGTACAGGCATTTAAAATTGTCGTAGACTCTTGAAAATTCAGTATCTTATTGCTATACATCTTATGAGATGACTGACCAATTTTTTATGATTTCACGTTCAAATGAACAGCTACAGCAGCAATTGGAATACATCCTACTAAAGCCTGATTGTCACATTTGGTGAATTTCAAAAATGCAATCTGGACGTGAGGACATTTTAGAAGAACGATATGCAATAAAATTGTGTTTTAAACTTGGAAAAAATGCCACAGAAACGTATGGAATGCTTCAGACTGCTTTTCGACCATCATGAATGGAGATGAGTGGCATAATAGATTCAAGGAAGGCAGGGAGTCTGTGAGGGGTGATGAGAGGTGTGCGACGAATAAGGAAGTCAATTGACCAGAGTTAATTGGCCAAAGGGTTAGGGTTAGGGTTACTATGTTGAGGTTTTAAAGGAGTTCAGGAAGAGATTCCTTGGGAAGAGGCCAGCACTCTTCCAATCGGGTCAGTGGCATTTCCACCAGGACAATACACCAGTCCACAACTTCATCCTTGTCACACACTATTTGAACAAGATGGGCATCAAGACATTTCGTCACCCTCCCTATAGTTTAGACCTTGCTCCCTGTGACTTTTGTTTATTCCCTAAGCTCAGAGGCTGTCGTCGTTATGAGACAACGGAAGAGATGAAAGAGGCAGTGACGAAAGTCATTGACCCGCTCACGCAAGAGGACTTCAATGGGGCCTTCCAGAAGATGTTGGAACGGTACAACAAGTGCATTGCATCCGCGGGAAGATTACTTCGAAGGGCACTAGAGATTCATGTGTGTCTGGAAACTTATTTGATGACCCTCGTATATCTACGAGGCTGATTCAATAAATAAGGGAAATCATTTTTTTCCCCGTAGATGTAAACTCTGAACGGTTTGGAATTGGTTTATTGCAAAAATTATTTTAATCTTGCGGAAATATTCGTTTTGAGGCTATTCAAAATCGTTGAAAAGTAAATAGCAGTCTTCATGTTTCAATAGGGGTCTGAATTGAAATTTTTAGTGGCTGACAAACATATATATATATATATATATATATATATATATATATATATATATATAATAGTCTTGGTCCAATGTGAGAAAGTAAATACTTTAAAATAAATAGTTTCACAAAAGAATTTGATTTTAAGTTATTTTTTGTGGACCTACTCATTTTAGTTTATATATATATATATATATATATATATATAAAGTAAAACAATTAGAAGAATTGCGTGACTTTATAATGTGCAAAAATAAATCGAAGAATATAGAATTGCACTTCACAATAATTTTAAAATCAAATTGAGAAAAATGTCAATGTAGAAAAGTGAAATCATCTTCTTTTACAAAATGCCGTTACATGTCGATTCAGGCCATCCAAAATCGATATTTTGTGTATTTCTAAAAAAAGTTGGCGACCATAGTCGAGAGTGACCCGAAGGCTCCCTTTTCGATAGCTTACTACACCAAGGTGTAGGGGAGGACGCTACTCCTTTCCCTGGATTGCTCCACTTCACCCTTGATCCGTACCTTATAATGCTGAGTGTTAAACAAGGAGGCATCAAGTACCATTTTTGAGGGACTGAACCACACTCTAACCGCTAGGCCAATGTCCGGTATTGTATAATTCTAATGACAATTTATTATTCCAATTTCTTGAAACTAGTTTAGAAATCTTTTTTCTTTCTTTTTCCGACAAGTCGGTTTGAGAAGTAAAATTCGATGACTGCATTTCTAAGAAACTTTCAAACAACTTTCCTAGATATGACACTAAACCATCAGTTGGAGAGGCTTCAATCCTGCTGTTTCGAACAGTATAGAGTTCAATTGACCTTATGATGCATTTGACCTCGTAGTAGAGGGGTTACGTAAGTACATACTATTTTTATCACATATAAGTAAAGTAAGTAAAATTGTCAACCGTAATCGAGGGTGACCCGAAGGCACCCTTTTCAATAGCTTCTACACCAAGGTGTCGGGGAGAGTGTTACTCCATTTCCTGGATTGCTCCACCACTCTTGATCCGTACTTTATAATGCTGAGTATTAAGCAAGGCGGCATCAAGTACCACATTTGCATCTTTGGCATGTATGACTCGACCTGGGATAGAACCCCGATCTTCCGGACCATCGGCAAGCGCTCAAATCATTAGGCCTAATTGGTGGGTGCTACGGCATGGCAACACCTGTTGGGTTATTCAAAGACGTAGTAAGTTTGTTTTTTGTTTTATTTAATTTGGGGGGGGCTGTTATATAGTTTCAAATAACTATTCCCATTTAATATCAATTCTTTTTGGCATAAAGGTATATGGTTTCAAGTATTCCTGTCTCATACAAATAATTTGTATAAATTGTTTCAAGTATTTCGATTAAATACTAGTAATTTGTACATCACAATATGCAGCTATATCATTTAGATCTGTTGAAAACGCAGACCACATCTTTGAAGGGATGGGGTAAGGCTCCTTCACGGAGTGCTCAAGATATGACATTAAATGTCTGCTAGTGAGGTGTCAGTACTTTGGGGAACGTTAAGAATCCCTTCATTATCATTACTTCCCAGTAGACTTTGACCTAGAGTGGTATTCCCTGTAAGGTTCCAATCTATGGGTCAAGTCATTATCATCATCATAATCATGTCGTGCCGCCAGCACGGATATCCCAGATCCTCTCTCGCCACTTCTCCCTATCGTTCATCGCCTCCGGCAGGTCTTCAGACCTACATCCCGTATCCTCACAGAGCTGCTGTATGTATGTTCGAGCTGGTCGTCCTGCTTTTGCTCGGCCATATGTGGGGGTCCATAAGAATACATCACTTATGAGTTCGTCCCTTATTCTCAATCAGTGTCCAGCATGTCTGGTTCGTCTAACTTAGTTTTCATGATGGGAGGCGAGTGGCCGTATAGTTAGTGCCTTGTGAGGAGTTTCCACCAGGACTTGTTTAATATTGCTCGCAACATTCTTTTGTAATTGCCGTCTAGCTTCTTCTCCGGTCATTTTTTTTAGCGTCCAAGTAGTGCCTCCATATAGCAGTATTGATACGACCGCTGTTTGGAAGAAACTGCGTTTCATTTTATCGGTCAGGTCTGACTTCCATACGATAGCCTATCGATAGCTGTCCATGCCTTCGTTAGCCGGGTGTTGATATCTTTTTCGGTTGATGAGACACTGCTTCCTAGGTAGGTGAATTTGTCTACTAGTTTCAGAGAGGTTCCCTCTAGTGTGGAAATGTCGCCTGTTTGATTAAAGCACATATATTCAGTTTTATGTGCATTGACATGGTGGCCAATGACTGTGGCGGCTCGTTCCAAACAATGCAGTTGTGTTTCGGCCAGGTTGGGTGTATTTGTTAGAATCGCTATGTCATCGGCGTAGTCGGTGTCGGTAATTGTTTTTGCGGGGTACTTTCTGCTTCTTTTCTTTGTCTGCTCAAAGCCATTTTCTTTGATTTTATCAATCGATGTTATTAGATGATAAAGAGGTATGGGGCTAACGTGTCTCCTTGTAGTACTCCTGCTACAATGTCGAAGTATTCTGTGTCTCCATCCGGTGCTGTTAAAATATTCTCTATACATGAAACCAATCAAACAAATTATTAGTATTGAATAGAATTATTTGTATCACGACCAGACGGCCAGACCTAGTGATAGTGAATCATCATCACCATGTCGTGCCACTAGCACGGATATCCCTGACCCTCTCTCGCCACTTCTACCTATCATTCATCGCCTCTGGCAGGTCTTCAGGGCTACATCCCGTATCCTCACATAGCTGTTGTATGTATGTTCGAGCTGGTCATACTACTTTTGCTCGGCCATATGTGGGGGTCCATGGGAGTACACCACTTATGAGCTCGTCCTTGCTTCTCCAGCAGTGTCCTGCATGTCTGGTTCGTCTAACTTGGATAGTTTTCGTAATGGGAGGCAGGTGGCCGTAGAGTTGGTGCGTTGACATTAAACTGCATCTGATTGTTATATTCCAATGTAAGAGTTTGGGGAATATAGAATACTCCATCATTAACATTATTCCCATATCAACTCTGACCAGGAGTGGTAGAGCCTGTTGAAGTTAGAAAAATATGAAACTCTGACTTGTGACTTTTAATCCAGTTTTTTATCCTTTTTTCATATTTGAAATATAAGTCAGTAATCAATCCAGTTAATCTGGCATTGGGAACAATTCGAAGCAGGGCAATTTAACTTCTAAATATAGAATATTAAGTTAAATTGTCCCAGTCAAGAGCTCAATGAAAATAAAATCTACAGAGCAAATATTTTTTTCAAAATAAAAGAAAACTAACAGTCACAGCTTAATATGACTGATTGTTAGTTATTTATTTTGAAAAAAATATATATATATACCTTGAATATACGCGCTTAAACCGGCGCCAGTAGATGTCGTCAGTGATGTTTAAATTTCTGGGTCATTGGAGAGTTTCGGGTCTTGCAACACCATACTCCCCTCACCAGAACGACCCCCTCAGAGATGATCAAATTCTGAGTCACCTACCCTTTAAGACGCAGAAACTAACTTATGGCTTGGACGGCTCGGAATAAATAATCCCTCTGACCAGGCCGAGCATTCGATTGGCTGTTAAAATCAGCCAATCGTACGCTCGGTCTAGTCTATTATATATATATATATATATATATATATATATATATGTCAGGAACTGTTCAATCTTTTGCTTGGGATTATCATAATTGGTAATTTGAAGCCATATAGCAGTGTGCAAGTTATTTGTATTAGATAAGAATACTTGATAAATAGAATTACTGATGGTATAGACAAAAACACACGCAATAATTTAACTGTGTGCAATCACATGTTTAATATCAGAATGATTGGTTTTAGAAATACTTGAAACCATTTAACCTTTCTTTCTCTTTGTTTAACGGCATATCAACCTTTGTAGGTTATTTAATGCCAAAGCCATTCTCCTAGAAGAACAGTAGTGGTACTATTTAACGCATAACTGGGAGGATAAGGGGGTTCATACCTTTCCTAATGGTATTTGCTCGAAAGTGAACGTAATAGCGCGAGTGGAGTTCGAACTCGCTTACTACGATTCCGTAGTCCATTGCTTTAACCATTAGACCACGAGGGCACCCCTTTCTTTCTCTGTTGGTTTCTTTGTCGAATCTATTTTCATAAAGGGGTTGAAGGAGATTAAAGTTGTTGACATTCCAGCATTGGCTGACCAGCAAGAATTTATTTGCATCAGCTCTGGGCGGACACAAGATGTAGTTTAGAAGAACTGTCTGGAACGATGGATGATAGGAGGGACGGATGGAGAGAAAGAATCATAGAAATCTGCACAATCACCAAGACTTGACGATAATGAACGCCATATATATATATATATATATATATATATAAGCATATATATAAGCATATATATATGTCTGTGTTTGGGCAGCATTTATTCGTTAATATATATATATTTTTGTCTACGTAGTTTTGAGTTAGTCCTTGCTTCTCCGACACTCTCCCACATGTGTTGCTCGTCTTAGTTCGATGGTTTTTGAGATGAGAGCAAGGTGGCCGTACAACTGCAGTTTTGTAGGGCGTTGTTTCCATGATTTGTTCAAGGCAACACGCAGCATTCTTGTGTAGTTCCTATCTAGCCTTTTCTCTATGCTATTTGTTTGCCTCCATGTGGTGCACCCATATAGTAGTCGGGATACAGCTACAGCTTAGATAAAATCCCGTTTTGCTTTTATTTTCAAGGAAGTCATATTTAGTCACTTAGCTAGCAACCTTAGTCGAGGGTAACCAGAAAGCTCCCTTTTCAATAGCTACTACACCGAGGTGTAGGCGAGGGCGCTACTCCTTAACATACATTGCTCCACTTTACCTCTGATCCGTACCTTATAATGTTGAGTGATAAGCAAGGCAGTATCAAGTACCATTTTTAGGGTCTTTGGTATGACTCGACCTGGGATTGAACCCTGGTCTCCTGGGCCATTGGCGAACACTCTACTCATTAAATAGTGTAAATGAATCCGACAATAGAGAGAACATTTGTAAAAGAAGGTAATCCAAAAAGAAAATGTTAATGTAAAAGAAAATTAACGCTATAACGTTTTGGTTCTAATTAACCATCATCAGAATTTGGAAGGATGATATCGACTGGCGTTAAATCACTGATGGATTTTTAATGAAGAACAAAACAAGGAAGAAATATCATGTATACAGAGAAAGGGGTAACCGTCAAGTCAATAAATCAACGTTCGTATTTAAAAATATGTAACGTGATTGTTTAAGACAATGATGTAGAACAAATAGAATCATCAAGAGAAATAATGAATTATAAGGAGAAAAAAGAAAAAAGAAAGGAAGAAAAGAAATGATCAGAAGAATAAGAAAAAAGGAAATAAGAGAGGTGGGGGAATGTAAAGAAAAAGGAGAGGGTGGAAAAAGGAAACAAGTTAACATATAACGTAAAAAATAAATTATTGTTAAATCAAAAAGCAAAAATCAAACCAAAAAATTAATTGATACGAGGATCATTAAATAAGTTTCCAGACTTTTTTCGTATGGGCACTTTTATTGATAGTACACACATAAAACTCTAGTCCCCTTCGAAGTAATCTCCCCGCGGATGCAATGCACTTGTTGTACCGTTCCAACATCTTCTGGAAGGCCCCATGGAAGTCCTCATGTGTGAGCGTGTCAATGACCTTCGTCACAGCCTGTTTCATCTCTTCAATTGTCTCATAACGACGACAGCCTGTGAGCTTAGGGAATAACCAAAAGTCACAGGGAGCAAGATCTGGGCTATAAGGAGGGTGAGGAACTGTCTTGATGCCCATCTTAGTCAAATAGTGTGTGGCAAGGATGGAGTTGTGGACTGGTGCATTGTCCTGGTGGAAATGCCACTGACCCGATTTGAAGAGTGCTGGCCTCTTCCCTAAGAATCTCTTCCTGAACTCTCTTAAAACCTCAACATAGTAACCCTAACCCTAAACCTTTGGCCAATCAACTTTGGTGTATTGACTTCCTAACTCCTCCCATACCTCTCATCATCCCACACAGACTCCCTGCCTTCCTTGAATCTCTTATGCCACTCAAAAACCGATGCTCGATTCATGTAAGATGGTCGAAAAGCAGTCTGTTTCTGTGGCATTTTTTCCAAGTTTAAGACACAATTTTATTGCATATCAATCTTCCTCGCGTCCAGATTGCATTTTTGAAATTCACCAAATGTGACAATCAGGCTTTAATTGGGTGTGTTCCAATTACTGCTGTAGCTGTTCCTTTGAAGCTGAAATCATAAAAATTGGTCAGTCATCTCATAAGATATATAGTAATAACATACAGAATTTTCAAGATTCTACAACGATTTTATATTCCGGTACCAAAAAGTCTGGAAACTTATTGAATGCACCACATTCGTGGTGCATTCAATAAGTTATTTACACACACACACACACACACATATATATATATATATATATATATATATATATATATATATATATGCTTTTTGAAGTGTAATTCCAGCGCTTTATTATCAGATCTCTTTGAGTATACGCTTTTGTACAAACGAGAAAATCAATTGCAGTTGGCAGGAAATGGATACAAATGTCTTTCAACTTCCCTGCATGGTTACCGATTCAGCTCTATCGTCTTTTACCCTGTACCGCCCATTGCCAAACACCCTTTTCCACCCGGCTTTTTCATTATAGATCAGTACTTTTAAGCAGATCAACTCAGAATACAACCCCGATGTCCATTTATAAACGCTCTGTCCGGAACGAATCAAACTAAACTGAATATTTCGATAATCGGTTGCTCAGCCTTGACGTAACTTGAATGCAAATGATGCATGAAGTAAAACCCCTAAAATAGGTTTATTCTGTCGGCAGTGAAAGACCTGAGTTAGCTGGCATATATTGTAACCGTTAAATTTACAATTATGGAGCTATCTCCACACTAGACGGAACCTCTCTGAAACTAGTAGACAAATTCACCTACCTAGGAAGCAGCGTCTCATCAACCGTAAAAGACATCGACACACGGCTAACGAAGGCATGGACTGTTATCGATAGGCTATCGATCATATAGAAGTCAGACCTGACCGATAAAATGAAACGTAGTTTCTTCCTGGCAGTGGTCGTGTCGATACTGCTACATGGATGCACTACTTGGACGCTAACAAATGGCTGGAGAAGAAGCTAGACGGCAATTACACAATAATGTTGCGAGCAATATTAAACAAGTCCTAGCGGCAACAACCCACAAGGCACAAACTATACAGCCACCTGCCTCCCATCACAAAAACTATCCAAGCTAGATGAACCAGACATGGAGGACACTGCTGGATAAACAAGGATAAGCTCATAAGTGATGTACTCCTACATGTGGCCGGGCAAAAGCAGGACGACCAGCTCGAACATACATACAGCAGCTTTGTGAGGATACGGGATGTAGCCCTGAAGACCTGCCAGAGGCGATGAACGATAGGAAGAAGTGGTGAGAGAGGGTCAGGGATATCCGTGCTGGCGGCATGACATGATGATGATGATGATGATCTTCACGAAAAATGCAGGAACTTTAGTCATTCCTCGCCCTCTACTGCAGGACTTTGCAGAGTTGTATACACATTGTTGCATAGTGACCCATGACCGAGCTGTCAATCAGAGTTTTCTTTTAACGGGACGTACCTGGGTAAAAAAGCGGAAGCAGTCACGTGGTTGTGCAGAAGTCATGGGCGTTAAGAAATGATACATGAAAATGCCGCATGAGAGTTAGAGTCAGTTGGTGTCTTAGTTAGACCCAGCATGCAGTCCCTGAGAGCGCCCCGCTGGGGGCGGTAGCTGACTGCAGCCTCCGGTTGAGTACCTCCTGGCCGAGAACCAGAAATGTTTTGTGGGGTCTTGAAGATAATACAACCTGGTATGGTCTAGAGAAGAAAAGGTTATGGGTCAATATAGCAGTCTGTCTTGTCTCCCTCCTTCTGTCTCTCACACACGACAGAGATTTGACCCCTTTCGAAAGAATAAAAAGACCCATATATTCTTATGACCAAGTGTTGTGGTTCTTCCCTTATTATTATTCCCCCCAGAGGTTTATACAGACTGCAAGGAGTGAATAATATTTTGATAGGATTCATAAAAGAATTGTAGTCTTCAGGGGTGAATTTAATAGTTTGTACGTGGGGCCAATGCATCTTCATGCATTTTGCAAATTTGTCCTCTGTAGAACAATCAGAAGAAAATGTCTTATATAACAACTTGTTTGGAGGTGCTCGTAGTGTAATGGTTATCGTCGCACGAAAGGGACACGGCGACACGAGTTCAAATCCTGGACGAGACTCATTGCATTTCACATAGCACTAATACCCTTGGGAAAGGTATGAATCCAATTATTCTCCCTCCAGCTATGGGTAAATAGTAGGACAGAATAGGATCTTCAGCCTTGGTGAGGCAACTAGTCTTGGGGAAGGAAAACACTGAATTCAAGCCTGTTAAACTCCGCTTAAAAATTGACCTTGTGTCATATCCTGCCCGAGCGGAGGGGTTGGTAAATATATATATAACAGCTTGTTTATTTTGTCTGATATTCGGAGATGGAGCTTTGACTTTTCCACGGGTAACTCATGACAGAAAACCTCTTTCTCTACCACTTAGAATATTCGGACTCCTGACCTCATCATTATTCTTATACTCACAACGCTTCGGCAGATATGTCCTTCGGCCTTCTTCAGGCTTTTAATATAGAACTCGGGAGCCAACACAGAACCTCGAATTGAACCCTTTATTTAAAGGGGGAGTGTTCTAATTCTGTTAACCGTGACCAGGTACAAGTGCTAAGTTATTGTAAGTATTCCTTTTTATTATTACCGGTAGTTGGGATTGAACCTGCAACCTGTTGATGATTTTACTCAGAAGCACTTCCAGCCAACCGTCTTATCCACTGCACCATCTGTTCTTGCCGATTGTGAGTTAAACAAAGATGATACCAATAGCCCAAATATTCTAAACGATTTACCACACTGTTGCCTGGGGCTGTAGAATAAGCCGACTGCATCTCTGTAGAGAGGTAAGAGCATCCCTATCGCAGGTATTTTGTGGTGATCCCTCAGATTCGTTCAAACGGCATTTCCTAAGCTGGTTTATATGGTGTTTGTGGTTGTTTTCGGTCCCTGGACAATATAGACCAGTTCGCCAATTCTTTCTTTGATGGTGCCTACTTCCCAGAATGTCATGTTGTTTTTGTAGGCCTTAAAAAGAACTTTATCGCCAGGATAGAAATGTTTCTTATGGGGTGAGACGGTTTTCTTGAACTTTGCTCACCGTGGAATGAGTTTATAGAAGATGGACTTGATTTTTCTTCCGACTATTGTTTCTGCAGTCGAGTGTATTATTTTAGGGTATGTTGACCCTTCTTGAATTATTTTAGGGTATGTTGACCCTTCTTGAATTGTTTTATGGTATGTTGACCATTCTTGAATTATTTTAGGGTATATTGACCCTTCTATAATTATTTTAGGGTATGTTGACCATTCTTGAACTATTTTAGGGTATGATGACCCTTCTTGAATTATTTTAGGGTATGATGACCCTTCTTGAATTATTTTAGGGTATGTTGACCATTCTTGAATTATTTTAGGGTATGTTGACCCTTCTTTTATCATTCCTTGGTGGGTTAACTCATTCTGTGTTATTTTATGACATATTGACTCTTGAATTATATCAGGTATGTTGACCCTTCTTGTATTATTTTAGGACTTATTAACCCTTTTTCTACAATTCTATGGCATGTTAATCCATCTTGTATTATTTAATAGCATGTTAACCCTTCTTTTATTATTCTATGATATGTTAAACTTTTTTGTATTACTTTACGGCATGTTGATCCTTCTTGTATTATGTTATGGCATGTTAACCCTTCTTTTATTATTCTATGATATGTTAACCTTTTTTGTATTACTTTACGGCATGTTGATCCTTCTTGTATTATTTTATGGCATGTTAACCCTTCTTTTATTATTCTATGATATGTTAACCTTTTTGTATTACTTTACGGCATGTTGATCCTTCTTGTATTATTTTATAGCATGTTAACCCTTCTTTTATTATTCTATGATATGTTAACCTTTTTTGTATTACTTTACGGCATGTTGATCTTTCTTGTATTATGTTATGGCATGTTAACCCTTCTTTTATTATTCTATGATATGTTAACCTTTTTTGTATTACTTTACGGCATGTTGATCCTTCTTGTATTATTTTATGGCATGTTAACCCTTCTTTTATTATTCTATGATATGTTAAACTTTTCTGTATTACTTTACGGCATGTTGATCCTTCTTGTATTATGTTATGGCATGTTAACCCTTCTTTTATTATTCTATGATATGTTAAACTTTTTTGTATTACTTTACGGCATGTTGATCCTTCTTGTATTATGTTATGGCATGTTAACCCTTCTTTTATTATTCTATGATATGTTAATCTTTTTTGTATTACTTTACGGCATGTTGATCCTTCTTGTATTATTTTATGGCATGTTAACCCTTCTTTTATTATTCTATGATATGTTAACCTTTTCTGTATTACTTTACGGCATGTTGATCCTTCTTGTATTATGTTATGGCATGTTAACCCTTCTTTTATTATTCTATGATATGTTAAACTTTTTTGTATTACTTTACGGCATGTTGATCCTTCTTGTATTATGTTATGGCATGTTAACCCTTCTTTTATTATTCTATGATATGTTAACCTTTTTTGTATTACTTTACGGCATGTTGATCCTTCTTGTATTATGTTATGGCATGTTAACCCTTCCTTTATTATTCTATGATATGTTAACCTTTTTTGTATTACTTTACGGCATGTTGATCCTTCTTGTATTATTTTATGGCATGTTAACCCTTCTTTTATTATTCTATGATATGTTAACCTTTTTTGTATTACTTTACGGCATGTTGATCCTTCTTGTATTATTTTATAGCATGTTAACCCTTCTTTTATTATTCTATGATATGTTAACCTTTTTTGTATTACTTTACGGCATGTTGATCCTTCTTGTATTATGTTATGCCATGTTAACCCTTCTTTTATTATTCTATGATATGTTAACCTTTTTTGTATTACTTTACGGCATGTTGATCCTTCTTTGTATTATGTTATGGCATGTTAACCCTTCTTTTATTATTCTATGATATGTTAACCTTTTTTGTATTACTTTACGGCATGTTGATCCTTCTTGTATTATTTTATGGCATGTTAACCCTTCTTTTAATATTCTATGATATGTTAACCTTTTTTGTATTACTTTATGGCATGTTGATCCTTCTTGTATTATTTTATAGCATGTTAACCCTTCTTTTATTATTCTATGATATGTTAACCTTTTTTGTATTACTTTACGGCATGTTGATCCTTCTTGTATTATTTTATGGCATGTTAACCCTTCTTTTATTATTCTATGATATGTTAACCTTTTTTGTATTACTTTACGGCATGTTGATCCTTCTTGTATTATGTTATGGCATGTTAACCCTTCTTTTATTATTCTATGATATGTTAACCTTTTTTGTATTACTTTACGGCATGTTGATCCTTCTTGTATTATGTTATGGCATGTTAACCCTTCTTTTATTATTCTATGATATGTTAACCTTTTCTGTATTACTTTACGGCATGTTGATCCTTCTTGTATTATGTTATGGCATGTTAACCCTTCTTTTATTATTCTATGATATGTTAACCTTTTTTGTATTACTTTACGGCATGTTGATCCTTCTTGTATTATGTTATGGCATGTTAACCCTTCTTTTATTATTCTATGATATGTTAACCTTTTTTGTATTACTTTACGGCATGTTGATCCTTCTTGTATTATGTTATGGCATGTTAACCCTTCCTTTATTATTCTATGATATGTTAACCTTTTTTGTATTACTTTACGGCATGTTGATCCTTCTTGTATTATTTTATGGCATGTTAACCCTTCTTTTATTATTCTATGATATGCTAACCTTTTTTGTATTACTTTACGGCATGTTGATCCTTCTTGTATTATGTTATGGCATGTTAACCCTTCTTTTATTATTCTATGATATGTTAACCTTTTTTGTATTACTTTACGGCATGTTGATCCTTCTTGTATTATTTTATGGCATGTTAACCCTTCTTTTATTATTCTATGATATGTTAACCTTTTCTGTATTACTTTACGGCATGTTGATCCTTCTTGTATTATTTTATAGCATGTTAACCCTTCTTTTTTTATTCTATGATATGTTAACCTTTTTTGTATTACTTTACGGCATGTTGATCCTTCTTGTATTATGTTATGGCATGTTAACCCTTCTTTTATTATTCTATGATATGTTAACTTTTTTTGTATTACTTTACGGCATGTTGATCCTTCTTGTATTATTTTATGGCATGTTAACCCTTCTTTTATTATTCTATGATATGTTAACCTTTTCTGTATTACTTTACGGCATGTTGATCCTTCTTGTATTATTTTATAGCATGTTAACCCTTCTTTTTTTATTCTATGATATGTTAACCTTTTTTGTATTACTTTACGGCATGTTGATCCTTCTTGTATTATGTTATGGCATGTTAACCCTTCTTTTATTATTCTATGATATGTTAACCTTTTTTGTATTACTTTACGGCATGTTGATCCTTCTTGTATTATTTTATGGCATGTTAACCCTTCTTTTATTATTCTATGATATGTTAACCTTTTTTGTATTACTTTACGGCATGTTGATCCTTCTTGTATTATTTTATAGCATGTTAACCCTTCTTTTATTATTCTATGATATGTTAACCTTTTTTGTATTACTTTACTTCTTGTATTATGTCATGGTATGTTACCGTTCTTTAATTATTTTACGGCATGTTAACCCATACAGTATTATTATTTTTTTTTTTTTGCATGTTGACCCTCATTTTATTATGTTATAGCATGTTGACGTTTCTGTTATTATTTTATGGCATGTTTACCCTTGCATTATTTTATGGTATATTGACCCTTCTTGCGTTATTTTATGGTACATGAACCATTCTCATATTATTTTAAGGCATATTAGCATTCCTTTTATCATCCTATGGCATATTAAACTTCTTTTTATCGTTCTCTATCATATTAAGCCGTATTGTTTTATTTTAAGATATTTTAATTCTTCTTATGTTTTTTTATGCCAAAGACAATTGTAATAAGTCCCTTATCATATAAGCTGCAAAAACCTTTTAACCAGGTAAACAATTCTTACTTAGTTGCAGTGTAACACTATGTAGGTGGTCCGTCAAGCAGACGAGCCCTTTGTCTGTTTTGGCACGAAACCAGACAAAGGGTTTGGACTCGAGACCGGAAGTGGGTAAGGGAACGCGAGAGAGAGTTGGACAAAGGAACCTAGCGGAAGGCAGCTGGCGAAGGGTGACGCGAGTGGCGAGTCGACACCGGACAGCAGAAGTGAGCAGTCGGCACGAGTGAGTCCAGTACCAGTGAAAGAAGACCGGTCAAGATGGGTTGGCATTCCTAGAAGCTTTGTAGAAATTTCGCTGGAAATCCGCGCTTGTGTTAGTCTACATATGCACAAAGGGAATGCAATGTTACATCACTCCCCTTCTGAACGTGAGTTAACCCAAGCATATTGTTCATTCGTTCGTTTGTTCTCTTTCCTCCCACTCCCTTGATTGTATTTCTTGTAGCTATGAAGAAATTTGCGATGCCCCAATCGGAACCACTAGTTGATCACCGGCCAAGAAGTGAAATGGTTCGAAGAAGTTGATGTGTAGGGGGGGGGGATCGTCATAGCATGGAAATGCTTTAAAAATCAATGAATTGATATAGTTGAAAATCTTTTCAAACATAATCTCAAATAGATCAAGGGGGTGTCCACGTAGCGTAATGGTTAAAACGATGGACTGCGGAATTGTAGTAAGCGAGTTCGTATTCCAGTCGCGCTGTTACGTTCACTTTCGGGCAAATACTCTTGGGAAAGGTATGAAACCCCTTATCCTCCCAGCTATGGGTTAAATAGTACCACTACTGTTCTTCTCGGATAATGGCTTTGGTATTAAATAACCTACAAAGGTTGATATGCCATTAAACAAAGAAACTAAACCAAACAAACCAAAATAGATCAATTTAACATCCAAACAGTTATCAACGTCATAGATGTGAGAGAAGCTGGATGTAATATAAATGAAGTGGTGACTCCACATTCCAAAACTGGAGCCTCACAAGAGGATTCAATTTGTACTATAACTAGAACACTGGGGTGCCCGTGGTGTAATGGTAATCGTCGCAGGAATTGGACACGGCGACACGAGTTCAAATCCTGGATGAGACTGATTGCATTTCCCATAGCACTTATACCCTTGGGAAAGGTATGAATCTAATTATTCTCCCTCCAACTATGGGTAAATAGTAGGGCAGACTAGGTCCTTCAGCCTTGGTTAGGCAACTAGTCTAGGAGAAGGAAACCTCTGAATTCAAACCTGTTAAACTCCGCTTAAAGAATTGACCTTGTGTCATATCCTACCCTAGCGGAGGGGTTGGGTAAATATGATAACCAGAACCCTGAGACGAATGAAGTCCCGAAAGACCTACGTAAGGCGCTTAAATGTCTATATGCTTTCCCCAACAAATCTCGTATCTACAAATAGGGAACGATCGGAAAAGCATCATCATCATGTCCCACCATCAGCACAGTTAGCCCGGACTCTCTCTTTCCATCCCTTCCTATCGTCCATTACTTCCGGCTAGTCTTTACGGCTATACCCCGTATCGACACAGGGCAGCTGTATCTAGGTTCGAGCTGGCCGTCGTGTTGTCGCCATCAAGATAATTCTCCATACATTGGTTAGCGTCCATGTAGTGCATCCATATAGCAGTATCGACACGACCGCTGCTTGGAAGAAACTGCGTTTTATTTTATCGGTCAGGTCTGACTTCCATATAACCGATATACTATCGTAAGCTGTCCATGCCTTTGCTTGTCGCGTGTTGACGTCTGTCTCGGTTGATGAGGCACTGCTTCTTAGGTAGGTGAACTTGTCAACTAATTTCAGATCGCTACCGCTTAGTATGGAGATGTCACCTGTTTGATTAAAGCACACATAATCTATCTTCTGTGCATTGACACGAAGGCCTATGCCTGAAGTAGCTCGTTCTAGACTATGTAGCAGGGTTTCAGCTTAGGCGGGTGCATTTGCCAGAAGCGCTATGTCATCGGCGTAGTCGGCGTCGGTAATTGTTTTTGCGGGGTACCTTCTGCTTATTTCCTTTTTTAGCTTGAAACAGTTTACTTTAATTTTAACGATAGATGTTCTAAGCACGTAGTCTAGACAGATGATAAAGAGGTATGGGGCTAATGTGTTTCCTTGCCGTACACCTGCTACAATGTCGAAGTAACTTACAAAAAATAGCCTGTGAGAGAGTCTTGAAGTATTTACTGTAATATAGTTTGATACAAGGTTATAAAAATGGCGCAGCTTGTGAAAACTAAACAATAATGTGGATAATTAAAAGATTTTGGTTAGTCTGGCACATTGATACTGTTTTGGTTCATAAATCATGATTGAACTTTGTAGGATAGAAGCTGTTTTCAGGCAAAGTTATGATATATTTCTCAATCAATTAAAATCCTTCAATTTTTGTTGTTTGTCTGTCTGTCTGCCTCTCTCTCTCTCTCTCTCTCTCTCTCTCTCTCTCTCTCTCACCAGAAGGCTCCTATGGCTCTTGAGATTTGTACACAACTGGCCAACTAGTAGATAGTCTGCAACAAAAAAAAAAAAAAAAAAGATAACCGATTTTCATTAAACGGAAATGGAATCATCTCGTCTTTTCTAGAGCGACAATTTTATCGTTCCAACCTGTAGAAGGCTCCTATCACTCTTGGGATTTGTACACAACTGGTCAACTAGTAGATGGTCTGCAAAAAAAAAAAAAAAAAAAGAAAACCGGTTTTCATTAAACGGAAATGGAATCATGTTGTCATCTTTTCTAGGGCGACAATTTTATCGTTCCACCATATATATATATATATATATATATTTATATATATATATGCGTGCGTGCGTGCGCACTCAGAATAACAAAAATTTGGTTGGTGGCCCACGTAGCGTAATCCCTAATGCGCTAGACTGCGACATTGCAGTCAGTGAGTTCGAACTCCACTCGCGCTATAACGTTCCCTTTCAGACTAATAGTATTGAGAAAGGTATGAACCCCCTTATCCCTCCAGTTGTGGTTTTAATGGTACTATTACTGTTTTACGAGGATCATTTTGTCATTGAATAACCCCCAAAGGTTTATATGTTATTAAACAAAAAAACAAAACTTCTTCCGTCTTTAACTCCTTTTCTTTATAAACAAAGAACATTGTTTGTTTTAGATTGGAAAACTTGATAAATCGAATTATCAATGCTAAATCGCAATATTCAAAACCATTTAACTATGTGCAAACAAATAATTGATATAAAATGGAATTGTTAGTGTTAGCAATAATTCAAACCATTTAACTATGTGCAAACAAATAATTGATATGAAATAGAATTGTTAATGTTAGCAATAATTCAAACCATTTAACTATGTGCAAACAAATAATTGATATGAAATGGAATTGTTAGTGTTAGCAATAATTCCAACCATTTAACTATGTGCAAACAAATAATTGATATGAAATGGAATTGTTAGTGTTAGCAATAATTCCAACCATTTAACTGTGTACAAACAAGTTGTTACGTCCCCCAACATTATTTTCAAATGAAAATGATATACGTTATGTTCTATTAAATAGTTTTCAATTTAATTCCTTGTTTAATTAGATTAGTTCTAAATATCATGAATTTTCCTTGTTTAAGTTACCTTATCATCATCATCATCATCATGTCGTGCTGGTAGCACGGATATCCCTGATCCTCTCGCTACTTTTCCCTATCGTGCATCGCCTCAGGCAGGTCTTCTGGACAACATCCCGTATCCTCACATAGTTGCTGAATGTATGTTCGTGCTGGTCGTCCTGCTTTTGTACGGCCATGTGTGTGGGTCTATAAGAGTACATCACTTATGAGCTCGTCCCTGCTTCTCCAGCAGTGTCCTGCATGTCTGGTTCGTCGAATAGTTTTCGTGATAGGAGGCAGGTGGCCGTACAGTTAGTGTCTTGTGGGGTCTTGCCGCCAGGACTTGTTCAAAAGTGCTCGCAGCATTCTTGTGTAGTTGCCGTCTAGCTTCTTCTCCAGCCGTTTTGGTTGAGTCCATGTAGTGCACCCATATAGCAGTATCGATGCGACCGCTGCCTGGAAGAAACTGCGTTTCATTTTATCGGTTAGGTATGATTTTCATATTATCGATAGAGTATTGATAGCTGTCCATGCATTCGTTAACCTCGTGTCGATGTCCTTGATGCGACGCTGCTTCCTAGGTAAGTGAATTTGTCTACTAGTTTAAGAGGGGTTCTGTCTAGAGTGGAGATGTCACCCGTTTGATTATAGCACATATATTCCGGTTTGTGTGCATTGACATAGGGGCCTATGTCTGCGGACCCGAGAATCAATAGAATTAATTTTGAAAATAACGACAATGTTTTGAAATACCTTTAGTCTTTTTTTTTTAATATTCTATTTTTCTCGATAATATTCTGTTTCCGTTGATTGCTTTCTGTTTTATATTCGTTCGGTTTCATCAGCATCTCAGTTTTATTCAACTTTGCATTTATGTAATTTTGTAATGTTATAAAAAAAACTACAAAACCACTTTGAAATATCTTTAAAAAAACACTCTTTACACAAGCAAACAACCCCTAATGATGGTCTATGAATGCTCCGAAAGCACTCGAGAAAATTTATGTAACTTCATCTACCAATTTCTACCGAAAACCAAGTTACTTATACAGAAACCTGAAAGTATCTTAATAAAATTATAGAGACAAAATGTCTATTATTTAATTAAACATGCTTATATATATATATATATATATATACACATGATGATGGCCTATGAATGCTCCGAAAGCACTCGAGAAAATTTAGGTAACTTTATCTGTTGTATTTTGACCTTCGACCCGGGCAAATATGCCATTCCAAAGTGATGCACCGGAAGGAAGTGAAACATCCCAATGGCCAGTAATCGAAAGAAATCGCGTAGGCGGGATTTGGCTGATGAAATGGGACAAGGCAAAAAATCCCATGGTACACTCATAGACTGATGCACCGGAAGAGAGAGACCTGTGAACTGCATGACAGTTATTTCCGCTTGATGACGATCAAACATGCCATTCCAAAGATTGAGTGGACGTTGAACTATTATATAACTCAGTCAAGGCAAGAAGTTACAGTTGGAGTTATAGAGCCGCGATGTGGTAGGGAAAGCCACGCCAGGCCGAAGTGGCCCTTGGAGCCCCTGATGAGTTGAGGTCCAGAGAAGTTGCAGACAAGATGTGGTAGGGAAAGCCACACCCGGCCGAAGGGGCCCTCGGGACCTCCGATGGAGTTTTAGAGATCAGTTGGTGATAAGATGCAGTAAAGAAAGCCATCATCTAGCTGAGAGCTGGGCCCCTGGGGCCCTGGGCCCCTGGGCCTCCGGTTGAGCAGCCCTTGAGAACGAGAAAGACACAACGTTGACGGCCATAAGAGAGGGGGTCAATATATTGAAGTTCTGTTCGGTGTCCAACTCCCTCTCACCATAAAACCTTGAATAACCTTTTCGAACCCTTACAATAAAGTGAGAGGTACATATTTTTTAAAGAAGGCTTTGCTCGTCCTTTGTCATTGTGTCGTTGTGATTCATTCTGCATGTATATGTAGATGTGAATCTTCATATGACTATATAACACATCATGGAGGTGCCCGTGCTGTAATTGTTATCGTCGTAGGAAATGAATACGGCGACACGAGTTCAAATCCTGGACGAAACTCATTGCATTTCACATAGAACTAATACCCTTGGGAAAGGTATGAATCCAATTATTCTCCCTCCAGCTATGGGTAAATAGTAGGACAGACGAGGTTCTTCAGCTTTGGTGAGGCAACTAGTCTAGGAGAAGGAAAACTCTGAATTCAAACCTGTAAAACTCCGCTTGAAAATTGACCTTATGTCATATCCTGCCCGAGCGGAGGGGGTTGGTAAATAGGATGACTTTATAACACATCTACCTATTGCAACCTAAAACAAAGTCACTTATCTTAATAAAAGTATATAGACAAAATATCAATTATTTAAGTAAACATGCTTATATATATATATATATACCTACAGCGCCAATAATAATTCCTTAAATTACACCAAGCGGGTCATCAGAATAATTCTGACTAAAGAAGGTCTATTTCCAATTACATTTTATCGAAAAAGTGGCCACCAGAAAGATATTGAAAAAGTGGCTACCAAAAGGACTTTGATTTACAAATTGTATCATCTGGGGTTTTTTTTTCACACAGTCAGAATTATAGAATACATATATGTATATATATACGAAAAGATTTTGCATAAAAAGATTGCTCGATGCCCTGTGTGTGTGTGTGTTATCTCCTCTTGTCAGTCTGTCATGAAAAGGTAAAAAAGCACTTATATTTATTTGGTTTTGTCCTTTCTTACTGGCCAGTATTTAAGTACTTATCTAATTTTTGAAAAAAATTATTTTGATGTTTGTTGGGTTTTATGGCATATCAACCTTTCTATGCTATTTAACGCCAAATCCATTTTTATGTAAATAATCTGTTCTTTTTAAAACAATTCAGTTTAGCATAAGTACACTGTTTAATTGTCAAAAACATTTATTTCAAACTATTAAACAAGTTATAGGTTACAATTCAGTTAAGTGTAAATACAATTTTAATGTCGAAAAACAGTTCTATTTCAAATAATTCAGTTAAGCATAAGCACGCAGTTTAAATATAAGTAAAGTTTAATTGTCAAAAACATTTCTATTTCAAGCTATTCGGTTTACTCAAACAATTCACTTAAGCATAAGAATGCTGTTAGTTCTATTTAACCCATAGATAGGGCCTTATCAGGTGCTACCACTCCGGGCCAGAGTGGACCTGGGAGCAATGGCAATAAAGGGGTACTCCGCATTCCCTAAAGCTCCAGCACGGCTGGAACCTCACCATCAGATTCTTTAGTGTCATATCCAGGACACTCGTTGGTGGGGGTCTTACCCCTCTGCAGAGAAGCAGTCGGTGTATTCTACAGCCCCATCCGACTGGGCAATAATTTTGATAAAGGTTTCCAGTATATATATATATATATATATATGTGTGTGTGTGTGTGTGTGTGTGTACGTGTGTGTGTGTGTGTGTGAGAGAGAGAGAGAGAGAGAAAGAGAGAGAGAGAGAGAGAGAGAGAGTGTGTGTGTGTGTGTGTGAATATATTATATAAAAGCGGAAAAGTCTGCTATGTGCTAAATTTTGGGATTTAAATTTTGTTATTTTACTCATATCAGAGTTTTTTTTACACCAGCACGGGAGTCGAAGTGACAGCAAGTCTCCTTAAGTCTCCAGGACTCTTTTTAGTATTCTGTCCGATCTCAACAATGCTGTTTGGATGGTCTCCACTCGTCCTTTTATTTCCAAGTCCTCCAGTCTCTGTACCAATCATTTGGTGATTATCATCATCATCATCATGTCACGCCGCCAGCGCGAAAATCCCTGACCCTCTCTCGCCATTTCTCCCTATCATTCATCGCCTCCGGCAGGTCTTCAGGGTTACATCCTGTGTCCTCACACAGTTGCTGTATGTAAGTTCGTGCTGGTCGTCCCACTCTTGCACATCCATGTGTAGGGGTCCACAGGAGTACATCGCTTATGAGCTCGTCCTTGCTTCTCCAGCAGTGTCCTGCGTGTCTGGTTCGTCGAACTTGTATAGTTTTCGTGATGGGGGGCAAGTGTCCGTAGAGTTGGAGTCTCGTGGGGTGTTGTCGCCAGGACTTGTTTAATACTGCTCTCAACATTCTTGTGTAATTTCCGTCCAGCCTCCTCTCCAGCCGCTTCGTAAGCGTCCATGTGGTGCATCCATATAGCAGTATCGACACAACCGCTGCCTGGAAGAAACTGCGTTTCATTTTATCAGTTAGGTCCGACTTCCATATGATCGAGAGCCTATCGATAGCCGTCCATGCCTTCGTCAGTCGAGTGTCGATGTCTTTTTCGGTTGATGAGACGCTGCTTCCTAGGTAGGTGAATTTGTCGACTAGTTTCAGAGAGGCTCCGTCTCGTGTGGCAATGTTGCCCGTTTGGTTGTAACACATATATTCAGTTTTGTTTGCATTGACATGGAGGCCAATGCCAGCTGCGGCTCGTTCCAGACTATGCAGTAGTGTCTCTGCTTGATTAGTCGTATTCGCTAGTAACGCCAAGTCATCAGCGTAGTCGGCGTCCGTGATTGTTTTTGCGGGGTACCTTTTGCTTCTTCTCTTAGTCAGCTCAAAGCCATTTCCCCTGATTTTGTCGATCGAAGTCCTAAGCACATAGTCTAGACAGATGATAAAGAGGTACGGGGCTAGTGTGTCTCCTTGTAGTACTCCTGCAACAATGTCGAAGTATTCCGTGTCTCCATCTGGTGAACGTACTTTCACTTTGGTGTTTCTGTAGAGAATCATTATCGCTGCTACGGTTTCTTTTGGTAGGCCGTATACTAGTAGGATTTGCTCCATCTTCCCTCTGTGTATGGAATCGAAGGCCTTGGTAAAGTCGACAAATAGTAATGTCGCCTGTAAGTTTTTTGCCCGAACGCCTTCCAGGATTCTACGGATGGTCAGTATTTGTGAGGTTGTGGATCTATTTCTCCGGAAGCCATTTTGGTTTTTCCTAAGGATGTTGTCTATTTTGGGTTCTATGCGGTTTCGTAGTAGGGCATTGTAGATTTTGGCTGCTATGGATATAAGTGTTATCCCTCGGTAGTTCTTGGCTAGTCCGAGGTCGCCTTTTTTAGGGAATGGAAGGATGCATCCCTTCGTCCATCTTTCTATCCCATTATGACTATAGACTGCGTTGCATTGCCGGAGCAGTATATCGTCGAATTGTCTAGTCTTCCACACTTCTGGGGGGATCTCGTCTAGCCCTGCCGCTTTCCTATTTTTAATTCTTCTGAGAACCGAGTCGAGTTCTTCTTTGGTGAAAGGACCTAGTTTTACGTCTAATTGCTTACTAATAATTCTGGTGATCGGTTCATCCGTTATTTCCGGTGGGTTTCCTAGTAGATTTTTGAAATGCTGTTCCCACAGTTTTACTCTTTCTTGTTGGCTTGCAGCTTTCAATTTTGCTTTGGCTGTGCTCTTCCTTCCACTTACTTCGTTTATTGTTTGCCAGGCTATCCTGGATTGTCTATCTTCCACCGAGTCTCTAATCTTATCTATCTGATTTTGTACGTATTCTGCCTGTTCTTTTAGGTATATTCCTGTTAATTGATGTTGTGCCTTTTCTAGTTCTCGTGCATTTGTGTTTGTTGGGTTCTTTTGATAGCTTTTGGAGGCAGTCTTCACAAGTGCACGTTTTTCTCTAGCCGCTAGCGTTTCCCAAGGGACTCTATATTTAGTTCTAGGTTTTGTTGGAATACACTTTTCTGCCGCCTCAAGGTGTGCTTCTACAAAATTTTCATATTCGTCATTTGGGGTACCTATTTCTGCCTTCTCTTGTAGTGCTTCGAATCTGTTTCTTAATTCTAATGCATATTTATCTCTAATATCTTTGTTGTTGAGTAGGGCCCAGTCATAGTGCTTGGTTGTCGCTTTACGTGTGGCGTTTTTTCTTAGGCTTAGTCGTACTTTGGCCGTAACTATTCGATGATCGGAGGACACACCCTCGAAAGAGGAGTATGCCTCGCAATTCATCGCACTGTTTTTCCATTTCCTGTTTATAAGGACGTAGTCTATCTGTGCTTTACTCTTATTCGCGTATGTGTATGTCCATAATTTCCCCTCCCTTTTTTGAAAGTTTGTATTGAGGCATGTTAATCTATTTTCTATCATGAAATCTATTAAATGCTGTCCATTCCTGTTTGACGCGCAGTGTAGGCTGTATTTGTTGTGTCTGTTTTTCCCGATTTTTGCATTCATATCTCCGCCAATGACTAGCAGGTTGTGTTTCGGAATGCTACGTACTAGGGAGGATAGATCTTCGTAGAAGGTGACTATTTCGTTTTCTTCGCTAACATTGGTAGGGCTGTAGCAGGAGATAATTGTTGCTTTGGGGTTGCCATTAAACGTTGTTGCCATCATCCTAGGTTGTATTCTCTCAATGCTGTTCAGTGTTTTTAACGCTCTTGGTCCTATAAGCATTCCCACCCCTCCTACCGATGCATTGACAGAGTTTTTCCATGCCGATACAGTCACCAGCATCCATCCATTACCAGTTTCGTGATACTTGATATCTTCGGTGTGCGTGTATCGGTGCTCTTGTATGCAAATTATGTCTATCTTATGTTCTACGGCTGATGCAGTTAGCTCTGATAGTTGACCTATTCTATTTAGGGTTCTTACGTTAAATGTCGCTATCTGTATTGTTTGTTTGCATTTTAGTAGTTTTTGTTTGAGTTTGAGCTCTGTAGCTGATTTTTCGAACACTGAGGCCAGGGCTCCAACCTCAGCAGGACGCGCCCCTTTTTTACCCGCGCGAAGAGCGATGCGGTTTATGGATCTGGTTTGAGTACGAGTCATGGTTATCTTTCGATGGCTGTTTTTGTTCTCATCTATAGAAGCCACTCTTATAGATGAGCAGCAGTAGTTCCCCGATCGAACTGACAATCTTGAGCGTTAAGCTGCAAGAGTCACACGTACATCATGCTGCTTCCCATGTGTACGCGGTAGTAAAAAAAAAAAAAAAAAAAAAAAAAATAGAAAAAATTTTTTTTTTTTTTCTCTTTTTTTATCTTAAGTTTTAACTTAGTTAAAGTCCAGGACTGCTGGATGTTAAAATTCAAAGAAATTTTGGGGTATATTACATGGTCATCTAGTGGTGGACAGAGAGAGAGAGAAAGAAAGAGAGGAGGAGTCAACTCTTTTATGGCTTTCGTCTTTAGCACGTGTTAGACTACATTTGAGGTGTTTTGGATTTTTTTTTTCCCTTTCTTTTCATTGGGGGGGGGCAATTTTGGGGGTTTTCTTTAGCAAATTTAGAAGTTCGTCTTCCAAAAGTAAAGTTTTTCCTGAAAATTAAGTCGCATAAGTCTTCATTCTTCATTTAAACAACACAGAATACAGCTGAGATTTAAGACATTACTATTTTAAATCAAATGTGCATTTTTAAATGAATAGTTTAGTAGAATAAATTTACTGACCTCTGTGAAAAACTTCTGGAAACGGAATCACTTCCAAACGTATGCATACTATTTCAACAAATGAAGGATTGAATTATTACTAATTTTAATAGTATTTATATTAAAGGTTCCACTCCTATATCATGGTCATCTAGTGGTGGACAGAGAGAGAGAGAGAGAGAGACACAGAGAGAGAGAGAGAAAGAAAGAGAGGAGGAGTCAACTCTTTTATGGCTTTCGTCTTTAGCACGTGTTAGACTACATTTGAGGTGTTTTGGATTTTTTTTCCCTTTCTTTTCATTGGGGGGGGGGCAATTTTGGGGGTTTTCTTTAGCAAATTTAGAAGTTCGTCTTCCAAAAGTAAAGTTTTTCCTGAAAATTAAGTCGCATAAGTCTTCATTCTTCATTTAAACAACACAGAATACAGCTGAGATTTAAGACATTACTATTTTAAATCAAATGTGCATTTTTAAATGAATAGTTTAGTAGAATAAATTTACTGACTTCTGTGAAAAAACTTCTGGAAACGGAATCACTTCCAAACGTACGCATACTCACTTTCATGTTCTGTAGTTTTTTTCTGTTCTCTAGCAAGATCAAGGTACTTATCTTTCTTTTCGCTTTCCTTTAGTTTTACTCGGTGGTCAGCCGAAACAGCAAAGTCCTCTATTCAGAAGGTTCTGTTTTGTTGTTGTTGCTGATGTTGTTGTTGTTGACTATCACTAAGGCTGGTTGTCTGGCAAAGATTAGATGATCTGTTTGTATCTCAAAATTCCAAAGAATTTTATGCGTCTCATTTTCCAGGACAAATTCTGGTTTGTGCATAATATCATTGGTTCGCATGGTTAAATTTAAACATCTTGCACAATTCCCAGTGGATCATCAGTCGTGTCTCGTCTCATACTCTGCCTTCGCTTATTATGTAACTGATCGTTTCGTCTCTGTCAAGATATAATTATCATTATTTCTTATATGAGATATATTTTTGAGTCCCGTGTTTCACACATTTTTGCTCATTTGAAGAGATTGAGTTCTTGGGTGTATTGAATATTTCTATGATAGAGCGGGGAGCATAAATGTTTCTGGTCGATTCGAGTTAACTCCAGGCTAAATGTCTATGGATGTTGCATTATATATATATATATATATATATATATATATATATATATATATATATATTGCAGTCTGTTCACATCTATCTGTCTATCTATTGTAGTTTGTTTACATCTATCTATCTATCTATCTCAGTCTGTTTCTATCTATCTATCTATCTATCTTGTTCGATTCATATCTATCTATCTTTTCTTTTTTTTTTTTCATCATACAACGTGTGGAAGCACGTGCGATACCCTAGCCTCATCAGCCGCCATCCAGGGTGATAACACAGTTTCGGTAGCTCAAGGCGGCCGAAACTGTGTTATCACCCTGGATGGCGGCTGATGAGGCTAGGGTATCGCACGTGCTTCCACACGTTGTATGATGAAAAAAAAAATAGATAGATAGATAAGAATCGAACAAGATAGATAGATAGATAATCTATCTATCTATCTATCTATCTATATATATATTGTAGTCTTTTCACATCTATCTATCTATCTATCTATCTATCTATCTATGTGTATATATATGTGTGTGTGTGTGTGCGTGTGTGTGTGTGTGTATTGCAGTTTCTTTATATCTATCTATCTATATATATATATATATATATATATATATTGCAGTCTTTTCACATCTATCTATCTATCTATCTATCTATTGCAGTCTGTCCCCATCTATCTATCTATATATATATATATATATATATATATTGCAATCTGTTCACATCTATCTATCTATCTATCTCAGTCAATCTATTAATCGATATATCTCTCTGTACACATCAATCCTTCTATCCAACTATCTCTAGTCTGTTCTCAGATGTTCGACATTAAAGTTTGACCGATAAAGTTCATAATCATCTGTGCTCACTCTCTTCAACTGTTTTCCTTTCCTCTAAAGTGAAGAGTCATTACGAAATAAGATCAGAGCCCCACGAATCCGATTTTCGGCAGTTTATAAGCTGCAATCAAACCAACCTCTTCTACGAACAGCTTCGATTAATGGCGGCTTTTGGACAGAAACGAATTACAGTTGTCAGTTCCCTTGCCACTTCTCCGACTTTTCCGTATTCCCATTCTTCTGCCCTTCAATTCTTCCTTACCTCCTTCCTCCTGTACTTCCCCCCTTTTTTTTTCCTTGGAATAGGGTAAGCGAAAAGATCTGAAGGCAAATCGGCGGGCAGAGTTAACTGATGTAGTGATTAACGTAAGTTCAGTAATTAGTGTGACTCATAAAGATGGAATAACAGAGAAAATTGGACCGGACGAATTAAATAATTGGATAGGTATAAATAAGTAGTCACAGACCGAGAGATAAAAAAGAATCCTTAGATAAGCCATAAATATACCGAAGCTTTTACTAGTACATTATTGAACTGATTAGGATGAAAGATTTGAGAATAATTTTCTCCAAACTGACAAAATCAATGGTTGGTATTTTTAAATTTGGTTCGGCTAGAATAACAAGAATAGTAATTTGGATTTCGCTATGAGTAAGTGCGCACACACCCACATATGCATACACTGTCACCACGCACCTTCGCACAATACGTACACACAAAAATATCCACACACTGACTAGCTTGAAAACACATTTATATATTGGGTCAAATGCATTCTTACACACATTAAATCAACATACATACGCGTGCACAAACTGTGGTGTAATCGTTATTGTTATTAAAAATGGACATGCTGATCAGAGTTCAAAACCTGGACGAGGCCGTTTGCATTTCACAAAATCTAGAACATTTCGGAAAGACATGAATCTAACTACTCTCCTTCAAGCTAAGGGCAAATAGTTGGGGAGACTGAGTTCTTTTACTTTGTTATAGCAACCAGACTTGGAGAAGGAAATCTCTGAATTTAAATATATCAAATTACATTTAAAATTTGATCTTGTGTCACATCCTGCTGATATATATATATATATATATATATATATATCAGCAGGATGTGACACAAGATCATAGGCTATCGATTATATGGAAATCAGACCTAACCGATAAAATGAAACGCAGTTTCTTCCAGGCAGCGGTCGCATCGATACTGCTATATGGATGCACTACATGGACTCTAACCAAACGGCTGGAGAAGAAGCTAGACGGCAATTACACAAGAATGCTGCGAGCAATTTTGAACAAGTCCTGGCGGCAACACCCCACAAGACACCAACTGTACGGCCACCTGCCTCCTATCACGAAAACTATTCAAGTTAGACGAACCAGACATGCAGGACACTGCTGGAGAAGCAGAGACGAACTCATAAGTGATGTACTATTATGGACCCACACACATGGCCGTCCAAAAGCAGGACGACCAGCACGAACATACATTCAGCAACTATGTGAGGATACGGGATGTTGTCCAGAAGACCTGCCTGAGGCGATGAACGATAGGGAGAAGTGGCGCGAGAGAGGGTCGGGGATATCCGTGCTAGTGGCACGACATGATGATGATGATATATATATAGGGGGGGGGTTAAAAAGACAAATAAAACACTTTAATTCGAGGTAAAAGGAAAGGAAAATTTTAGGAGAAAAATTCGTCCAGTACCCTTGAAAATACATGTATACGAATGTACATGAATATCCAGAGAAATATCACTACCTTTATTTTACAATGATATAATATTATGTTATGTTATTGTTATGTTACAAGTAATCTTATATAGGGTGGAACGATAAAATTGTCGCCCTAGAAAAGTCGACGACATGATTCCATATCTGTTTAATGAAAACCGGTTTTCTTTTTTTGTTGCAGACCATCTACTAGTTGGTCAGTTGTGTACAAATCCCAAGAGCGATAGGAGCCTTCTATCATGTCTGAAAGTGACACAATGTTCAACGAGCGAGATCGGAGATGCACCGCTTTACAACCCATGCTCTCTACCGATTTAAGTTATGACAACAGGACCATTGCCAGCACCCTCAAAATGCAAATCTGGATTGCCACGAACAGGGACGTGCCAACGTGATGAAAATAAAGTTTCCGGCTACGGTTATGGTCTTTGGTGTGGTTTCAAGTGAGGGCCACATCATGCCACCTCACATCTTCGAAGTCGGCTTGAAAGTCAACACCAAAGTGTACCTGGATGTGCTGAAGAGTGTGGTGATCCCCTGGTGCAATCAGGTGGTCGGTGGTAGACCCTGGGTGTAGCAGCAGGACTCAGCGCCGTCCTACAAATCCAATGAGACCCAGGCTTGGCTTCAGAAGGAGTGCTACGACTTTGTACCCTTCTCTCACTGTCCCCTCCTCCCCCGACCTGAACCCGCTGGACTACTTCGTTTGGTCATACGTCGAGAACATCACCAACATGACCTCCCACAACACCAAAGCCAGCCTGATCGCCGCCATCCGCCGAGTATTCGCCGAGCTACCGCCAGCGCTTGTGGAAAAGGCATGCTCCCAGTTCTGGATCCGTATCGAGGCGGTGATTGAGACTTAAGGCGGCTACATTGAATATATGTCAGCTCTACAATATAATCAAGTTAGCTGAATTGATTTTTTTCAATAAAAGTTTTAAAATAAAGCTGTAGTGTTGTTTTCTTTAGGACGACAATTTTATCGTTCCACCCTGTAGATGTCAGCTCTACTACATAGTCAAGTTAGCTGAATTGATTTTTTCAATGGAAGTTTTAAAATAAAGCTGTAGTGTAATTTTCTTTAGGACGACAATTTTATCGTTCCACCCTGTAGATGTCAGCTCTACTACATAGTCAAGTTAGCTGAATTGATTTTTTCAATGGAAGTTTTAAAATAAAGCTGTAGTGTTGTTTTCTTTAGGACAACAATTTTATCGTTCTACCCTGTAGATATCAGCTTTACTACATAATCAAGTTAGCTGAATTGATTTTTTCAATAACAGTTTTAAAATAAAGCTGTAGTGTTGTTTTCTTTAGGACGACAATTTTATCGTTCCACCCGGTATGTTATGTATGTTAAATGTTACATATGTCATATGTTAATTGTTTAGTACATATATGTTACATGTTATTTGACATATGTTATACGATAAATATTATATTTTGCGCTATGTGTTTCAACCTCGCTCTAGACTGGTCACAAATCACAAAAACCTGAAGTCATATTTTTAAGTCGATGAAGGAATGTCTAAATCATAGCTCCTCCCCCCACACTAGGAAGGGGTTTTCGCTAGCTCCAAAATTTAAGTTGTTCCTTGTCCTCTTCTGGTTGATAACTAACTCACTTTGCTTCCAAAATTTAAAACTCTAATTTGACTGTTTCTCCCACCTACTGCAAGAGTTCTTTTTGCCGATTACACAGCCTGGCATCAAATTCACTGGGAGTGGAAAAGTGCCAACTACATTGCAATATGCACTCTCCCAGTTCTTTTAAATTTAAGCCACGAATATAAAGAAAAAAAAATAAAGCCAATGGAAACATGGTTTATTTTTTTTATTTTATTTTATTTTTTTTTTTTGTATATCAAACATTGGAAGGTAATTAATGCTAAATCCTATATATATATATATATATATATATATAGATGTGGATGATATATATATATATATATATATATATATATATATATATATATATTTCAGATATATAAGATTTGTAAACATATATATAAGAAATAAAAGATTTGTAAACATATATACCTTACAATGGTATATCAACCATTGTAAGGTAATTAATGCTAAATCGTATATATATATATATATATATATATATATATATATATATATATATATCAGATATATAAGTTTTGTAAACATATACATCAGATATATGAGATTTGTAAACATAAGTCAACAAAGTAAAACATTTCAAGTATTTCAATTTAACACAAATGATTCAGTTAAATAACAATAATGTGTTTACACAGTTAAATAGTCAAACAGCTCTATTTCTAACAATTCAATTTAGAATAAGTCATTTATTTGCACCCAATTTAAATGATAAACAGTCCTATTTCACCCATAGGTACTACCATTCCGAGTCAGATTCGACCTGGGAGCAATAACAGTGAAGGGGTACTCTGCATTCCCCAAAGCTCCAGCATTATCAGATTGTTTAGTGTCATATCTAGAACACTCTTTGGGGATGTCTTACCCCTTTCTGCAAAGATGCAGTATGTGTATTCTACAGCCCCAACCAACTGGGCTGAAACAAGAAGGACATTTCAAATAAAACTGACCATCCTACAGAAAAACGTCCTCTGATAATGATACTTTCTATTGTACAGTTTCAACACCAGAGAAACTCTTAAGAATTTCAATAAAATAATTCCGAGATGAGACGAGAAGACAGGAAAAAAATATTTGCAACTGAAACACGTTATGTGGCTGGAGATTGCATTTCAAAAATCGATGACTCATTTTTTGGGGTGAAGGACGATGTTTTTTCACTGGGTGTGTAAGCGTGTATGTGTGTATGTATTTATGTGCGTATATATGTATGTATGTGTATATTTTTAGAGTGTAAATGCGTGTATGTGTGTGTTTGTCTGTGTTTTTCGTGTGTATATGCATGCATGTGTTTGTGTCTCTATGTGTCTGTGTATGTGCGTATATATGTCAATGAATGTGTTTGTGCGTTGGGGATGAATGTGTGTGTATTTATGTTTGAGTACGTTTATGTGCGTTTGTGTATGCATGTGTATGAATATGTGAATGTGTGTATGTGTGTGCCTGTGTGCGTGGGTGTGTGTAAATCAGTCCAGTTGTATATGCAGGTATGTGTGTGTGTGTATGTGTGTGAATGTAGATTTTTGGCAACATTTTTTGTTTATTCATTATCAGCAAACTTTCTTCGTTCCATTCCTTCATATTTATCTGTTCATTTATTTTCTGTTCCATTTTTCTAACTTCCGGTTACTCTTTCTCCATTGCATTCGTCAACTTCCGCTCCTGGATTATTCTCTCTCTCTCTCTCTCTCTCTCTCTCTCTTACTTCTACTTACTTTCTTTCTTTTTTCCATCTACTTTTCATTATTTTTCCTTTCTTTCTTTCTTTCTTTCTTTCTCTTGTCATTACTCCATTCCTCTTTCTTTCTTTCTTTTTTTTGTTTGTTCATTTCTCTTTTTATTACTTAATTCTTTCTTTCTTTCTTTCTTTCTTTCTTTCTTTCTTTCTTTCTTTCTTTCTTTCGTTTGTTCATGTCTCTTTTTATTCATGTCTCTTTTTTTGTTCATGTCTCTTTTTATTACTCCATTCTTTCTTTCTTTCTTTCTTTCTTTCTTTCTTTCTTTTCATTACTCCATTCCTCTTTCTTTCTTTCTTTCTTTCTCTCTTTCTTTCTTTCTTTTGTTTTTCATTTCTCTTTTTATTACTTAATTCTTTCATTCTTTCTTTCTTTCTTTCTTTCTTTCTTTCTTTCTTTCTTTGTTCATGTCTCTTTTTATTACTCCATTCTTTCTTTCTTTCTTTCTTTCTTTCTTTCTTTCTTTCTTTCGTTTGTTCATGTCACTTTTTATTCATGTCTCTTTTTTTGTTCATGTCTCTTTTTATTACTCCATTCTTTCTTTCTTTCTTTCTTTCTTTCTTTCTTTCTTTGTTCATGTCTCTTTTTATTACTCCATTCTTTCTTTCTTTCTTTCGTTTGTTCATGTCTCTTTTTATTACTCCATTCTTTCTTTCTTTCTTTCTTTCTTTCTTTCTTTCGTTTGTTCATGTCTCTTTTTATTCATGTCTCTTTTTTTGTTCATGTCTCTTTTTATTACTCCATTCTTTCTTTCTTTCTTTCTTTCTTTTCTCTTTTCATTACTCCATTCCCCTTTCTTTCTTTCTTTCTTTCTTTCTTTCTTTCTTTCTTTCTTTTGTTTGTTCATTTCTCTTTTTATTACTCCATTCTTTCTTTCTTTCTTTTTTTCTTTCTTTTCTCTTTTTTTACTTCTTTCTTTCTTTTTTTTACATTTATTCTTTCTTTCTTTCTTTCTTTCACTTTTCTTTGTTCTTTCTTTTTTTCTTCTTTCTTGCTTTTCTTTATCTCTATTTGCATTAATTCTTTCTTCTTTCTTTTCTTTCCTTCTCTCCTTCCTTTATTCCTTTCATTCATTCATTTTTTTCTTACTTCCTTTTTTCAACTTTTTTTTTATTTCTTTCTTTCTTTCTTTGTTTCTTTGTTGATTTCTCTTTGTAACAATTCTTTCTTCCTTCTTTCCTTTCTCCTACTTATTTTTCATTCCTTCTGTCCAGTATTCTTTTTTCGTTTATTCATTTCTTTTTTTTAATTACTTTTTCCCTCCTCTCATTTCTTTCTTTTCTCTTTTCATTCGTTTTCTCTCCTATTTCCATTTCTTCCTCCCTTCTTTCCTTCTTTCCTTCCTTTCGTTGGCCGATTTCTACTTTTATTACATTTCTCTACAGCTGCTTAGTAATAGATTGAAGATGAAGAATCCCACGTGTACTTTATATTATTGCTGATCGTGTTATGGCTGCCAATATGTCTATATCACTGACGAATATTCAAATCCTGAGAATCATTTATTTAGCTAGAAAAAAAAATGGGAATATATGAGGGATATCTATTTGAATATTTATCATTTATTCATTTAAATCTAAATGGGCCTGCATGCGTCTTTTTGTGGTTTATTTTTGTCTGTTTAATCAAATTCTGTAAGATGAATTTGAAGAGTCTATATAACTTAAGTTATAGATTCTCTTCAACTTAATCACATTTGACTAACTCATTTTATTACTCCTAATCAGTCAGTTTATTTCAGTTTGTCTCAATATGGTCATGCATTATATAGATGGAACCAAAGGTACCTCAAATTGCTCCCCTGCAGTCTTTTTGTAAGCCCCCCAATCACAAAGAAATAGTGTCTTTAAATCCTTTTTTTCTAGACTAGATTACCAGAGTAAGAGAGGAAAAACGCTGAATTAAAACTAGCTGCATTCCGCTCAAAAATAATTGACCATGTTTCGCATCCTTTCGAAGGTGGAAGCTTGGTTGGTTGGTTGGTTGGTTTTTTTATGCATATCAACCTTTGTTGATACTTACTTGTACTTGTATCGGCTTTCACCCTGGTCGGGTTGAGCCGGCTTCCTCCTGAGCAAGAACAGCAACTTAATATCGCTGTTTATGTTGAAGAAGATACTTTGGGATATGATTGAGGGAAGGGTCCCAAGTCCTACCCGGAGAAACGCCCTGTTTGCCGTTGATTTTCCATAGACGCATTGACAGACCGACCCGAGGCCGCCGGTTGCCGGAACAGACACCTCCTGGATTTTCACCAGAACCCCCTCAGCCGGGTTGCAGCCTTAATACCGCTGGGTGCCACACCAATCCGCCTTGGGTGGCCCAATCAGGAACCGAAGTTCCCGACGGCAAAGTTCTGGCGCTACCCGTTGCCACCGCCCTGCCACGATGAGGAGGGGTTGGACTTTAGGGTGGTATCTATTTCAAACAATTTAGTTTAGCATGAGTACGCAGTTTAATTGTCAAAAACATTTCTATTTCAAGTTATTCAGTTTAGTCCAAAAGTTCTAATTCAACCAATTTAGTTTAGTATAAGTATAGATTTTGTTTACACACCGTTAACTGTCAAAACAGTTGTACTTTAAACAATTCAGTTTAGTGTAAGTAAAGTTTCAATGTCTAAAACAGTTCCATTTCAAACAATTCACTTTAGCATAAATACGCAGTTTAAACGTAAGTACGCAGCTTAATTGTTAAAAACATTTCTATTTCTATGCAAACAGCTTCGTCAAGGATTGAACTCTGGTCACTGTGTTTATTTCTGAAAGTGAACGTAATTGCACGACTTGTGTTCGAATTGGCTTAAGACGATATTGCACAGTAAAAAGTCAGCCCTTACGTCTTCAGGACACTTACCTTGTTTTTATTTTGCTATCTATTCTAGATTATATTTCATTTCAGTTCATTCTTCAAATTTATCCTGGCAGGCATTTTCATTGGAGCTCAGAGGTAAACTGGATCTGTTTTTTGCTGGCAGTTTTCTACAGACCTTTCTTGGGTGACACAGTTGAAATCAATGATGATTTAGTTAACAATATACAAACAGATTATCAATGATTCGTTTGGTTTGGTTTCGTTGTATGGTATATCAATCACTGTAGGTTATTTAATGCCAAATCCTGTTTATTCATCTATATTAGATGACAAAAGTAAGTACCCTCTTATTCTCCCAACTATGGGTTAGATCGTACCATCACTGTTCTTCAACAAAGATGTGTGACAATACACCCGCTGGCCGACCCCTACTATCTCAACCTCCTAAACAACTCATGGCCATCCGATCGTCTAGTGGTTTCATTCATCTCTGGCTAGGGGTATTTCACATTTCTTTAAAACACACAAAACACAACATACACAACCGGGAGGGTATAAGAAAAGAGAACAAACACGGACTTGGGTTAGCTCCAAGCGCAAGGGGGGAGAAGTTTGTGACACTTTTGTGTAGCTTTCTGTGCATCTGTGGGTTATCGCGAGCGTGTGTTTGAGCGAAATTCCCACAAAGTCACCATGAATGCTGACTCATCCTCTCACGTTGGCCAACCCGGCCCCTGGATCAATAGGTCCTAGTAGTCGCTTTTCTCTGACCGTCGGCTTCCCCCGACTTCTGACAACTGCTCTCTACTGCTGACTGGCCTGTTCTGTTCACTGCCTTCTTCTGTCGACTGCCCTGTTCTGTTCACTCTGGAACCTTGCCTTTTCTCGTCCTCTTCCAGTGTCGTGGGTAATCTCGCGCGCACGCCTTTTGCGTGGGTTTCGCGCCAAAACAGACAAAGGGATCCTCTGACTGGCACAAACCCCCGCCCACATAAACGAATGCTACCTATCGTGCCACAGATGACTTTGGCATTAAATACCCCCACAAAGTTGTTATGCCATTAAACAAAGAAACCAGAAAAAATGTAAAAACTATGACAATATGAGGTATTCACTGGTACTAATTACCAGTCCTGGCGGTTATACCCCACAAGGCACCAACTATACGGCTACCTGCCTCCCATCTGGTTCGTCTAGCTTGGATAGTTTTCGTGATGGGAGGCAGGTGGCCGTATAGTTGGTGCCTTGTTGGAGTGTTGCCTCCAGGATTTGTTCAATATTGCTCGCAACATTCTTGTGTAATTGCCGTCTAGCTTCTTCTCCAGCCGTTTTGTTAGCGTCCATGTGGTGCATCCATACAGCAGTATCGATACGACCGCTACCTGGAAGAAACTGCGTTTCATTTTATCGGTCAGGTCTGATTTCCATATGATCGATAGCCTATCGATAGCTGTCCATGCCTTCCTTAGCCGTAGGTTGATGTCTTTTTCGGTTGATGAGAAACTGCTTCCTAGGTAGGTGAACTTGTCTACCGGTTTCAGAGAGGTTCCGTGTAGTGTGGTGATGTCGCCTGTTTGATTATAGCACATACATTCAGTTTTGTGTGCATTGACATGGAGGCCAATGCCTGCGGCGGCTCGTTCCATACTATGCAGTAGTGTTTAGGCTTGGTTGGGTGTTATATCATCGGCGTAGTCGGTGTCGGTAAATGTTTTTGCGGGGTACCTTCTGTTTCTTTTCTTTGTCAGCTCGAAGCCGTTTTCTCTGATTTTATCAATCGATGTTCTAAGCACGTAATCTACACAGATGATAAAGAGTTATGGGGCTAGCGTGTCCCCTTGTAGTACTCCTGCTACAATATCGAAGTATTCTGTGTCTCCATCCGGTGAACGTGCTTTCACTTTGGTGTTTCTACAGAGAATCGTTATTGCTGCTACGGGTGTTTATTTTATTTATTTTTTTTGTACTATTTACCAACCCCTCCGCTCGGGCAGGATATGACACAAGGTCAATTTTTAAGCGGAGTTTAACAGGTTTGAATTCAGAGCTTTCCTTCTCCTAGACTAGTTACCTAACCAAGGCTGAAGAACCTAGTTTGTCCTACTATTTACCCATAGCTGGAGGGAGAATAATTGGATTCATACCTTTCCCAAGGGTATTAGTGCTATGTGAAATGCAATCAGTCTCGTCCAGGATTTGAACTCGTGTCGCCGTGTCTATTTCCTACGACGATAACGACTACACCACGGGCACCTCCATTTTTTTTTTGGTAGGCCGTATGCTTGTAGGATTTGTTCCATATTCCCTCTGTGAATGGAATCGAAAGCCTTGGTGAAGTCGACAAATAGTAATGTCGCCTGTAGGTTTTTTGCTCGTACGCCTTCAAGGATTCTACGGATGGTCAATATTTGTGAGGTCGTGGATCTATTTCTTCGGAAGCCATTTTGGTTTTTCCTAAGGAAGTTGTCGATTTTAGGTTCTATGCGGTTTCGAAGTAGGGCATTGTAAATTTTGGCTGCTATGGATGTAAGTGTTATACCTCAGTAGTTCTTGGCTAATCCGTCGTCACACTTTTTATGGAAGAGAAGGATGCATCCCTTCATCCATCTGTCTATCGGATTTTGATTATAGACTGCGTTGCAGTGTCGGAGCAGTATGTTGTCGAATTGTCTGGTCTTCCATATTTCTGGGGGAATCTCGTCAAGCCCTGCAGCTTTCCTATTTTAAATTTTTCTAAGAACTGAGTCGAGTTCTTCTTGAGTGAACGGTCCTTGTTTAATGTCCAATTGCTTACTAGTAATTCTGATGATTGGTTCATGCGTTACTTTCGGTAGGTTTCCCAGTAGATTTTCGAAATGCTGTTTCCACAGTTTTATTCTTTCTTGTTGGTTTGCTGCTTTCAATTTTGCTTTGGCTGTGCTCTTCCTTCTACTCACTTCGTTTATTGTTTGCCAGGCTATCCTAGATTGCCTATCCTCCACTGAGTCTCTAATCTTATCTATCTGGTTTTGTATGTATTCCGTCAGTTCTTTTAGATATATGCCAGCTAATTGATACTATGTCTTTTTTAGTTTTAGGGCATTAGTGTTTGTTGGGTTCTTCCTATAGCTTTTGGAGGCAGTTTTCACGTGTGCACGTTTTTCCCTAACCGCTAACGTTTCTCATGAGACTCTATATTTAGTTCTTGGTTTAGTTGGAATACACTTCGCTGCCGCCTCGAGGTGCGCGTTGACTAAATTCTCATATTCGTCATTTGGGGTACCTTTTTCTGTCTTTTCTTGTAGTGTCTTGAATCTGTTTCTCAATTCTAATACATATTTATCTCTTATATCTCTGTTGTTAAGTAGGGCCCAGTCATAGTGTTTGGTGGTCGCTGTTCGTGTGGCGTTTTTTCGTAGGCTCAGTGGTATTTTTGCCGTGACTATTCAGTGATCGGAGGACACACCCTCGAAAGAGGAGTATGCTTCGGAATTCATTGCGCTATTTTTCCATTTCTTGTTTATGAAGACGTAGTCTATCTGTGCTTTACTATTGTTCGCGTATGTGTAAGCCCATAATTTCCCCTCCCTTTTTTGATTGTTTGTATTGAGACATGATAATCTATTTTCTATCACGAAATCTGTTAGATGTTGTCCATACTTACCACAAACTGATATTTAATATTGCAAAACTTTTAACTCACCTTAGAATCATTCTCCACTAATTCACTTGAACGAGTTTATCAGCTCTTTGCGAACACTGAGTGCCGTCTAGACGACTTAAAAAGAGCAATGACCGATAAGGAGAGTTGGGATAGAACGAGAGAGAGAGAGAGAGAGAGAGAGAGAGAGAGAGAGAGAGAGAGTCGAAGGAACAGTTGATGATGAGGATGATGGTGATCTGGACAGAATATGGCCACTAGTAACAAAAGCAAGTCGCCATCTTTCAACCCAGAACTTAGCAATTTATCTTTTTCTGGATATTTTTCGGCCATCTTCCCTCTCATCCCAGATGAGAAACACTTTTCATTGATGTCATATTGATGCTTTAACCTTTCGAAACTTAAAAGAAAAAATGATGTATTACACTTGTCAACAATGATGGGTCTCATCAATACTCTTTTTTTCGTTTATTAATGTGTGCGTAACGGATGACTTCGTATAAATGAAGAATAGTTTGTAAGACGCTATTCATAGCATATATATATATATATATATATATATATGTATATATATATATATATATATATATAATCAACCCTTCTGCTCGAGTAGAATGTGACAAAAGATAGATTCTAAAGCAAACTTTAATAGGTTTAAATTAAGAGTTTTCCTTCTGCTAGACTGGTTCCTATACGATGGTTAAAGAGCCCATACTGCTCTAGTATTTACCAATAACAAGAAGGATAATAATTGGTTTGGTTTGGTTTGGTCTTATGGCGTATCAACTATTGTAGGTTTTCAATGCCAAATCCTGTTCATACGGGGTGGGGGTCCTCGTGGTTTTATGGTTAAAGCGCTGGACTGCAGAATTGTAGTAAGCGAGTTCGCACTCCAATTGCCCTATTACATTCCCTTTCGGACAAATACCTGTGGGAAAGATATGAACCCCCCTCCTATCTAGGTTAAATAGTACCACTCATGTTCTTCTAGAAGGATGGCTTTGATATTAAATAACCCACGAAGGTTGATATGCCATTAAAAAAAAAGAAACCAAACCTGTTTATACATATGTATCAAATATATAGGATTTGTTGATAACATGTCTGAACCAATTTTGTTGCACACAGTTAAATGCTTCCAAGTATTTTATGTATCTCTGTCAATTCTATTTAACATCGGCCGATTGTTTATACACTGTTAAATGATCAAACATTTCTATCTTATAACAATTCAATTTAGTATAGTCAACAAAGTTAAATGTTTCCAAGTATTGCTATGAATTACTTACAATTTAATTAAACATCAGTCGTTTTTTACACAGCGTTAAATGATCAAACAGTTTTATTCCTAACAATTCAATTTAGCATAAGTCGAAAAAGTTAAATTTGTAAACACATTTTGTTGACAATATTGGAACACAGTAAAATGGTTCCAAGAATTGCTATGTATCACAAATAATTCAGTTAAACATAGGTCATTTATTTATACAGTTACATGATCAAACAGTTCTATTTCTAATAATTCAATTTAGCATAAGTTAACAAAGTTAAATGTTTCCATCTCCAAGTCAATGCACACAAAACTGAATATAAGTGCTTTAATCAAGCGAGCGACATTTCCACACTAGACGGAACCTCTCTGAAACCGGTAGACAAATTCACCTACCTAGGAAGCAGTGTCTCATCAACCGAAAAAGACATCGACACGCGGCTAACGAAGACATGGACAGCTATCGATAAGCTATCGGTCATATGGAAATCAGACCTAACCGATAAAATGAAACGCAGTTTCTTCCAAGCAGCGGTCTTGTCGATACTGCCGTATGGATGCACCACTTGGACGCTAACAAAACGGCTGGAGAAGAAGCTAGACGGCTACTACACAAGAATGTTGCGAGCAATATTAAATAAGTCCTACCGGCAACACCCCAACAAGGCACCAACTATACGGTCACCTGCCTCCCATCACGAAAACTATCAGAGTTAGACGAACCAGGCACGCAGGACACTGTGGAGAAGCAGTGAAGAGCTCATAAGTGATGTACTCCAATGGACCCCCACGTATGGCCGGGCAAAAGCAGGACGACCAGCTGGAACATACATAAGTAGCTATGTGAGGATACGAGATGTAGCCCCGAAGACCTGCCGGAGGCAATGAACAATAGGGAGAGGTGGCGAGAGAGGGTCAGAGATATCCGTGCTAGCGGCACGACATGATGATGATGATGTGATTAATCACGAATAATTCGATTAAACATCAATCATTTGTTTGCATTCAGTTTAAATTGTCTGTGACGGTTACTATATCTTTTTTTTTTTCCGAGGCTAAATTATCCTGGAAGGTCAGGGAGAATCCCTGACATAGTACCGTACCACCCAAGCTCTATATATTCTCCGTAATTAGTTATATTTTAATGATAGCTTTGAAAGCCCATATAATTAGTCATTTACAAAGCTTGCATATAGGTTTAGTCTTTGAGACACGGACGAATGAGGATGTGTCAAGGGTCGAGATGGCGATGTGATATAAATGAAAACGTGAAGAATTCCGAGCTGGACAAACAATATGACGCATGGTAATGTTGTTTTTTTTTTCTTTTCTCTTTATATATATCTTTCTTATATATTTTATTTCAAAGAAACTAAAATTATAACAACCGAAAAACAAAAACAAAAACAAAAACAAACACAAAAATATACTGACATGAAGAGGACAAGTCACTTCCAATTTTGTTTGACTCTGTCCTTCAAGAAACAAAGTTCTCTTTTTTTTGTTCAACTTGTCTTAAACTTGAACCAGTATCCTTTTGTTTCCTTTACAATTAATTTATTTTCTTATTTTTTCTTCTTTCGCCTCTTTTAGCGATATTAAAAGACTTTCCTCTTCGCATTTGAAGTGGATATAAAATTTTAAACAAATATATTCTCCACCGAAACTGGTTACTAATAAACAACTTAAAAAAATGTTTCTTCAGATATTCTTGATACAATTCTTCGTATAGATATTCTTGATACAATTCTTCGTTCAGATATTCTTGATACAATTCTTCGTATATCATTTATAAGAAAATTTTCGACTAACCTTTTTCCTTTTCTCTCTTTTTTTTATATTCGTTAATTTCCCATTAACGAGTAACAAGACATCATTTTTTTTATGTTGAACTTTACTTTCTTGTTCAACAGAGTTTATAACTTCCATTAGGCCCTTCTGCTACCAGAATTTCACTTTCTACCGGACCTAGTGAAAAGGCAACCTTTCTCTCCCCTGGCGAAGCTCGGAACTTTTTTTTGGATTTCATTCTTTTTGGCGGTAAAACGTCCTAACTGCCTCAACCAATCGTATGTCTTTTCCCTACCTGGGTCATGACCTTTGCTCCCTTTTCAGTTGGTCCTTCTCTGTTGCTAGGGCTCGAAAACCCGCCAATCGTCTGCCTCACTTCCGGTCCTCGTATAGTAGTTCTTATTTTCCTACATATTAATCCTACTGCTGCTGCTGGGCCGTCACATGTCAAACAGTTCTATTTGACCCATAGATAGGATGCTATCAGGTGCTACCACTCCGAGTCAGAGTAGACCTGGGAGTAATGGTAATGAAGGGGTACTCTGCATTCTTCAAAATTCCAGCATTGCTAGGACCTCAGCATCAGATCGTTTAGAATCATATCCAGGAGATTCGTTGCAGGGGTCTTGATTCTCTGCAGAGATGCAACCCCAGCCGATTGGGAGGAGAATAATTGGATTCATGCCTTTCCCAAGCGTATTCGAACTAGGTAAGTGTATAACATCCAAAGTATTGTAACTAAATAATTTGTTCATATCTCCAAATATAATTTCTCAAAATAGATAGCTGCTAAATGATAACTATTATGATACACTTCCAATTATTTAGATAGATAGATAGATAGATAGATAGATATGAACAGAGTGAGATAGATAGATAGATAGATATGAACAGAGTGAGATAGATAGATAGATAGAGAGATAGGAACAGACTTAGATAGATAGATAGATAAATAGATAGATAGATAGATAGATAGATAGATAGATAGATAGATATGAACAGAGTGAGATAGATAGATAGATAGATAGATAGGAACAGACTTAGATAGATAGATAGATAGATAGATAGATAGATAGATAGATAGATAGATAGATAGATATGAACAGAGTGAGATAGATAGATAGATAGATAGATAGATAGATAGATAGATAGATAGATAGATAGATATGAACAGACTGAGATAGATAGATAGATAGATAGATAGATAGATAGATAGATAGATAGATAGATAGATAGATAGATATGAACGGACTGAGATAGATAGATAGATAGATAGATAGATAGATAGATAGATAGATAGATATGAACAGAGTGAGATAGATAGATAGATAGATAGATAGATAGATATGAACAGAGTGAGATAGATAGATAGATAGATAGATAGATAGATAGATAGATATGAACAGACTGAGATAGAGAGATAGATAGATAGATATGAACAGAGTGAGATAGATAGATAGATAGATAGATAGATAGATAGATAGATAGATAGATAGATAGATAGATAGATATGAACAGAGTGAGATAGATAGATAGATAGATAGATAGATAGATAGATAGATAGATAGATAGATAGATAGATAGATAGATAGATATGAACAGAGTGAGATAGATAGATAGATAGATAGATAGATAGATAGATAGATAGATAGATAGATATGAACAGACTGAGATAGAGAGATAGATAGATAGATAGATATGAACGGACTGAGATAGATAGATAGATAGATAGATATGAACAGAGTGAGATAGATAGATAGATAGATAGATAGATAGATAGATAGATAGATAGATAGATAGATAGATAGATAGATATGAACAGAGTGAGATAGATAGATAGATAGATAGATAGATAGATAGATAGATAGATATGAACAGACTGAGATAGAGAGATAGATAGATAGATAGATATGAACAGAGTGAGATAGATAGATAGATAGATAGATAGATAGATAGATAGATAGATAGATAGATAGATAGATAGATAGATAGATATGAACAGAGTGAGATAGATAGATAGATAGATAGATAGATAGATAGATAGATAGATAGATAGATATGAACAGAGTGAGATAGATAGATAGATAGATAGATAGATATGAACAGACTGAGATAGATAGATAGATAGATAGATAGATAGATAGATATGAACAGAGTGAGATAGATAGATAGATAGATAGATAGATAGATAGATAGATAGATATGAACAGAGTGAGATAGATAGATAGATAGATAGATAGATAGATAGATAGATAGATAGATATGAACAGAGTGAGATAGATAGATAGATAGATAGATAGATAGATAGATAGATAGATAGATAGATATGAACAGACTGAGATAGAGAGATAGATAGATAGATAGATATGAACAGAGTGAGATAGATAGATAGATAGATAGATAGATAGATAGATAGATAGATAGATAGATATGAACAGAGTGAGATAGATAGATAGATAGATAGATAGATAGATAGATAGATATGAACAGAGTGAGATAGATAGATAGATAGATAGATAGATAGATAGATAGATAGATAGATATGAACAGAGTGAGATAGATAGATAGATAGATAGATAGATAGATAGATAGATAGATATGAACAGACTGAGATAGAGAGATAGATAGATAGATAGATAGATATGAACAGAGTGAGATAGATAGATAGATAGATAGATAGATAGATAGATAGATAGATAGATAGATAGATAGATAGATAGATATGAACAGAGTGAGATAGATAGATAGATAGGTAGATAGATAGATAGATAGATAGATAGATAGATATGAACAGAGTGAGATAGATAGATAGATAGGTAGATAGATAGATAGATAGATAGATAGATAGATATGAACAGAGTGAGATAGATAGATAGATAGATAGATAGATAGATAGATAGATAGATATGAACACAGTGAGATAGATAGATAGATAGATAGATAGATAGATAGATAGATAGATATGAACAGAGTGAGATAGATAGATAGATAGATAGATAGATAGATAGATAGATATTGAAATTCAATCCTCTGTATGTTTCCATTTATCTGTTCATTTGTTATATAATCAAATTTTACCAACAATATCCGCTCACTCATTTCAATTATATTTTTAATTTTCTATTTCCTTTCCACCATTGTTGATCTGAGCTTCGTTTTCCCCGACTCTCACCCAAAAGTCATTCTGAATGATGACCCACCCCACAGGGATCATGTCTGGCAAATAAATGACTAGTCATCAGAACCTTCTGTTAAAGACTGCGAGTTGGGATTGAGGGCGGGAAAAGACTTTCGTCTGTCCGTCACTGCTGATGAAATCAAAGTAATGGGAACCAACAAATACGTAGGTGGTCAATTTTCTAAATTTGCATCCCGTGCTTCGAAGACATTGCCGCTTGTCTCTTCTTGCCTTTTGATGCCACGTGACCTTTCGCTCATGCGCTGCGATTCCTAACCATGACACGTGATGAGACTGTTCACTAGTCGGGGTCATTACCACTATTCCCAAAAGAGAATAATTGGGTTTAACTTGGTTTCCATTTTCAATGCATATCAAATTTCGTGGTATATTTAATGCTTGAGGAATCCTCATTAAAGAGTGGTGGCTAACCTGCTTGGCTGCTACATCGTACAAAGTCAGTTCGAACAACGGTCGCACTTTTACGGTAACATTCGGACAAATACCACTGGAAGAGATATGTAGCTCCATATCCCTCCGGCTATGTGTTAGTACGACAACTGTTTTTCGATAAGGATGGCTTTGGCATTAAGTAACCCACAAAGCTTGAAAGGCATTAAAACGAAGCAAACCAAGATTTAAACTATTGCTGTGGCTAAAAGGGGACTTATACATTTTCTAAAGGTATATTTCCGTAAGTGAACGTAATAGCGCGACAAGTGCTCGAACTCTCTTACTACAATTTTGTAGTCAAGCACGTTAGCCAAAACACCATGGTTTAGTCGGCTGTAGAATATATCGACTGCATCTCAGCAGGGGGGTAAAACCCCACCAACGAGTGTCCTGTGGCCCAGTCGGCTAGGGCTGTAGAATATACCAACTGCATCTCAGCAGACCCTACCAACGAGTGTCCTGTGGCCCAGTCAGCTAGGGCTGTAGAATATACCAACTGCATCTCAGCAGACCCTACCAAATAGTGTCCTGTGGCTTAGTCGGCTAGGGCTGTAGAATATACCAACTGCATCTCAGCAGACCCTACCAAAGAGTGTCCTGTGGCTTAGTCGGCTAGGGATGTAGAATATATCGACTGCATCTCCACCAACGAGTGTTCTGTATATGACACTAAACAATCTGATGGTAATGCTTCAATGATGCTGGAGCTTTCGTCAATATGGTGTACCCCTTCCTTGACATCACTCCCAGGTCCACTCAAACCCGGAGTAGTAGCACCTGATAAAATCCTATCTATGGGTCAAATAGAACTGTTTAACATTTAAACTGTGCAAACAAATGATTTATGCTCAATTGAATTGTTTGAAATAGAACTGTTTGATCATTTAATTTTGTGGAAACAAGTAACTGATTGATGGGTTTCTATAAATAAGTTATGTTAGGACCATTTAGCTGAGTGTAAACATAAGTATAACGTTGAATAGAATTATCATTACATAGCAATTCTTGTAACAAAAAATTATCAATTCTGAATAGAATTATTAGTGCTTGATAGCAATAATTGAAACCATTTAATTGCCCAGTCGGCTGAGTGAGGGGCGATAGAATACACCAACTGCATCTCTGATATGACACTAAACAATCTGATAGTGAGGTTCCACTAATGCTGGAACTTTGTGGAATGCGGATTACCCCTTCATTGCCATTGCTCCCTGGTCAACTCTGGCCCGGAATGGTAGCATCTGATAGGCCCCTATCTATGGGTTAAATAGAACTAAACTGCATATTTATGCTAAACTGAATTGTTTGAATTAGAACTGTTAGGCTAAACCGAATTGCTTGAAAAAGAAATGTTTTTGACAATTAAATTGTACTTACATTTAAACAGCGTGATTATACTAAACTGAATAATTTGAAATGGAATTGTTTTTGACATTGAACTGTACTTATACTAAACTGAATTTTTTTGGGAGTGTTTACGTGATGTAATGGTTAAAGCGATGGACTGCGGAATCGTAGAACGCGAGTTCGCACTCCAGTTGCGCTATTACGTTCACTTTCAGGCAAATACCCTTGGGAAAGGTATGAACACCCTTATCCTCCCAGCTATGGGTTAAATAGTACCACTACTGTTCTTTGAAGAGAATAGCTTTGGCATTAAATAACCTACAAAGGTTGATATGCCATTAAACAAAGAAACCAGAAACCTGAATTGTTTAATATAGAACTGTTTTGACATTTAACTGTGTGTAAACAAAATCTATACTTATACAAAACTGACTTAGATGAATTAGAACTGTTTGAATAAACTGAATAGCTTGAAATTGAAATGTTTTTGACAATTAAACTGTATTTACATTTAAACTGCGAACTTATGCTAAACTGAATTGTTTGAAATAGAACTGACTTTTTGCATAAAAATGAATTTGGCGTTAAATAACCTACAAAGGTTGATATGCCATAAAACCCCACCAACCAACCAACCTGAAACCATTTAACAATGTAGAAACAATAACAATACTAGTGAGCAAAGTTCTAAATAATTTAAAAATGAAATTACTAACAAACTAATTTCTAACTTATGTGAATCCATTCAAATGTGTGCAAACAAATGACTGATGTTTATTTGTTACAGTTACATACCAATACTTGAAACTAATTTAACTATGTGCAAACAAATCATTGATCGTAAACAAAAGTATTCATATCAAATAGAAATATTTGAAATCCTTTAAATGTGCGTAGAAAATGAGCTCAGGATCATTTGAAATGTATCGACAAAATGTATGTACAAATCGTGCTGTTGCTAAAATAAATACCTTAAAATTCCCTTAGCCAAACGTGATCCGCTTGGTGGCCGAAAGGTTTGAAACTTAGTCTAACGTAAAGTTAGACGGGTTTCGATCCCGGCTTCGAGCGTCCTGCGTGTCTAGCCACACTGAAGAGTTCTGATAGAACGAAACAGTGTATCTGTGGATGACACTATATGCTCCCCCATGGGGGTTGAGCTCTCTGGCGAAGGAATTGTCGGCCGCCACTAGCGTAATGCAAAGAATTGAGCACTCTGGTAGCCGATAGGGAATTAAAGAAATGTAAACAAAGGCTGCTGCTGCTGTTTCTAAAAATAAAAATACCTTAAAATTCCCTTAGCCAACGTGGTCCGCTTGGTGGACGAGTGGTCTGAAACACCGTCTAACGTAAAGTTAGACGGGTTTCGACCCCAGCTTCGAACGTCCTGCGTGTCTAGCCACACTGAAGAGTTCTGATAGGACAAAACAGTCTGTCTGTGGATGATTATATATATATATATATATAAGGAGGATTTGGTATCAAATAATCAACAGTGGTTGATGTACCATAAAATCAAACCAAAGCAAAACTCCAGAAGTATTCTTCACAAAGAAGTATAAGTGTGGAATTGAACAAACTTTTTTCACATTTTGGAATCTATTCGAAGGAAAAATCAAGCAATAATTCATAGATTTATTCACGAACTCGTACATATTTACCCAACCCCTCCGCACGAACAGGACTGTGACACAAGGTCAATTTCTAGAGGATTTTAACAGGTTTGTATTCAGTTTTCCTTCTTCTAGATCGGTTTCCATTCAAGTTTTAAGAGCCCTGTCTACCCTACAATTTGGCGGTGGGGGAGATTGTTAGGTTCATGTAACATTTAGATCCAAAAATACGACCAAGATACGTATACAAGTAATGTATATATACCTACAACGTTCGGAATGTTCATAAACATAGGAATCCAAAAAACACGAAATTGGTTCAGGTACGAAATTTTTTATTACCTTTTTGAGTTTGTTTTTCGACATGAGGAGAGAGAGACACAATTTCTTTCTATGCTGACTTCCCACCACGTGCAGCACATTTCGTAGACGCCAAAAATCGACTACCTTCCTCTAGACTCGAATCTCAACAAATTGTTTTTTTCAAAATCCAAAATCCTCAGCCCATCGCTTCCGGGCATGACGTCAATCACGTCCCGGTCCTATTTCCTATCTGGGGCTTTTATTGTGACATCTTTGATCTTATTTACCACCACCCCCGCTCGGGCAGGATAGGACATAAGGTCAGTTTTTAAGCGGAGTTTAACAGGTTTGAATTCAGAGTTTTCCTTCTCCTAGACTAGTTGCCTCACCAAGGCTGAAGAACTTAGTCTGCCCTACTATTTACCCATAGCTGGAGGGAGAATAATTGGATTCATACCTTTCCCAAGCGTATTAGTTCTATGTGAAATGCAATCTGCCTCGTTCAGGATTTAAACTCGTGTCGCCGTATCCATTTCCTATGACGATAACCATTACACCACAGGCACCTCCATTGTGACATCTGTGATTGCCATATCCGCCCGTGCGCGCGTGAACACCTGCACTCAATGTGTGCACCTAACTAACCCATGCACTAAGCGAAAGGTTCTCAGCCTAACTAAACCGAAAGGCAAGATATATAAAACGAAATCCCTCCGCAATTATATTCACACCTTTCACTAGTGAAAGGCAAACAGGGTCATCCAAAATATGGATTCGAGTCACCGATTCCATTTCCTACGACAGTGTGTGCTTGTTCATGAATTTTATAAGATAGATAGATAGATAAGTACAAGCATAGATAGATAGATAGATAGATTTCAAAAACTGAAATAGATAGATAGATAGATAGATAGATAGATAGAGAGAGAGAGAGAGAGAGAGAGAGAGAGATAAAAACAAAGATTAGATAGATAGATAGATAGATAGATAGATAGATAGATTTGAACAGACGGAAATAGATAGATAGATAGATAGATAGATAAGAACAAGCATAGATAGATAGATAGATAGATAGATAGATAGATAGATAGAAACAAGCATAGATAGATGGATAGATAGATTTGAACAGATATGACATAGATAGATAGATAGATAGATAGGAACAAGCATAGATCGATCGATAGATAGATAGATAGATAAGAACAAGCATAGATAGATAGATAGATAGATAGATAGATAGATTTGAACAGACTGGAATAGATAGATAGATAGATAGATAGATAAGAACAAGCATAGATCGATCGATAGATAGATAGATAGATAAGAACAAGCATAGATCGATCGATAGATAGATAGAATAGTATATTTTGTGAAGGAAATGATAGATATAGAAAGAAATTCGGATGTTATTGGATATTCACAAATCCATTCAAATCGCATATAAAAGTTAATTTGATTTTCGGAAACTTTATATCGGAGAAATTGAATTGAAGACACTTCTGAAAACAAAATTACTTTGTGTAATTTATAGAAATGAAGATATTTCTGTCTGAAAAAAAATTGTATCATTATATTACCGCTTAAAGACTGCAGAAGGAGCCCTTTAAGTTCGATATGGAATCAAATTCTCTTCATAAAATCAATATTAAAATTAACTGTAAATAAATTACGACTAGAATGAATATATTCTAAAATTACCACTTTATTTTCTACTTGAGAATTATAATGAGCGCCACTAATGATCGAACCCAGATATTAAGATTTAAATTGCATGAGAAATGTATTTATTCCCAATATCAGAGAATAGAACTGATCAAAGAAATTACGCTACGATGTGCTATTTTAATTGCTCTTTGGTTTCTTTTTTTTAATAACATATCAACCTTCGTGGGTTATTTAATGCCAAAGCCATTCTTGTGGAAGAATTGTAGAGGTACTATCTAACTTATACATGGTTGGATAAGAAGGTTCATGCCTTTCCCAAGAAAAGGAATGTAATAGCAAGACTGGAGTTTGAACTCACTTATTATGCTGTCGCAGTTTAGCTCGTTGTCCACTACGCCATGTGCACCCCCCTTGCGTTTTGGTAACCTATAATGTCAATCATCTTTAAAACTTCCGATGGTTGTACTGAGCTCTTCTCCAAAACGATTGTCTAATAGGATAATCCTATTTACCAACCCCTCCGCTCGGGCAGGATATGACACAAGGTCAATTTTTAAGCGGAGTTTAACAGGTTTGAATTCAGAGTTTTCCTTCTCCTAGACTAGTTGCCTCACCAAGGCTGAAGAACCAGTCTGTCCTACTATTTACCCATAACTGGAGGGAGAATTATTGGATTCATACCTTTCCCAAGGGTATCAGTACTATGTGAAATGCAATAGGATAATGAGTGGGTTACATATGGGCACCCTCTCCTTCTTAAGTAACCTTAGATTAACTATACTTGATTACATAGTAGCAGCATTGTCATAACATGCAGGAATCGATGACCCGAGCTAAAATCTAGAATGTGGCTGTTTGTGCTTCACATCGTGTTCACACTTTGAGGAAAGGAATTAATCCACATGTCCCATCAGTATATATATATATATATATATATATATATAGCCTCTCTAGCCACACTGAAGAGTTGTGATACAACGAAACAGTCTCTCTGTGGATGACAATATATATATATATATATATATATATATATATATATATATATATATGATTATCATATTATATCAACCCAAGCCGCCTCCATGTATCAAGGAGGCGGCTTGGCTCTTCCACAGTCATGCCGAGGTTTCTGTCGGAGCCGATATGATGCAAAAATAACCCGAAATCGTCAATGAAGATAGTTGCATCACTGAAGACCTCCTTGATGCATCTAGGATGTATGATATATATATATATATATATATACAATTATCATATTATATCAATAGATTCCATTGATATAATAAAGTAAATCTGGTGACCTTTGTCGAAGGTGACCCGAAGGCTTCCTTTTCAATAACTACCACACCAAGATATTAGGAAGGGTGCTAATTCATTCACTGGATTGCTTTACTTTACCTATGATCCTTAGCTTATAATGCTGAGTGTTAAGCATGGCGGCATCAACCTGCGATTGAACCCCAGACTCCCGATTGGCCCAGCGGTTAGAGTGTTCGCCAATGGCCCGGGAGACCTGGGTTCAATCCCAGGTCGAGTCATACCAAAGACTTTAAAAATGGTACTTGATACCACCTTGCTTAACACTCAGCATTATAAGGTACGGTTCAAGGGTAAAGTGGAGCAATCCTGGGAATGGAGTAGCGCCCTCCCCTACACCTTGGTGTAGTAGCTATCGAAAAGGGAGCCTTCGGGTCACCCTCGACTATGGTCGCTAACTTTACTTACTTATAGATATCATCATCACTATGTCACACCGCCAGTAGGGATCTCCCTGACTCTCTTTCGCCACCCGTCTCTATCGTCCATCGCTCCCAGTAGGTCTTCAGGGCTGCATCTTGTATCGGCACAGAGCTGTTGTATATAGATTCTATCTGGTCGTCCTGCCTTTGCTCGTCCATGTGAAGAGGTCCACGAGAGTACATAACTTATGAGTCCGTCCCCACTTCTCCAGCAGTGTCCCGCATGTCTGGTTCGTCTAACGATATCACAATAGTTTTTGTGATGGGTGGTAGGAGGCCGTACAACTGCTGTTTTGTAGGATATTGCTCCTAAGACTTGTTCAATATTACTCGCAGCATTCTTGTGTAATTTCTGTCAGTCTTTTTCTTCATACGTTTAGTTAGCGTCCATATAGTGCATCAACACGACCGCTGCTTGGAAAAAACTACGTTTTATTTTATCTTCATACGTTTAGTTAGCGTCCATATAGTAGTAAAACTACGTCCATATAGTAATAAAACTACGTTTTATTTTTTCTTCATACGTTTAGTTAGCGTCCATATAGTAGTATCAACACGACCGCTGCTTGGAAAAAACTACGTTTTATTTTATCGTTTAGGTATGACTTCCATATGACCGATAGACTATCGACAGTTGTCCAAGCCTTTACTAGTCGCGTGTTGATGTCTGTCTCAGTTGATGAGACACTGCTTCCTCGGTAGGTAAACTTGTCCACTGGTTTCTGAGAACCACCATGTAGTGTGGTCATGTCACTTCTTTGATTAAAGCATTGTATTGCGTCTTATCTGCGTTGACATGGAGGCCTATGTCAGCCGCTGCTCATTCCAGACTATGTAGCAGGGTTTCGGCTTGGGCGGGTGTATTTGCCAGAAGCTCTATGTCATCTGCATAGTCCGCATCCGGGATATCTTCAGTTTCTTTCCTTTGCCGGCTTGAAACCATTATCTTTCATTTTATCAATAGACGTTCTAAGCACGTTGTCAAGGCAGATGACAAAGAAGAAGGAGGCTAATGTGTCTCCTTGCAGCACACCTGCTACAATGTCGAAATAGCCCGTGTCTCCATCTGGAGTGCAGAAACGGAATTATACAAATTGAGAGCTCAATCTAAATTTTATCATATAAGTACATATTTATACAGGGTGGAACGATAAAATTGTCGCCCTAGAAAAGACGACATGATTCCATTTCTATTTAATGAAAACCGGTTTTCTTTTTTTTGTTGTTGCAGACCATCTACTAGTTGTGTACAAATCCCAAGAGCGATAGGAGCCTTCTATCATGTCTGAAAGTGAAATAATGTTCAACGATCAAGATCGGAGATGCACCACTGTACAATTCATGCTCTCTATCGATCCAAGTTATGATAACAGGACCATTGCCAGCACCCTCAAAATGTAAATCTGGATTGCCGCGAATAACAGGGACGTGCCCAGGGTGATGAAAAGAAAGTTTTCGGCTTTGGTGTGGTTTCAAGTGAGGGCCACATCATGCCACCTCACATCTTCGAAGTCAGCTTGAAAGTCAACACCAAAATGTACCTAGATGTGCTAAAGAGTGTGGTGATCCCCTGGTGCAATCAGATGGCCGGTAGCAGACCTTGGGTGTGGCAGCAGGACTCGGCGCCGGCCTACAAGTCCAAAGAGACCCAGGCTTGGCTTCAGAAGGAGTGCTACGACTTTGTACCTTTCTCTCACTGGTCCCCCTCCTCTCCCGACCTGAACTCGCTAGATTACTTCGTTTGGTCATACGTCGAGAACATCACCAACATGACCTCCCACAACACCAAAGCCAGCCTGATCGCCGCCATGCGCCGGCGCTTGTGGAAAAGGCATGCTCCCAGTGCCGGATCCGTATCGAGGCGGTGATTGAGGCTTAAGGCGGCTACATTGAATAGATGTCAGCTCTACTACATAATCAAGTTAGCTGAATTGATTTTTTCAATAAAAGTTTTAAAATAAAGCTGTAGTGTTGTTTTCTTTAGGACGACAATTTTATCGTTCCACCCTGTAGATATCAGCTTTACTACATAATCAAGTTAGCTGAATTGATTTTTTCAATAAAAGTTTTAAAATAAAGCTGTAGTGTTGTTTTCTTTAGGACGACAATTTTATCGTTCCACCCTGTATATAAGCTTATGCAGATCAAAATATTGAAAAAGAAGAAAATCAATCAGTATATTTCATTATAGATTTATTTCGCCCGTTATTGATGGATTCTTCAGATGGATTTGAAAAAAATTCTCTTCGTTTTACCGTTAACTCCCGGGAATATTTTTATCTTACGTAAAAATTCACGTGACATAATTCAAATATTTATATAAAAAAAGAAAGAAAATTCGTTATATATCTCTGTTAAGAACACCCTCTAATTTTCTAAATACATAAAACGTCCGGTGTGTAATTTGTGTTTTCGTTCCATCTTCATTTCCGCCTATTCTTTAGGATTGATCTTTTTTTATGTTTTTATTTCAATATAAATAAACATATTTTCAGTTTTCAAAAACATCTGAAGAGTCCATGAATAAGTAAAGTAAAGTTGGCGACTTTAGTCGAGGCTGACCCGAAGGCTCCCTTTTCAATAGCTACTACACCGAGGTGTAGTAGAGGGCGCTACTCCATTCCCTGGATTGCTTCACTTTACCTTTGATTTGTACCTTATAATGCTGAGTGTTAAGCTAGGCGGCATCAAGTACCATTTTTTGACTCTTTGGTATGACTCAATCTGGGATTGAACCTCGGTCTACCGGACTATTGGCGAACACTATTCATTAAGCCAATGGTCTATCAATAACGAGCGAAATAAATTCATAGTTGAATATACTTATTGGTTTTCTTGTTTCTCAAGAATATATATATATATATATATGGGAGTTGAGCACTCTGGTGAAGGAGTTTTCGGTCACCGCTCGCGTAATGCAAAGCTCTTCGAAATAATTGAGCACTCTGGTAGCCGATAGGGTATAAAAATGTAAACGAACGGCTGCTGCTGTTTTTACATAATACCTTAAAAATTCCCTTAGCCAAACGTGATACGCTTGTTGGCCGAGCGGTCTGAGACTTAGCCTAACGTAAAGTTGGATGGGTTTCGATCCCGGCTTCGAGCCTCTTACGCGTCTAGCCACACTGAAGAGTTCTGATAGAACGAAACAATCTGTTTGCGGATGACTATATGTATATATATCATTGCTATTCAGATGTTCCTTTTGTTTAAGACTAATTGAAATTCTCGAAATTCTGAAGAATCAAACTGGATGAGAATCGAAGCTGGAAGTAGGAAAACTATCTGACGGGTGAAAACCCTTTAATGATGCCGATTTGTTCCATTGAAATAAAAACCTGACCAGTCAGAAGTCAATTATGATGCTTTAAAAAACAAGGTAAAGTAAAACCCATCAAGGGACCGTCCAAACCAATTTCTTTTTCACAGCCACACATTGATATTATAATTTTCGACTGGAGTTCGAACTCCGTACAGAAATCGTTTCTTGCGACAAGTACTATGTATGTATTTACCCAAACTCTCCATATAACGAGCAGGACGTAACACAAGTTTTCCTTTTCCTAGTTTGGTTGCCTTATCAAAGTTAAAGAAGCCTGCCTGTCCCGCTATTTACATAGAGCTATTTGGTAGAAGAAATGTATTCATGGCTTTCCGAAGGGCATTAGGGCCAAGTGGAACGCAAACAGCTTTCATCAGGATTTGAACTCGGATCACCGATTCCATTTCCTAAACGTGTTTCCTTCGACTTCTTGGTTTAATGGCATATCAATCTTAGTTGGATATTTAATGCCAAAGCCATGATTTGACAGGGCACGGAAGCAAGATATGGAATAATTTAAATTTCAGCCCAATATGAGTGAGGAAGAAAAGAAACGACACAGAATCTATGATCTGCTAAACGTCGAAACCAAGACAAAAAGTTTTTGAAATAATTAGAGTTTCTTTATGGCCTCTATAAAGCCCAGACATTTAACCCCTTGATTATGCGAGGTGGGGTGTTTTAGAAAACAAGACAAATGCAACTTCAAATTCAAATATTGGCTGGCTTAAGACTGTTATGGAGGGGTAATGGAATAAAATGTCTGAAGAATTTATTTTGAAGGAATGCAAATCATTTTGAAGGCATTTTGATACAATAATTTAAAAAATGACGGCCATATTGAATAAATTTACTGTTTTGCGTCTATTTTCTTATTTTGTTGTTGTTTTTTTAAATCAAAATTAATCTTGTTTTATAATAGAATCGTTTATTATTATAGAAGAATATTCCTAATTTTTCTTCAGTACCCTGTAGAAGAATATTGCTGAAGGTGCATATGTGAGTTCAAACCTTTCACAAGGGTTTTCGTCCGAAAGCGAACGTCATAGCACGACTGGAGTTCGAACTCGCTTACTACGATATCACAATCCAGCACGTTAGCCATAACATCACAGAGACCCATATTATCATTATTATTATTATTATTGAAAGTTTAACCATGCCGTAATTTTGTATGCATAGACAAGCAGTTTATGGACGTTACAAGATGGCTTAAATCTTTGAATATTCGATCCTCATATTTCTTATCCACATCGCTATTTTTCTTAAATGTATTTCAATTACACTTTTCTTTGGTATTGTCAAGTCATTCATAATCTTTACAAGTGTACATAGACTAAAAAAAAAAAAAAAAAAAAAAGAAACGAAAATACTTTTGATACATCCTAATAAGAAGAAATTTCGCTACTTTTCAAGAATTTCCCGCTGGGAAAATGTCTTTGGTTATGTAAAACAAATCACATTAAAATGTTATATTTACATTCACTGAAGAAGAAAAAGTTTTCATCATTTGCTTTCTTTTTTTACTGAATATTTACACTAAAATATTACCAATTTCTACTCGCTGAAATTGCCGCCTCCCTTATATCTCTTAAGTATTTCTCTCTCCTAACCATTAAGTGACTTACAGTCTTAGTGACGATATATAATTTCCAGGAAGTTCGATATCAGTTCAGCTAAAAAAAAAAAAAAGATGAAGCAAATGACTGAAACTTTCTCTTATCTAAATGGTGAATCTAACTCGACACGTAGACACAGACATACAGACACACAAACACACAAACACACATATATATATATGTAATCAAAATGAAAGGGTTCACAAATGATTTCAAAGTCGGTATTTAGGTTGTTTTAAGCGTTTTCCCTTATATGAATATATTTGTGCGGTAAGTCTTTCAGACAATCCACTCGTTTTCAAAAGATTGAATTCTTAGTTGTATGCATATATATATATATATATATATATATATATATATATATGTGTGTGTGTGTGTGTGTATAAGTATATAATTATATATATATATATATATTTAGAGAGAGAGAGAGCGAAGTGGGGAGAGAAAAATTAAGCTAATAACTATATATATATATATAAGTGTGTGTGTGTGTGTGTGATGAATAATTCAATCACCTGAAATAGATAGGAATGTCCAAAACACATGTCGCCCTCTCTCTCTCTCTCACACACACACACACACACTCACGCATACATACACACACACAAACACACACACACACACACACACACACACACACATAGAGAGAAAGAGAAAGAGAGAGAGAAAGAGAGAGAGGAGCATGTGGTGTAATGGTTATCATCGTAGGAAACTTACTCAGCGAATCGAGTTCGAATCCTGGAAGAGGCTGTTTGCATTTTATATTGCGTTGATATTCTCCAGCTATGGGTAAATAGTAGAGCGAACTGGGCTCTTTAATTTTGGTATGGCAACCTGTCTATCAAAGTTAAACTCTAAATCCAAACCAATTCAACTGACCTTGTGTCATACACAGTTCTTGCAAAGGGGTTGGGAAAATATATAAATATGATTGAAATTGTGGTTAATTGCAAAATACAGGGGTTTCTGGGCACAAAATACAGAACAAGATGCCAATAAGAAAATAGAGGAAAAAAGTCGCAACTCTGAATTTCACGGGGCCGATTGTCAGTTAAGCCTGCGTCGATACTTGAGAATCGGCCGCATTTAACTCTAAATCGGGAATTTTGATGCTATTTCATTCTGTTCAACAGCTGAAATACATATATATATATATATATATATATATATATGTATATATACATATATATATATATATCAGATACTTTTCATTCCTCAATTGGATATTCTGAAAAAGTATGGAAATTTTCGGTTTTGTTTTTTATTTTATCTTTTGTAGTCTTTTTTAAAAAAATTTATGCGCCAAATTCTTTGAACTTTTAACTGACTTTGATTTGATTGTGCATAATACATAAAATTTTATGAATCTGAAACTTTAAAAGATTCAACGGTTGATTATAAAGTCTCTTTCTCTCTCTCTATCTCTCTCTCTTTCTCTCTCTCCCTCTCTCTCTCTCAATCACTCTTTATCTCACTTAGTCTTTCTCTCTCTCTCTCTCTCAGTCTTTCTCTCTCTTTCTCTTTCTCCTTTATTCTTTCTCTCTTCTTGTGGAAATTTAACCAAGCAAGTATGAACTCTCCCAGCTATAAATAGTAGAATGCAATATTCCAGCAGACAGCCCTGGCAGTCGGACCGAAACCCTCTCATTTGAATTACTGTTCTTTTTTAATATATTTGTTTAACTCAATTCCTTTCTTGAGTCTTTATTTCTGGCCCCTAACAAGCCTCTCAATCTCTCTCTTTCTCTCTCAGTCTCACTCAATATTTCTCTTTCTCCTTTTCTCTTCCTCTCTGTGTCTTCTGTCTCTCTCTCTCTCTCCAAGCCTCCCTCTCCTCCTTCTCTCTCTCAGTCTCTATTAATCTTTCTTTCTCTTTTTCCATTTCTCTCTCTATCTATCTATCTTTCTTTCTTCTCTTTCTTCAAGCCTCTCTCTCTATCTCTCTCCTCACATCTCTCAATCTTTCTCTCTTTTTTTCTCGTTTTTTTTCTCTCTCTCTTCTCTTTCGCCAAGCCTATCTCTCCCCTCTCTCTTTTAATCTTTCTCAATATTTCTCACTCTTTCTTTTTCTCCTTTTCTCTTTTCATTCTCCTAGACTGATAGCTTAACCAAGGCAAAGAACCCAATCTGCCCTATTATTCATCTAGAGAAGAATGTGACACAATGTCAATTTGAAAACGGGGTAAAGTTGGTTTAAATTCAATTTTCATCCTTGCTGTGGACCAGTAAAAGGTCTGGAAGAAAGGCACGAACACGGGATTACGTGAAATAAGTATATTGAACGAAAGTATAAAGACAGCATTGGTAAAAGAGTGTTGAACGTCAGTCTGACTGCCCAAGTGTTAGGCTGGAGTTGAATATTCTCCCGGTATTCATAGTAATAGGAAGAGTTCATTTTAGTCCATAAGGTAGCTACGTGGTGCCTTCAATAAATTTCCAGACTTTTTTGTTACAGTTATTTAAAATTGCCAATCTGACAATCAGGCTTTAGAAGGGTGTATACCAATTGCTGCTGTAGCTGTTGATTTGAACCTGAAATCATAAAAATCGGTCAGTCATCTTATAAGATGTATAGCAATAAGATAGTGAATTTTCAAGAGTCTACGACAATTCTAAATTCCCATACGAAAAAAGTCTGGAAACTTATTGTATGCATCTCGTATATGGGAACTCAATTGATTTCCATACTTCATCATCATCATCATCATCATCATCATCATTATGTCGTGCTACAGGCACAGATATGCCTGACCCTCTCTCGCCACTTCTCCCTATCGTTCATCGCCTCTGGTTGGTCTTCAGGGCTACATCCCGTATCCTCACATAGCTGATGTATGTATGTTCGAGCTGGTCGTCCTGCTTTTGCTTGGCCATATGTTGGGGTCCATCACATACAAGCTCGTCCTTGCTTCTCCAGCAGTGTCCTGCTTGTCTGGTTCGTGTAACTTGGATAGTTATCGTGATGGGAGGCAGGTGGCCGTATAGTTGGTGCCTTGTGGGGTGTTGCCGCCAGGACTTGTTCAATATTGCTCGCAGCATTCTTGCGTAATTGCCGTCTAGCTTCTTCTCCGGCCGTTTAGTTAGCGTCCAAGTTGTGCATCCATAAATTAATATTTTTGTGCAAAAAATAGGCTCGGAAAGATTTCATTTTTGCATTTATAAATCAATCGGTGAATTCCCGAAATTTCTTAAAACTTCGAGATATTTAGCTGACAACAAAATTTGACTGGCGGCAAAAAATGTAAAGTATTAAAACCCAAAATAATCTTATAAATCTTTTCCCTCCAAAAAATATTGAAAATTCAATTTTTTAACCAATGAGATTCTCAGGTGTAATACATTAACGTGACCTGCGGGTGTGAATACGGCGGATGTTGTTGACAGATAGATTGATAAGACCGGTGAGATCACCGAAATGTCATCATGTCCACTGGTGCTGTGTATCAGAGGATGTTGAGACAGCTACATCCGTTCAAGGATAATATCAACAAGGTAATTGCCGAAATGTCACCATGCCCACAGGTGCTGTGAATACGGAGGATGTTGAAAACAGGTGCATTCGGTCGAAGATATCGGAAAATCACCTGAACTGAAGGCGTGGTCGAATTCGGTGATAGTGGCCGATGCGTGCGCCCACAGAACGGGGCTTGGGCAAGTAGCCAATGGGAAGCAGACAACACAACCAATAGAAATCAAAGAAGTGAGATGTGGGAGTAACCATAGTTAACGAAAAAGAGGAATTGCTGCAGGTCACGTGAGAGTTGTAGACTATGTAAGTTCCCGAATTTCGGCTAAAGTCAGTTGCCCACTGGCTCTTCCCTCTCCCGACAGCTCCTCCGTGTGCGCGATTGCTTTTCTGCTCCACACAAGTATCATCGCCAAAAATGAAAAATATAATCTTATATTTTTATATACATACCTGTTCCTCGTTGTTAATAACGACACAGTATACTATACAACACAAGTACATCATTAAATTTTCTTTTGCGAAATTCAAGCCAACCAAACTGGAATTAGTAAGCAAAGAAATAAATGTCTTCAGTAAGTATGGAATTGTCCATACTTACTCAACTAACTGTAAGTAATGAATTTTTAATTACTCAAATATATATATGCATATATATATATATATATATATATGTCCTTATATATACATACGTATACAGATGCATATAAATACGTATATATATATATATATTTTTTCTTTTTTTAAAATTTTTTTCATCATACAACGTGTGAAAGAACATGAGATACCCTGCCCTCATCAGCCGCCAACTAGGGGTGATAACACAGTTTCAGTACCTCAAGTCGCTACTGCCACTCCTAGCGCTACCAAGCAGCTTTTGCCACCGGAGGGGGTATTAAAAGAATTATATATATATATATATATATATACGCTAGATCAATTAAAAGCAGAGACTACATTGGACGTTCATCTTCATTTTTAGTGGTCAGATTGTGATTTAAAAAAAAACGCGTTTACTTTCGACCGTTGATGTTATTACGCGTTTACAGTAACTGTTTCTTACGTAATCACACGGGAAAGGTGGTTCCGCGTGTATTACCTTCATGCTGAAAACTTTCTCGCTTTCGACCAAATCCAACTTGATGCATATTGCGCCGTGGTCTGAAGACGATTTTAGGCAACTTTCAAACTGCGGCCAGTGATTCCTATTTTTGAAAGAAACGAAACGACTGAGTGTCCTTAAAAACCACGTCAACCAACCTCAATAGGAATCGCATGGTATATCCAACTCTTTTCCATGTTGTCGGCACGCAGTGTCTCGCATCGGTTTTTCTTCCGCTCGTGTGCTTCCTCCCGGTTATCTTCCCTAGGGACCGTCAATTCTATGAGGAGGACACTCTTTTTTTTTTTGATCGGACCATGCTAAAATGTCCGGCCGTTTTTCTGTTTGAATAACGTGAACTGGAAATTGTTGAGATGTCTTGAGATCTGAAACTTTCCAGTCACTAGCCCCGTTCAGTATTTTTATATAGGGATTTTTTTTGTTTCCTCACAGGACATTCACCTTCCCTGAGAAACTGAATTATGGGTTCCTTGGCTGTAACAGGTTACTGGTTTGATGTCTCACATTGTGCTCTTAATAACTCTATGACCATTTCTAACACCTTGTTATGTCGCCGCGTGTACATCTGAAGCGATTGTGGACATGCAGATAGTACACGGCGCAAGGTACTCCGATCACTTTTACACAAGCACAGGTCCGAATCGGTATATCCCCATAATTTTAGGTTGGTCGCATTTGGCAAGGGATCATAAGTAGAGCGAAAAAGAATGATATCGACAGAGGTTCCATTGCAATTGAGGATTTCCGCGATAATTTAATTTGTCCGATATCATACCATTTTCTCCAACCACATTGTTTAGCCTGATTAACAGCACTGTCTGTTCTTGGCTCCTCGTCAAATATCCTGTCGTCTTCGCTCACCAAGTCTATTTTCCCTTTGGGCCCACTTTGGAGAATACCTTTTTGCTCGTGCTACCCAGTCCAGCTTGTTTGGTTCGAGTGACGCCTATGATGTCTTTGATTCATAGGCTGCATTCCGCCTCCAAGGCGGCCTTAACGACCCAACCCCTTCATACCTGATTTTATTTCTGGATACGCCTTCCGAATGATCTCGTCGGCTAAGTCCTTCATCATCATGTGAAGGCCTACTTTCCCAATTTTGAATTATTCTACTAGTGAGGATATTGGGAGCTGTAGGTTTCCAGAATTGGTATATAAACCCGCTTTCGAAAAACAAGGAGGAACTCCGAGCCACTTACGCAGGTATTTGTTGCTATACTGTTGGATCCGTTCAACACGAGATATAGCAATCTCGTACATCTGTAAGGGCCACAAAAGACGGGGTAGCAGACCATGTTGGTAACAACAAGCCTTCATCTTTCCGGGTAGACAAGTTTTGTCAATTGATTTAAGCCCCTTCGAGGCTATTTTCTGGACCTCTGTACCCCTATGACGATCAGTCAGTCGGAGACTCTTTACCGGCTTCTCCCTGACTGTTGGGATCTTATCACCCCCAATTTTGAAATGGATCTCCCTGACAGATCCTCCGACTAACGATAGGTTTCTACTTTTCTTTGGCTTAGCCTTCATTCTCACCCATGTAAAAAGGTCATAATACCTTTGTAGTAAACCATCGGCAGCGATTTGGGACGGGACGAGAATGGTGATGTCGTCCATAAAAGCTCTGGAAGGAGGAAGAGTCAGATGTTCATTTTTATTCACTCCTTTCGACGTATTTGCAACACCTCGTAATATGAGTTCCATAGCCAGAACGAAAAAAAGTGGGGAAATCACACAGCCCATCATGAGGCCGATCATAAGTTCCTGACACTTGGTGGTATAATCTTTAACATATATATATATATATAACTTGTTAATTCGGCGTCGCTTATATGTGGCATGAACCTGTGGCCCAGTGGTAGAGTTTTGACTTCTGCCTACTGTGGTTGTTGGTTCGATCTCCAGTGGTGGAGATCATGGTGTGCACTGCAGATGAGACCTAATAAGGTCGAAACAGCTGTTCAGTGCTCCGTATGTAGGTGTTTGCCGGGTTTTCTTGTCATGGTAATTCTATGATAATATCAATTTCTCCATTTAAAAATTATATATATACATTTCTATTCATATTTATATTCATATACACGTATATATTCATATATAATCAAAAAGTGATGTAATTGTTATGAAAAAAAAAAATCAACGGTCGG
>OY757939.1:15836229-15863729 GCA_963585895.1 Sepioteuthis lessoniana
CAGGTATATTACGAAGACAATATAAAAAAACTTATAATAAAGACAAGATTTTTTTACTTTTTTTACCAGCATTTTATTAAATCTTCTTTCAGTCAGTTTAACTAAAGGGATAGAAGTTTTTTCTCCGATAAATTATAGCATCGATAACAGATATTCCAAGAATTTGCAATCGCTGACGTCTGCCTCAATGAAAATCAACATAATACCTCGACTATTCGCACTTAACCAATTTCCTTGTCTAATATGCAACCAGCTTTTGTCGTTTGTTTTCAAAGAATTTAATTCCTTAACATGCTTTTAGTAAATGCCAGAAAAATCTCTGGATTAAGTTTCTAAATCTGCAGAGAAGGAATTTCTTTTTTTTTTTTTCTGTTGTTATCGGCGCTGAGTATTTTTTTAAATATCAGGTGACATTTGTGACTGGATATTTTCTGCAAGTGTTCTGATAATGAAAAAATCAATAAAAGTTACTTGAAGCTGACGTATCCTTGCCTCTGGAGAATGAAAGAAGATCCCCGTGATGAAATGTATTACGTTCACTTCGATAGCAAATCCGCCGGTTAGAATACACTGACTGTGTCCTCTGCAGAGGAGTAAGACCCCCGACCCAAAGAAAGACAGAGGTTTCTTTGATATAACACTAAACTGATGGTGAGGCTCAGGAGCTCTGTGGAGGTGTCCTCGTGTGTAATGGTTCAAGCGTTGGACTGCGGAATCGTAGTACGCGAGTTCGTACTCCAGTCGCGCTATTACATTCACTTTCGGGCAAATACCTTTGGGAAAGGTATGAACCCCCTTATCCTCCCAGATATGGGTTAAATAGTACCACTACTGTTCTTCTAGGAGAATGGCTTTGGCATTAAATAACCTACAAAGGTTGATATGCCACTAAACAAAGAAACCAACCAAACCAATCAGGAGCTCTGTGAAGTAATGAGTACCGCTTCATTGTCATTACTCCCAGGTCCACTCTGATCTTGAGAAGTAGTACACGTCAGGATTTCATCTTTGAGTTAAACAGATGATTTTGAAATTTAATTGTATTTGCCATGAAGTTGTAAATTATTTGAATCAAAAATAGATACTTGAAGCTTTGATTTTTTACTAAAGATTATTATCATTATTATTAATTGCTTAGAGTGTTCGTCAGTGGCCCGGGAGATCGGGGTTCAATCCCAGGTCGAATCATATTAAATACTCAAAAATGGTACGAGATGCCTCCTTGCTTAACAATCAGCATTGTAAGATACGTATCAAGGGTAAGAACATTATAAGATGCGTATCAAGGGTAAGTTGAGCAATCCAGGTAAAGGAATAGCACCTTCACCTGTACTTCGGTGGTGCAGCTATTGAAAAGGGAACCTTCGGGTCACTCTTGACTACGGTCGGTTAACACATAATTATAAGTATTAGATATGAATACTTGAAACGATACAACAGTGTGCCAATAATATGTATCGAAAATTCCTTCAAATTATCTAACTCTAAAAAAAAAAAAACTCTTAAAACACAACAACACAAAAAAGGAATATGAATATACAATAAATGTGATTCCCTAACCTCAAGGCTTAGTTGTCATACTGTTAGAATCAATCAATCAATGGATAGCAAATCTTACCAAATATATTTTGTCGTTACAATGCAATACACCAGTTTTGATGAAAAACTAAAACAAACTTTTAAGATAAAGAATTACCGAGACTTTTCTTTTTCTTTTTGCATGCACACGATTGAAATATTGTGTTGTTAGAACCTTTTGTAAAAACTAAAATATATCTTGTTGGTTAGAATTCAAGCTACATATTTTACTGTGGCAATCCTTCGTCACATCTTATCCATTTTCACCCACTCAAAGACTCAACTACAAGTGGTTTTGTTGTTAAATAAAGAATATTCGGTCGCAGGTTTGGGTCGAAACCATCCAAACTACGAATTAGCTCCACAGAAGGAATAAAAAGAAGCAAAAATGAATTCCGGGAATACACTTGTTTCTTTATTTTCTCTTTAAGTTAACGTTGTTGATATATCCCTGGGGGAATATAATGTAGTATATTGACCACCGACCCCGCCAAATATGCCATTCCAAAGTCGGCGGAAGTGCATATTCCATTAGCGTGGGCGAGCTTGGCTGACAATATGGGACAGGGTTAAAATCCCACGGTACAGTCACAAACTGATGCACCGGAAGAGAGTGACCTGTGAACTGCATGACAGTTATTTCTGCTCGATAACGGAGTGGGCGTTGAACTATTATATAACTCAGTGCACAGGAAATTTAGAGAGTTTTTTGGAGGTGAGAGAGTTGGAATATAATGCTGTAGAGAAAACAGCACACGGCAGAAGGGGCCCTCGGGACCCTCGAATGAGTTTTGGGGATCACACGAGTTGGAGATAAGATGCGGTAGAGAAAACCAGCATCCAGAGAGGCTGGGCCCCAGGCCCCCGGTTGAGCAGCCCAGGAGAACGGGAAAGAAACGCTGATGGCCATAAGAGTGCGGGTCAATATGTTGCAGTTCTGTTCGGTCTCCAACTCCCTCTCACACACAACCCTTTCAAATAAAGTGAGAGGTATATATTTTGCTAAAAGACTATGTCGCTCGTTATCATTGTATCGTTGTTATGAATCTGCTTATGGCTATACAGCAATAATCAGTATAAATTTGTCAGATTAAATGAGACTCCATGCTTCAATAGGCTATCGATTATATGGAAATCAGACCTAACCGGTAAAAGGAAACGCAGTTTCTTCCAGGCAGCGGTCACATCGATACTGCTATATGGATGCACTACATGGACTCTAACCAAACGGCTGGAGAAGAAGCTAGACGGCAATTACACAAGAATGCTGCGAGCAATTTTGAACAAGTGCTGGCGGCAACACCCCACAAGACACCAACTGTACGGCCACCTGCCTCCTATCACGAAAACTATTCAAGTGAGACGAACCAGACATGCAGGACATTGCTGGAGAAGCAGAGACGAACTCATAAGTGATGTACTCTTATGGACCCCCACACATGGCCGTGCAAAAGCAGGACGACCAGCACGAACATACATTCAGCAACTATGTGAGGATACGGGATGTTGTCCAGAAGACCTGCCTGAGGCGATGAACGATAGGGAAAAGTGGCGAGAGAGAGGGTCAGGATATCCGTGCTACCAGCACGGCATGATGATGATGATGATGATGAAATGAGACTCAACATACAGATAAGGTTATAACAGGTTTATTGTACAAAGGTATAATGTAACAAATCAGATATCGACACCCGAACGTATTTTGAATGCCGGAGTATCAAGAGTATCAAGGTTGCTCTCCACATTGGTTACCGCTAACTAGCGTCTTTTATAGACTGAGTAATCCATACACGAATCGAGACTCATGTACTGCTGATCCCAAAATACTTGGCCTCATCGACATCCCCCTTTTAGGAAGCCCCAGGCGTCGAGCAATCAACATTGCGAAGCAGTTAAAAGCTTGTAGGAACAGTCCTCTGAGACCCACACAGCACAAATTCCTGGAATTGCCCGGAGACAAGTGAGTTGCTTTTTATTAATCCTGGTTGTTGGTGGGATATATGACACTTTACAATTTGGACTTGTGTATATGATTATACGATTCTTTCTAGCGGTCAGCTAACTTTGCTTTCTATTTTTTTTTAATCATACAACGTATGAAAGCACGTCCGATACCCTGCCCACATCAGCCGCCAACCAGGGTGATAACACAGTTTCGGTAGCTCAAGGCGGTACTGCCATTCCTGGCGCTACCATGCAGCTTTTGCCACCGGACAGGGTATTTAAAAGAAATATATATATATATATATATATATATGATTATCCCATTCTTTCTAGTGGTCAGCTAACTCTGCTTTCTATATTCTCCGAGTGACTTAATAAGATGAGTGGAATATGACCCCGGTTCAATGGTCTACCTACTCTCACTGTCCAGGGCTGCAATTCATTTGCTTATTTCCTGATTGCCTATATATACGGCCTTTGCTTCCAGAAATGAATCCACCTCTCCCTTGAATCAATTAGAACTAAAGTAATTTAGAAATTGATACCTTTGTCAACTGACCTCACACTGTACTCACCCTATACACACTCACAGAGACAGAGACTCCTGCACACGAATTTGCCTGTGTTGGCTGACGAACAAAAACTTACATACTCAGCTCGGTATGGACACAGGAAGTAGTATAGAAAATCTGCCAGAAGTGATTGATGATAGGGATGAATGGCGAGAGAGTTAAGGAAATCCAAGCTAGCTGTGCGTTTTGATGATGATGATGACAATGATATATATATATATATATATTATCATGTCATGGCATCATCACGGATATCCCTGACCCTTTCTTACCACCCCTCTCTATCGTCCATTGCTTCCGGGCTACATCCCGTATCGACAAAGAGTTGCTGTATGTAAGTTCTAGCGGGTTGTTCTGCCTTTGCTCGTCCATGTGAAGGGGTCCATAGGTGTACATCACTAATTAGTTCGTCCTTACTTCTCCAGCAGTGTCCCGCATATCTGGTTTGTCTAACTTTGATAGTTTTTGTGAATACCTATATATATATGAGTAAAGTTGGCGACTGTAGTCGAGGGCAACACAAAAGCTATGTTTTTTTATAGCTACTACACCGAGGTGTAGAGGAGGGTGCTACTCCATTTCCTGGATTGCTCCGCTATACCCTTGAAACGTGAGTGTTAAGCAAGGAGGAATTAAGTATCATTTTTTGAGTCTTTGGTATGACTCGACCTGGGATTGAACCTCAATCTCCTGGCCTATTGGCGAACAGTCTACCACTAGGCCAATTCCTTTTAAACAAAAAATAACAAGATTTTATAACTTATGAAATATCATACAACAAAAACGGATATTATTAGTTGTTATTTATAACAAAAGATGTAGAGCCCAGAAAATTTATCTGAAGATAGAAATATAATGTTACAGTCTCAAAATAACCCTGACAAAAGGAGATATTTCAAATCAATATTTTGGCTAAGTTTGCTTTCTTTGTTTCATGATATATCAACCTTCATGGGTTATTTAAAGCAAAACTATTTTGCAGTTTAAACGACTCTAAGAATTTTTTTCACTCCAACTTGCCTTGATAAAATTGAACTGATTACATTTGCACCGACGCTGGGATGCTTTTCCATTTTTAACAAAATTTGTTTATCGCTGCTTTACAAGAAAATTAACTGGGAGTGGTTTACTTATATAGGACATATTGTTTGTTTGTTTGTTTAAGGCGCCTCTGGTGGTGTAATGGTTAGCAAGCTAGGCTAGCAAACCTACACGAGTGAGTTCGAGTCTCATTGGGTGCCCCTTCCATATGGCCTTGTGCCACATCTAAGCAAAAAGCTTAGTAAATTTCCATATTGTTTGTTTGTTTGTTTGGGTTTTTGGCATATCAACCTTTAGTGGCTATTTAATGCCAAATCCATTTTTATACATATAAACAGTTCTATTTCAAACGATTCAGTTTAGCATAAGTACACAGTTTAATTATTAAAAACCATTCAATTTCAAACTGTTCAATTTAGCATAAGTATAGTTTTTGTTTACACGCAGTTACGTGGTTCATTCAATAAGTTTCCAGACTTTTTTCGTAAGGGCACTTAAAATTGTCTCAGACTCTTGAAAGTTCAGTATGCTATTGCTATACATCTTATGAGATGACTGGCCAATTTTGATGATTTCACGTTCAAATGAACAGCTACAGCAGCAATTGGAATACACCCTACTAAAGCCTGAATGTCACAGCTGGTGAATTTCAAAAATGCAATCTGGACGTGAGGACACTTTAGAAGAACGATATGCAATAAAATTCTGTTTTAAAGTTGGGAAAAAAACACATGACCCCCTATATATATATATATATATATGGGGGTGGTCATGTGTTTTAATCCAGATATTTTCTTTTTCAGATTAAATGCCAAGCCAATAAAATTAGCAGACCATTCACATACCTCGGTAGCAATATCTCATCTACAGTAATCGTTGTCAAAAAACACTTAAGTAAATCATGCACGACAGCTTATCGACCATATGATAATCTAATCTCGCTGATAAGATAAAATAGCAATTCTTCCAAGCCATAGCTGTGTCAGTACTGCTGTATGGTTGCACCAACAGGTCTTTAACTTAGCTCTCAGAGAAAAAGCTAGTCGAAAGCGACAAAAGGATATTACGTGCTATTTTGAAGAAATCTTGGGCGTAGAACCCCACAAATCAGAAGCTGGGCGGCCACTTGCCTCTCATCACACAAACCAACGCAGTAAAACGAACAAAAGATGCTGAACGACGTAGTAATAAGTTAGGACAACGAAATATAAACACACAATATAAGCTATTAAGTAAGATATACCCAGAAGGGATATGCAACACAGTTTGGGTGTGTTACACAGCCAGATATTAATATGTGAAATGTACATATACATACAGATATGTAGAACATATGTAACATATTGACCTCCGACCCGGCCAAGCTGTCAAAATAGGAAATGCACCTGCGTAAATAACAGGTGCATTCGGTCTAGGAATATCAGGATATAACCTTGACCGTGGACGGGTTGAAAGAGTGCGATTTGTGACGCTCACAAGAAAAAGGAGGACGTTGAGCAATTATATAACTCGGTGCATAGGAAGTTCAATCAGTTGGAGATCAGACCAGTTGGTGATAAGATGTGGTAGAGAGAACCAGCACCCAGAGAAGCTGGGCCCCCAGGCCCCTGATTGAGCAGCACAGCGGAACAGGAAAGAAACGACCAGAAGAGTGGGGGTCAATATGTTGCTGTTCTGTTCGGTCTCCAACTCACCCCTCTCACAGTAAAACCTTTAGTAACCCTTTCGAACCCTTTCAAATAAAGTGAGAGGTATATTTTTCTAAAGAACTGTGTCGCTCGTCTTTATTGTGTCGTCGTTATGATTCTGCATAAAGATGTATATGTATTATGTGGCTATACAACACATACGAAAACGTTCATTATGCATAGGAATCCGAAAACACTCGAAACACTTGACAACTCTCTTTTTTGGTTCAGGTACGAAACTTTTTATAACCTTTTTAAGTTTAAGGTTTTTCGACATGAGGAGAGAGAGACACACAATTTCTTTCTATGCTAACTTTTCCATCTGACCCCACCACGTGCGGCACCCCACCGCAAACTACTGGTCTGGCCTCGGCGAGCTCCAAAAATCAACTACCTTCCTCTAGCGTCGAATCTCAAGTAACTGTTTTTTTCAAATTCCAAAATCCTCAGCCCATCTCTACCGGGCATGAAGTCATTCACGTCCAAGGTCTCATTTCCTCTCTGGGTTTTTTATTGTGACATCTGTGATTATCACATCCACCCCGCACGCGCGTGAACACCTGCACTCAATGTGTGCACCTAACTAACCCATGCACTAAGCCTAAAGGTTCTCAGCCTAACTAAACCGAAAGATAAGATATATAAAACGAAAAATGATAATATAAAAAAAAGTCCTTCCGCAATTATATGACAGATGTTGTCATAAAAAATTTCAAATGCAAATAAAGATTTTTCCTTTTGCTGACAGCTAAATGTCTTTTCGTAAATCTTTATTTCTATCGTATTCATTTTTCTAAATAAAATGATATTTTAATATTTTTTTAATAAAATGTTAGTTTAACAAAAAGTAAAACTTTGAGTTGGACCAACATCACTTGAAATTCATTTAAATCATAACGATGAACGAAGATTTACATGCAAAGTAAACCCGGCTCACCTTTTCATATCTCCATACCTTTAATCGTCATACAACACTGATATCTTATAATTTATTATACTTGTCTCCGAATATATATATATATATATAAAAAGACTGAATAAGACCCTTCTAAGAGTTAAAACACAAAACAGAAATTTCTTCAATATTTTCATTATAAATGACACAAAGATTTTGACTATAAAATATAATTTTGAACACATTTGTTTCTTGTTTATTTCTTTCTATTTCAAGCAATTTAGTTTAGCGTAGGCGTATAGTTTAGTTCTATTTAATCCATAGATTTTTAGTGTCATATCTAGGACACTCATTCGGGGAGTCTTACCCCACTGCAGAGATGTAGCCGGTATATTCTACAGCCCCCGCTGACTGGGCCACAGGAAACTCGTTGATGGGGTCTTACCCCTCTACAGAGATGCAGTCGGGGTATTCTACAGCCCCAGTTGAGGGGGCCACAGGACACTCGTTGGTGGAGTCTTACCCCTCTGCAGATATGTAGTCTGTGTATTCTGCACACCCAGTCGGTGTATTCTGCAAACATCAGTTATTTAATACACACAGTTTAAGTGTCAAAAGAGTTCTATTTCAAACATTTCAGTTAAACATAAGTACGCACTTTAAATGTCAAAACAGTTCTATTTCAAGCAATTCAGGTTAACATAAACACACAGTTGAGTTCTATTTAACAGGACACTCGTTGGGGGTAGTCTTACCCCTCTGCAGAGATCCAGTCGTTGTATTCTACTGCCACAGCCGACTGGACCACAGGACACTCGTTGGGGGAGTCTTACCCCTCTGCAGAGATCCAGTCGTTGTATTCTACTGCCACAGCCGACTGGACCACAGGACACTCGTTGGGGGAGTCTTACCCCTCTGCAGAGATCCAGTCGTTGTATTCTACTGCCACAGCCGACTGGACCACAGGACACTCGTTGGGGGAGTCTTACCCCTCTGCAGAGATCCAGTCGTTGTATTCTACTGCCACAGCCGACTGGACCACAGGACACTCGTTGGGGGAGTCTTACCCCTCTGCAGAGATCCAGTCGTTGTATTCTACTGCCACAGCCGACTGGACCACAGGACACTCGTTGGGGAGTCTTATTCCTCAGCAGAGATGCAGTCGGTATATTTTACAGCCCCTGCTGACTGGGCCACAGGAAACTCTTTGAGGGAGACTTATCTCTCTGCAGAGATTCAGTGATTGTATTCTACTGCTCCAGTTGAGTAAGCCAAAGGACGCTCGTTGGGGGAGGGTTGGGGTTTTTCTACGAGCGCTCAGTTAAAGACATGTTGGTGTCAGTAGTACTGACACGGCTTGAAAAAATTGCCATTTTATCTTATCAGCGAGATTAGATTATCATATGGTCGATAAGTTGTTGTGCATGCTTTACTTACGTGTTTTTTGAGAAAGATTACTGTAGATGAGATATTGCTACCGAGGTATGTGAATGGTCTGCTAATTTCATTGGCTTGCCATCTAATCTGAAGAAGAAAATACCTCGATTAAAACACATGACACCCCCATATATATATATATATATATACATATATTATCTAATTTTTATAAGTATTCTATAATTCTGATGGTGTGAAAAAAAAAAACAAATGATAAAATTGTTACTCCTCAGCAGAGATGCAGCCGGTATATTCTACTGGCCCAGTTGACTGGGCTACAGGACACTCGTTAGGGGAGTCTTACTCCTCAGCAGAGATGCATCCGGTATATTCTACTGGCCCAGTTGATTGAGCTACAGGACTCTCGTTAGGGGAGTCTTACTCCTCAGCAGAGATGCATCCGGTATATTCTACTGGCCCAGTTGACTGGGCTACAGGACACTCGTTAGGGGAGTCTTACTCCTCTGCAGAGATGCAGTCGGTATGTTCTACTACACAAGCCGACTGGGCCACAGGACACACGTTGGGGGAGTCTTGTCCCTCTGCAGATATGCAGTCGGTGTATTCTACTGCTCCAGTCGAGTGGGCCACAAGACACTCGTAGGTGGAGTCTTATCCCTTTGCAGATATGCTGTCGGTGTATTCTGCACACCCAGTCGACTGGGCCAAGTATGTTTGGTTTCTTTGTTTAATGGTATATCAACCTTCTTGAGCAATTTAATGCCATAGTCATCCTTGTAGAAGAACAGCAGTGGTACTATTTAACCCCGATTGCTGGCTAAATAAGCGAGTTTATATCTTTCTCAACATTAAATGAACATAATAGTGAGATTGGAGTTCAAATTCGCTTACAAGATTATCGAAATCCATTGCATTTGCGAATAATTGAAACCGTTAAACTGTCAGTACTTGAATTAGATAGGAATATTTGGTAACTGTAAGTAAAGTTGTCTCCCTTTAGTCGAGGGCGACCAGAAGGCTCCCTTTTCAATCGCTACTGCACCGAGGTCTAGGGAAGGGCGCTACTCTTTTCCCTGGATTGCTCCACTTTACCCTTGATATGTACCTTATATTGCTGGGTATTAAACGATGAGGTATCAAGTACCATTTTTTAAAGTCTTTGGGATTGAACCCAGGTCTCCCAGACCATTGGCGAACACTCTACCCACTAGACCAATGAGCCGGTTAAGTGACTCTTATTAAACAGAAATCCCCTTTAGGCACGAAATAACCCCAGACGTATTGATATCCTGTTTCGTCACTCGATAATCGATGTAAGGATGGTAGACTTGCAGCAAAAACTAAAATCAATCATGAATATGTTATATGATGTTATATTGTAACTGCTATAGAGCAATACTTAAAACCATTTAATTGTGTGCAAAAAAGAGTTCAAGTTTGTTTAAGAATGTTCTCTACAAAATGTGTTTACAAATCCTATATATTTAATATATATGTATAAAGAGGATTTGGCATTAAATAACCAACAATGTTTGATATGCCATAAAACCCAATTAACCAAACCATAGAGCCGTGAGTAAATTATCTATATAACATAGGAATACTTAATAAATAGAATTACTAATGTTAAATAGCAATACTTGAAACCATTTAACTGTGTACAAGCAAATGATAAAGATTAAAATTATTAGTGTTAGATTGGAATACTTGAAACAATTTAACTGTATGCAAACAAATGATTAAGATTAAAATTATTAGTGTTAGATTGGAATACTTGAAACCATTTAACTGTGTGCCAACAAATGATTAAGATTAAAATTATTAGTATTAGATTGGAATACTTGAAACCATTTAACTGTGTGTATGCAAACAAATGATTAAGATTAGAATTATTAGTGTTAGATTGGAATACTTAAAAACATTTAACCGTGTACAAAGAAAATGTATAATATTAAAGAAATGTTTCATCATTTACGAAGGATTTCTATTATTAGTTATTTGAAACCATGCAGACGTGTGCAGATTGTTCGTATAGGAATTCATAATAAATTAAATTAATATTTTTGATAAGCAATACTCAAAACCATTTAACTGTGTGCATACAAATGATTAATATTAAATAGAATCAATAGTGTTAGATAACAATACTTGAAACCATTTATCTGCATGCAAATAAGCGAACTCAAACAATTAGTTTAAAAATAAAGTTGCCAACAAACAATGAGCTTATAAATCATATAGGATTAAAAATAACAGGATTTGATATTAAATGACCCCAAGGGTTGATATGCCATGAAACACCAACCAACCAACCAACCAACCTCATATAGAATTTACTATGCATTATGTATTATAAATCTGCTTAGTCAGCTGGGGCTGTTTAATATACCGACTGCACCTCTACATAGGAGTAAGACCCCCACCTCAACGAGTGTCCTGTACATGACGCTAAACAATCTGATGGGGAGGTTCCAGTGATGCTGGAGCTTTGGGGAATGCGGATCACTCCTTCATTGCCATTGCTCCCAGGTTCGCTCTGGCCCGGAGTGGTAGCACCTATCTATGGGTTAAATAGAACAAACTGCAGACTTATGATAAACTGAATTGTTTCAATTAGAACTGTTTGACTAAACTGAATAGCTTGAAATAGAAATGTTTTTGGTAATTAAACTGTACTTACATTTTAACTGCGTGCTTAAGCTAAGCTGAATTGTTTGAAATGGAACTGTTTTTGACATTGAAACTGTACTTACTTTAAACTGCATTGTCTGATATAGAACAGTTTTGATATTTAAATGTGTGTAAAAAAAATCTATACTTATACTTAGTTGGATTAGAACTGTTTGAATAAACTAAATAGCTTGAAATAGAAATGTTTTTGACGATTAAACTGTTTACTCACGCTAAACTGCATTGTTTGAAATAGAACTGACTATTTGCATAAAAATAGATTTGGCATTAAATAACCTATAAAGGTTTATATGGCATAAAACCAACCAACCAACGTATTATAAGTAATCTAGAAAACATACAAAATATACTAAAAAATGTGCGTTGGTCAGAGATTTACAATTTTTTTGCATTGGTGAAATACTTTTTGAAAATAAATCTTTCCTAAAGTGATGGTTGCTAAGTTAGGTAAGTTATTAAAAAAATGTATATAAGAAGTGTGTTCAAAAAGTATTAAGACTGATACTGTATTTACCAATATAGAAACGAACCATGAATATGACGTTAATTTTCATCAAAATACGAGGTGAGTTGAAAAAAATAGCGAGACTGAAGCAGTATTTACCAAGAAAGAAATGAACAATGAAAAAAAAATGTTAGTTTTTTTCAAAATAGTATCTTGAGTTTTCAACACACTTGATCCATTGAGTTTTTCATTTGTCAAAGCACCTCTAAATCCCCCTGTTTTTGTAAGGCATGAAATTGCAGTGTCAGCTTATCTGCTGTATTACATATATTTACCAACCTCTCCACTCAGGCAGGATATGACACAAGGTCATTTTTAAGCGGAGTTTAACAGGTTTGAATTCAGAGTTTTCCTTCTCCTAGACTAGTTGCCTCACCAAGACTGAAGAACTTAGTCTGCCCAACTATTTACCCATAGCTGGAGGGAGAATAATTAGATTCATACCTTTCCCAAGTTGCTATGTAAAATGCTATGAGTCTCGTCCAGGATTTGAACTCGTGTCGCCGTGTCCATTTCGTACGACGATAACCATTACACCACGGACACCTCCCTGTATTACATATTAGCATTATAACCGTTTGAAATCATGCTCCTCTTTTGGTTTGCTGTGTCTCTTCCTCAGGATGTCATCATCCTTTCGAGTCCTTGAGTTTCTAACCCCAGCAGGATTTTATCGATATACAACATAGTGTCAGAACACTCCATTTACGAAACTGTGGCGTCGGTTATATTAAGACAACGCTAAAGAACTCGAGCATCTCCAGATTTTGTTATCCACAGTTTGTCTGCAATACGGAGGACGCGTATATGGAGAGATGTCAGTTATCAAATGATTCTAAAACGTTTTTTTTTCCTCTCTGTTAAAAAAAAAAAGCATGCAATTAAATTCTAAAGATTATCGTGAGAAATTTGAAAGCCTTCTTGACAATTTTCTCACCAACTGAGTGTGTGGGAAAAAAAAAGTAAATGAATTAAGAAAATTTAAAAAAGAAAGATACGGTAAAATTACAAACTGAAATCGATTAAAAACCTCCTTGTATTCAGCTAAATAAATTATTTTTTGCTAAATATATGGCCTAATAACAGCTGAATTTTATTTGCTATCAGGAAGCATTGTTCATTGTGTTTTGCAGCCGAGTGAATAAAAAAAAACACACACACGCACACACCAGTCTTTTTTAGATTATTTTGTCATTTCAGTGCAATTGATCCTATTGTACAGCCAGTCGATGTGGCTTAGAATGCACAGACAGTATCCCTCTGCAAAGGGGAGGGATTAACCCCCCACACACACACACACACACACAAAAAAAGAGATATCCTGTGTGTAACACTAAATTACATCTGATGGTGAGGCTCCAGTTCTGGAGATCTGGCAAGTTCGAAGTACTCTTTCATTGCGATTACCCTACCCACCCCTGGTCCACTCTGAAAGAATATGGTAGTACCTGTCAAATGGATCTGCTTCATGGAGGCGCTCGAAATTTAACTGTTACCGTTGTTGGAAACGAACACGGCGACACGAGTTCAAATCCTAAACGAGGTTGTCTGCATTTCACATTGCGCTAATATTCTTGGGAAAGGCATGAATCCAACTGTTCTCCCGCTCTATGGGTAAAAGGTAGGGCAGACTAGATTCTTCAACCTTGGTATGGCAACCAATCTAGTAGAAAGACATCTCTGGATACAAACCAGGCCTGGGGAGGGATGAGCTCTCGCAAGGTTACCAGTCCCTTATATACGCTAGATGAGTACCACTCTTTCGATCAAACAATTCTACGGGATTAGTCTTTGGGTTTGTTTTAAAAATCTTCATATTCAATTGCTCTGTGAATGGATAATAACCTTTTAAGAAAGAAATACGCAAAAAAATGTAAATACCAAAGTAAATACCAGGGTGGATCTGGGAGTAATGACAATGAAGAGGTACTCTACATTTCCGAAATTCTAGAACTGGAGCCTTACCATCAGATACTGTCATAAACTTGATAAATGAATTAGGTTAATATTATATAAGTTTCTCAGCTCCCCAAATCTATGTATTTGAGTTTTGGATTTTAAAATAAAAACATTCAAGATTCAACATAATGTAGAATGGAGTACCTCTTCATTGTTATTACTCCCAGGTCCACCCTGACCTGGAGTGGTTATATATGTTAGGGTCTCATTAATTGGTCATATAGGAATGTTTCATTATTTACTAATAATTTCTATTATTGATTATTTGAAACCGTACCGTAAAATGGATTTGGCATTAAATAACCTACAATGGTTGATATGCCATAAAAGTAATCTCCTAACGTCAACTCCCTTGAGAAAGGTATAGACTTCCCATCCGTTAGAGATACGTGCTAAATATCACCACTTCTCTACCATAAGGATGGGTTTGGCATCAAATGACCCACGATATACCATAAAAATAAAGAAACTAAATCAAACTTAAACAAGAAAAACCTAACCCCAAGACTTAAAATAACCCTGGATGGGTTGACAAATCAAATCTTTTTGTATCTGCTAGCAAAATAAGGAACAATGATGTATAATATATAATTAAAAACTGTCAAGTTAAATCTTGAATGTTTTTATTTTAAAATCTAAAATTTAAATACATAAATTTGGCGGGCTGAGAAACTTATATAATATTAACCTAATTCATCTATTAAGTTTATGACACAGCATCTGATGGTGAGGCTCCAGTCCTGGAGTTTTGGAAATGTCGATTGCCCCTTCATTGTCATTACTCCCAGGTCCACCCTGAACTGGAGGTGTTATACGTGTTAGGGTCTCATCAATGGGGCAAATAGAAATATTTCATCATTTACTAAGGATTTCTATAATTGATTACTTGAAACCGGACATTGAAATCGGCTTATTGGCCTAGTGGGTAGAGTGTTCGCCAATGGTCCGGGAGACCCGAGTTCAATCTCAGGTCGAGTCATGCCAAAGACCCTAAAAATGGTACTTGATACCTCCTTGCTTAACACTCAGCATTATAGTACGTATCAAGAATAAAGTGGAGCAATCCTGGGAAAGGAGTAGCGCCCTCCCCTACACCTCGGTGTAGTAGCTATTGAAAAGGGAGCCTTCTGGTCGGCCTCAACTACGGTCGCCAACTTTACTTACTTAATAAGGGAAATTAATAATATTTATAAGCAATACCGGCTCATTGCTCTAGTTGGTAGAGTATTCGCCAATGGTCCGGGAGACCTGGGTTCAATCCCAGATCACATCATACCAAAGACTAAAAATGGTCCTTGATACCTTCTTGCTTAACACTCAGCAATATAAGGTACGTATCAATGGTAAAGTAGAGCAATCCAGAGAAAGGAGTAGCGCCCTCCCCTACACCTCGGTGTTGTAGCTATTGAAAAGGGAGCCTTCTGGTCGCCCTTAACTACGGTCGCCAACAACTTATATGTATAATGGAGTTGGCATTAAATAACCTACAATGGTTGATATGCTATAGAATCAAACCAAACAGAATCACTCCTTTGAAAGGAAAAATAAACATGAAAAGCCTTGTCCGAATCTCTTTTTTTTTGTGTGTGGAAAGGAGTCTCAGTGGAGTAACAGTAAACTTGCTGAACTGCAATATCGAAGTAAGTAAGTTCGAACCCTAGTCCCGCTATTACGTTTACATTGAGACTAATACCTATAGGAAAAAGTGCAAACTTCTTAATCCCTACGGACACCAACTTCATCTTTTTTACTCTAATAAGCAATACTCAAAACCATTTAACTGTGTCCAATCAAATGATTGATATTAAATAGAATTAATAGTGTTAGATAGCAATACTTAAGACCATTTAAGTGTGCTGACAAACGAGCTTCAGTTCGTTTGAAAACTTGCCGACAAACTATTCGCTTAGAAATCCTATACAAATATAACAGGATTTGGTATTACATAGCCTACAAAGGTTTATGTGCCATAAAACACCAACCAACTAACCAACCAACGTCTGTGAAGCTAAATTTCTTTAACCTTTGTCCTGTGCTCAATCAATTCATTTAAAAGCAAAAATATTTACCGACAGACTATTTGGTTACTAATCATATATGTATACAAATCATATATGTGCGCGCGCGCACACACACACACACACACACACATATATATATATATATATATATATATATATATATATTTCGCATTAAATTATCCACAAGGGTTGATATGCTATGGAAGCAAATATCCAAACTAAACCAAATTTCATGGACTGTTTTTAAGCCTCAGGTGACGATTGAGTATTGTAAATAAAAAAATGAGACATGAAAAATGTTCCCAAACTTTATCAGACTAATTGCCAAAGCAGAAATTCTTTCAGTCGTGTCTGTGCTTATTTGCAAGTCTTTTATGGAAAATACTCTGTTTATTTGTCGCTGCCTCCCACCAGACAGGACTTGACACCAGGTCAAAAGCCCGAAGGCTGATTAAAGTGTGGATAAAGGGGAGGGGAGGTCGGGAACGAGCTGAGACTCGAACCCTGCTGGTCTATGCTGCTCATCGGCTCACTTGGTGTAATGTGAGCCTGATGAGGCAAGCAGTTTCACGAACCCAAATGTGGGTCCGGGCACGTATGCTGGGTTATGGTTTGAACTAGACAGCAACGTCAAGTGCCATACATAGGTTTCGAGAATGTCCGCGGTGACCTCTCTGGAAAATACCCTGACCGCTGTAGCTGTGAAATAATCGAAATTCAACAGCTCCAAAACGCTGTTCTATGTAAAAGGTCTGGTTTGGTTTAGTTTTTCCGTTTAATGGCATATAAACCTTCAAGGTTTATTAAATGCAAAAGCTATCATTGTAAAAAAAAACAGTTGTGGTACTATAATAAGGATTCTATGGTTTCAAACTAAAAACTAAATGATACTAAACTGCACCTGATGGTGAGGCTCCAGTTCTGGAATTTTGAGGAGAGTGGAATACTTTTTCATTACCATTACTCCAAGGTTTAATCCCAGTCAGAGTTGTTGGATCGGTAAGAGCCCCTTAAACAAATTTGTATTAAGAATAGTTACTTGAAGATATAATTGCTTACTATAGATTATTATTAGTAGTATTATAATTGATTTATAGGTTTTCTTTTGTTTTATGGTATATAAACCATTGTCGGTTATTTAATGCCAAATACGTTTTATAGTACCGGACATTGGCCTAGCGGTTAGAGTGTTCACCAATGGCCCGGGAGACCTGGATTCAATCCCAGGTCGAGTCATACCAAAGATTCAAAAAATGGTACTTGATGCCTCCTTGCTTGAGACTCAGCATTATAAGGTACGGATCAAGGGTAAAGTAGAGCAATCCAGGGAAGGAGTAGAGCCCTCCCCTACACCTTGGTGTAGTAACTATCGAAAAGGGAGCCTCCGGGTTACCCTCGACTATGGTCGCCAACTTTACTTACTTTTTATACATATATATTTCAAACACATTTTGTTTTGTTTTTTATTTTTAAACAAACATGAGCTCATTTTTTTTGCACATTGTTAAATGGTTTCACTTATTTTTATCTAATATGAATAATTCTATTTACTGTTAATTATTTATTTGCACACAGTTAAATGTTTTCAAGTATTGCTATTTAACAATAGCAATTCAATTAAACATCAGTCATTTATTTGCACACAGTTAAATTATCAAACAGTTCTATTTCAAACAAGTCAATTTAACACTAGTCCTTTGTTTGTCCACTATTTAAAATGTCAAGTAGTTCTATTTGACGCGTAGATAGTACCCTATCATGCACCACCACTGCGGGCTAGAGTGGAGCTGGGAGCGATGGTAATGAAAGGACACTCCGCATCTAAAATTGGTGCCTTACCATGAAATGGTTTAGTGTCATATCCAGGACACCTGTTAGGGGGAGTCTTACCCCTCTGCAGAGATGCAGTCGGTGTATTCTACAGCCCCAGTCGAGTGGGCCACAGGACACCTGTTGGGGGAGTCTTACCGCTCTGCAGAGATGCAGTCGGTATCATCTGCAGCCCCTGCTGGCCAGGCTGCCTGAGAATTGAAATCTTCAAATCTCTATTGATTTCTCGATCAATTAGAACTTTTAATGGGCTATGAAATCGCAGATTAGATTATTTGGTTTGATTTCTTTGTTTTATAAGGTATAAAATTCCTTGAGGATTACTTAATGCCAAAATCATACTTGTATGAAAGCATATCTGGAGGGGGTGAGGAGGTTCATACCTTTCCGAAAGTGAACGTAATATGGTTAAGGAAGTTCGAACTCGGATACAACAACGCCACGAAGTGGTGTAATGGTTATCATCATAGGAAATGGACATGGCGACACGAGTTCAAATCCTGGACGAGACTGATTGCATTTCCCATAGCACTAATACCCTTGGGAATGGTATGAATCCAATTATTCTCCTTCCAGCTATGGGTAAATAGTAGGGAAGACTAGGTTCTTCAGCCTTGGTGAAGCAGCGAGTCTAGGAGAAGGAAAACTGAATTCAAACCTGTTAAACTTCGCTTAAAAATTGACCTTGTGTCATATCCTGTCCGAGCGGAGGGGTTGGTAAATATGGCCACAACGCCACGAAGACTCTGCTCTCACTAAAAGGTTTTAACTCATGATCTCTTTTTACCCGACTTTTAGCAGACACACCCAAAATTAACGTTGGCGTCAACCATTGATTTTTCGATTCCAATTTGTAATAAATTCCTTGGCAATTAACCGCCGAAATGCAATTAGAGTAATTAAAATTATGTAATTAATTGAAGCAATTACACATCTATGAAAAAAAGATAATATTACAACAGAATTTATCTTTTGAATCACTGACTGGATGGGATCTTCCACGTATGGGAGTGTATTTACACTGCTCCTTCTCCTATGGGAAGGATGAAACCCCTTCATTCACGGGCATGATGCAACCTCGTTTTCCACGGGCAAGGCTACAACCCCTTTGTCCACTGGCAGAATGCAACCCCTTTATTCACAGGCAGGATGCAACCTCGTTTCCCACGGGCAAGGCTAAAACCACTTCATTCACGGGCAAGATGCAACCCCTTCATTCACAGGCAAGATGCAACCCCTTTATTCACAGGCAGGATGCAACCTCGTTTCCCACGGGCAAGGCTAAAACCACTTCATTCACGGGCAAGATGCAACCCCTTCATTCACGGGCAAGATGCAACCCCTTCATTCACGGGCATGATGCAACCTCGTTTTCCACGGGCAAGGCTACAACCCCTTTGTCCACGGGCAGAATGCAACCCCTTTATTCACAGGCAGGATGCAACCTCGTTTCCCACGGGCAAGGCTAAAACCACTTCATTCACGGGCAAGATGCAACCCCTTCATTCACGGGCAGGATGCAACCTCGTTTCCCACGGGCAGGCTACAACCCCTTCGTCCAGGGGCAGAATGTAACCTCTTTTCCAACGGGAAAATGCAACACAAGATCATTTTCTTAGCGAAGTACAGCTAATTTTAGTTTTTGCTATAGGTCTACCATCCTTTCATCGATTATCGAGTGACTAATTTTAACGGGATATCCATATTTACCAACCCCTCCGCTCGGGTAGGATATGACACAAGGTCAATTTTGAAGCGGAGTTTAACAGATGTGAATGCAGAGTTTTCCTTCTCCTAGACTAGTTGCCTAACCAAGGCTGAAGAACCTAGTCTGCCCTTCTATTTACCTATAGCTGGAGGGAGAATAAATGGATTTATACCTTTCCCAAGGCTATTAGTGCTATGTGAAATGTAATTAGCCTGGTCTAGGATTTGAACTCGTGTCGCCGTGTCCATTTCCGATGATTATAACCATTGCACCACAAGCACCTCCAAATGGGATATCAATACGTCTTACAATTAGATGGTTTTAAGTATTGCTATATAACAGTCACAATTTAATATCATTCATACTTGATTTTAGTTTTTGCTATAAGTCGACCATCCTTACATCGATTATCAAGTGGCTAATTTTAACGGGATATCAATACGTCTGGGGTTATTTCGTGCCTAAAGGGGATTTCTGTTTAATAAGAGTCACTTAACCGGCTCATTGGTCTAGTGGGTAGTCCGGGAGACCTGGGTTCAATCCCAAAGATTTAAAAAATGGTACTTGATACCTCATTGTTTAATACTCGGCAATATAAGGTACGTATCAATGGTAAAGTGGAGCAATCCAGGGAAAAGAGTAGCGCCCTTCCCTAGACCTCGGTGCAGTAGCGATTGAAAAGGGAGCCTTCTGGTCGCCCTCGACTAAAGGGAGACAACTTTACTTACTTATTATCTAACAGTTACCAAATATTCCTATCTAATTCAAGTACAGACAGTTTTACGGTTTCAATTATTTGCAAATGCAATGGATTTTGATAATCTTGTAAGCGAGTTTGAACTCCAATCTCACTATCATGTTCATTTAATGTTGAGAAAGATATAAACTCGCTTATTTAGCCAGCAATCGGGGTTAAATAGTACCACTACTGTTCTTCTACAAGGATGACTATGGCATTAAATTACTCAAGAAGGTTGATATACCATTAAACAAAGAAACCAAACATACTTGGCCCAGTCGACTGGGTGTGCAGAATACACCGACAGCATATCTGCAGAGGGATAACACTTCCCCTATGAATGTCCTGTGGCCCATTCGATTGGAGCAGTAGAATACAGCGACTGCATCTCTGCAGAGGGATAAGACTCCCCCAACGAGTGTCCTGTGGCCCACGCGACTGGAGCAGTAGAATACACCAACTGTATCTCTGCAGAGGGGTAAGACTCCCCCAACGAGTGTCCTGTGGCCCACGCGACTGGAGCAGTAGAATACACCGACTGCATCTCTGCAGAGGGATAAGACTCACCCAACGAGTGTCCTGTTAAATAGAACTAAACTGTGTGCTTATGTTAAACTGAATTGCTTGAAATAGAATTGTTTTGACATTTAAAGTGCGTACTTATGCTTAACTGAAATGTTTGAAATAGAACGCTTTTGGCACTTAAACTGTGTAAATAAATGACTGATGTTTAATTGAATTGTTTGTGATACATAGCAATACTAGGTAATATTTAATTTTGTTGACTAAACTGAATAGCTTGAAAAAGAACTGTCTTGACATTTAAACTGTGTGCATATAAATGACTGATGCTTAATTGAATTGTTAGTGATACATAGCAATACTTGGAACCATTAATTTTGCTGACTAAACTGAATTGTTTGAAACAGAACTGTTTATATGTATAAAATGGATTTGGCATTAAATAACCAACAATGGTTGATATATCATAAAACCAAACCAAGCCAAACATACCATTGACACCAGTGTGAAATATGTAACTTCACTGACCACCGCTACATCATGCAGACCCTTTCCCCGATCCTTCCACTAATTCATATTCGTTAAAGATTGCCCAAAAACTCAAAAAATATCAAGTACGTCCAAAGACACGAATATTATTTTGCGTTAGAAAAAACGCCCAAGTTATAAAAAAAAGTTTTAGAAGTTCCATTTAAGTACTTTAAGTTTGAGATTATCGTAATTATTTGAGTATAAGGCGAACTATTTTTCAAAGTTTTTCAGCCCCAAAGTTAGAAGTGCGTATTATACACGATAACTATATATTAACTTTTTTCTAACTACAAGCCTCACCATATTCGGGATGATATAAGTTATATCTATAGTTCAAACGCATGTGCTCTTCGCTGTTAACGAGAAATATCTACTGGAATGTCTGTTTGTTAATAATTTTATTTGTCCTAATGTAAACTTATTTTCGACGCAAGCTTGTATTTTTCCGTAAACAAGTCCGTGTGCTTTCTCTAAATACTGTGCAAATTTTGTTTTTTTAAGACATGTAAACTAAATACATTCTTATCTTTTGTCTGTGCGAACCAATAAAAAGTTTATGAAAAGCTGAATTCGGTTAAATCTAGCAGCTACAAACTCTAAAAAGTTAGTGCGTATTACACATGAGAATTTTGTCGCTAAAATCTCGTTGTCCAAAGTTAGAGGTGCGTGATATTTGCAAATGATATACGATGAATAAAAGAATACTGAAAAAATATATAAAGAGTCTAATTTTACACCAAGTCGTGTTTATAACATCAATTAATCACGTATCCGTTAAAGGAAAGGTAAAACGAAAAAAAAGAAAAGAGTTAATGTCTTTCAAAATGACTTATGAGTGAGCAGACGAAAGAATTGTATCTCGTTCGGCTTTAGAATTCGACATCCAGACGACAAGTGAAAGAGACTAAAATAAACGATAGGAAGTTTACACCTTCAAAAAGAGAAGATTTACAAACAGAAAGAAAATGTGTATTTACCCAACCCCTCCACCATAAGCAGGAAGTCAATTTCTAAACGAAGCACTAAATCCTATTTATACATATATTTTATGGCATTAGAGGTTTTTTAATACTAAATCCTATTTATACATATATTTCATGGAATTATAAGTTTTTTTGGTTTGTAGAATATACCGACTGCATCTCTGCAGAGGGCTTACCTCCCACCTAACGAGTGTCTTCGATATGACAGTAAACAATTTGAGCTATGGGGAATGCGGAGTACCCCTACATTGCCATTGCTCACAAATCCACACTGACCTGGAGTGGTAGCACTTGATTGGATCCTATCTATGGGTCAAATAGAACTGTTTGGCATTTAAACTGAGTGCAAGCGAATGAGTCATGCTAAATTGAATTGTTGAAATAAAAATTCGATCATTTAACTGTGTGTAAACAAATGACTGATATTTCATTGAATTGTTGATATATAGCAATATTTGGAAACATTTAACTTTGTTGATTTATGCTATTGAAAAAATGTTCAAGTAATTCATTACAATATCATCATCATCATCATGTCGTGCCGCTAGCACGGATATCCCACACCCTTTCCCGCCACTTCTCCCTATCATTCATCGCCTTTGGCAGGTCTTCAGGGCTACATCCCGTATCCTCACATAGCTGCTGTATGTATGTTCGAGCTGGTCGTCCTGCTTTTGCTTGGCCATATGTGGAGGTCTATAGGAGTACATCACTTATGCGCTCGTCCTTGCTTATCCAGCAGTGTCCTGCATGTCTGTTTCGTCTAGCTTGGATAGTTTTCGGGATGGGTGGCAGGTGGTCGTATAGTTGGTGCCTTGTGGGGTGTTGCTGCCAGGACTTGTTTAATATTGCTCGCAACATTCTTGTGTAATTTCCGTCTAGCTTCTTCTCCAGCCGTTTAGTTAGCGTCCAAGTAGTGCATCCATATAACAGTATCGACACGACCACTACATGGAAGAAACTGCGTTTCATTTTATCGGTCACGTCTGATTTCCATATCCATTATCTATTCCAGAGTTCCAGAACCATTTTGAAAAGTCTTGAAACAATAATGTCGATGATGTTGAAGTGTTATTATAAAAAAGTGTTGTATAACCATGAACAACTATACATACACATATGCAGTTGCATACAAAATCGTAACGACAACACAATAAAGACGAGCGACACAGTTCTTTAGAAAAATTTACTTCTCACTTTATTTGAAAGGGTTCGAAAGGGTTACTAAAGGTTTTGCTGTGATAGGGAGTTGGAGATCGAGCAAAACTGCAACATATTGACCCCCACTCCTATGGTCATAACAGCGTTTCTTTTCCGTTCTCCTGGGCTGCTCAACCGGGGGCATGGGGGCCCACTCTGCTGGGTGCTGGTTTTCTCTACCGCATCTTATTTCCAACTGATTGAACTTCCTGTGCACCGAGTTATATAATAGCTCGACGTACACATTCTTCTTGTGGGCGTCACAAATCGCACTCATTCAACCCGTCCACGGTCAATATATTCCTTGACCGGATGCACCTGTTATTTACACAGGTGCATTTCCTATTTTGACAACCCGGCCGGGTCGGAGGTCAATATACAACAAAAGGACATCAAGAATAAAACTTTCAGAGATAAAATTTCACGTGGTGTTCACTAAATAATTCTATCATTTGTCCAACATGAGTTTTTATGGATTAAATAGTACTACCGCTGTTCTTTTACAGGGATGGCTTTGGAATTAAATAACCCGCAAAAATTGACATTCCATTAAGCAAAGTGTTGTGGTTTTGAAGGGCCAGAAATGAATAACACAAAAACATGCAAGGTTTACAGCGGTAAATATTTACAGAAATACTGACTGTAACGGTTACCGGTAACTGACAAGACTTGCTTGACTCGTTTATCGAGTCAGTCACTATTTATAGTGTCGGGGAGGGTAACATCATTACACAAAGAAACCAAACCAACTCACTGGTTGATTCCATCAACGGCTTAACTCACCAAAAGGGTAAGGAATCGCATTTATATTCGCATTTTATTTTTGCTGTTTCTTAATTATTATTAGTTTTTTGCACACGGTCCGATCGAACCTGAATAATTTTTAAACGGATCTATTTGACCCATAGATGGAACTCTTACAGGAACTAACGAGGCGCAGAGAAAGAAGGCTTTGCCCAAGTAAATTAATCTACCAGAAAAGTAAGATCATCCATAGAATTAGTTAAAATGGATTTTAGAAGAATGAATCAGTACATTACTAAAATGAAAAGAAAATATTGTATTATTTTTAGCTGTAGAAAAACAGGAAGAGTGTAACGTAAAGGCCAAGGGATTTCGGTTCATGTCTTCAAGTTTAGTTAGGCTGAGAAACTTTCGGCTCAGCACATGCGTTAGTTAGGTGCAAACCTTGATGTAGGTGGTAACGCGCGTGCGGGGCGGACGTGTCACTCAGAGATGTCACAATAGCCCGAGATAACGGAACGGGGTGATAGGGTGCGGGTGAGGTCACGCACCAGAAGCCCGCGGAGATTTGTGGGAGATTTGAAGAAAGTTAAGGAGTTGAAAACTAGACGAATTTGCGCGCCGTGGGTGCCGCACGAGATGGGGGCCAAATGAATAAGACAGCATAGAAGATTGTGTCTCTCCTCCTTACGTCGAAACCTTTAACTTAAAGTTAACAAAAAGGTTTCGTACCTGAACAAGAAGTCGTTACGTGTTTTCGAATTTCGAGATTCCTATGTTCTTTATATGTTCTATCGTTAAGAACATTATATGTCCGTTTCACACATAGCGTTAATTGTGGCTATAGTACAAGAGATGAATGGATTATTTTGAAGAAACTCAGGGTTTGTCAAAAATTTTGTTTAGATAAAACAAAGAGTCGAAAAGTACGATTCAGTTGTCTCCAGAATGGTATAACCAAAGCGAGAATTCACCAAGGGGTCAAAACCTGCCAATGATGACAAACAGGTGAGCGAGGTACAATTTTTTGGCTGGGAAATCATATTTTTAGATATATTTTTTCCTAAATTCGAAGCCCGTGGGAAAGGTTTTCTCTTAGATCGTCAACGTTCTCTGACTTCCATCTCGTGACAGAAATACTCGCCTACAATGAGAAATGATACCAGGGTGAAATATTGAGATAGCAATAGGGAATATCCACCCCTTTAGGTGAAAGAAAGAGGAAACCAAACACTGAGGGTGAAGGCAGAGCAAGGGGGTGGAATTCAAATTAAAAGAGAATTGGTATTGTTAATAGCACCCAAACCACTACTCCAGCATGGAACAGAAATTATACATAGACCGAGGAATTCGCTCGTTGAGCTGACCGGTGGGAAGCAGCTAAGAGATCCAACATCGCTCCTGATCTTGTACCAGACTGCCTAGGGCGGAGAGCAAAGGAAAGGCTTACTCAGTCTGATACTTTGAGATGACCTTGTACCAGACTCCCTAAAGTAGAGAAGCAAATAAAAGCCGAACGCAGAGAATCTGAGAAAAATTAACAAAATAAGATCACCTTGTACCAGACTATCGGAAGAGAGAAGCCCAACACAGAAAGGAGAGAAAACCCTAAACATATACGCTATCTTCAGAGGACTTGTGTATAACTGTGAATGTAGACATTGACTAACATTTAAATCGAGGGATAGGCCTCTGTGTCACATGATTAATTATCTGCCGGGAAGAGTGGATGCATGTAATTTCAGAGACTTTTAGCGTAAACAAAATAATATTTTGTTAAAATCCGTTTTACTGTTTTTTGTTGATGTTTCGTTTATATTTTTCTTTCTTAATTGTATGGTCTTATTCGTCCATTCTTCGATTGGTGACTCTGGTTAGCGATCGATTTGCTGCCAAGATCAAAAAAACACAACGTGGGTGGATAAGTAGATCGACCGTGCCGTCCGATGACTCAACCAGCGAAGCGGAATCATCAGCGGATAAAAAGCACAGCCTCCAACAACTATTGAAACGGCTGTGGTGGCACACTACCATTCCGGGTCAAAGTGAACCAAGGAGTAATGGCAATGAAGAGGTATTTAACACTATCTCTATAACTGGAGCCTCAACATGAGATGCATTTTAATATTACACACAGGACACCCATTTTAGGGAGAAGGAGTCTTTCCCCTCTGCAGGAGATACAGTCAGCACTAAACTAAACCGCACCGACAGGGCTGGGATTATGCACAGCGTATTGCTGGGATTATGCACAGCACACTGCTGGAGAAGCAGGGACGAACTCATAAGTGATGTATTCTTATGGTCTAAATATCGTCGGTAAGCAGAAGGTACCCCGCAAAAACAATTACCGACGCCGACTACGCCGATGACATAGTGATACTGGCAAATACACCCAACCAAGCCGAAACACTACTGCATAGTTTGGAACGAACAACTGCAGGCGTAGGCCTCTATGTCAATGCACACAAAACGGAATATATGTGCTGTAATCAAACAGGTGACATCACCACACTAGACGGAACCCCTCTTAAACTAGTAGACAAATTCACCTACCGAGGAAGCAGCGTCGCATCAACCGAAAAGGACATCGACACGAGGTTAACGAAAGCATGGACAGCTATCAATAGGCTATCGATCATATGGAAATCGGACCTAACCGATAAAATGAAACGCAGTTTCTTCCAGACAGCGGTCGCATCGATACTGCCATATAGATGCACTACATGAACTCTAACAAAACGGCTGGAGAAGAAGCTAGACGGCAATTACACAAGAATGCTGCGAGCAATCTTGAACAAGTCCTGGCGGCAAGACCCCACAAGACACCAACTGTACAGCCACCTTCCTCCTATCACGAAAACTATTCAAGTTAGACGAACCAGACATCCAGGACACTGCTGGAGAAGCAGGGACGAGCTCATAAGTGATGTACTCTTATGGACCCCCAC